>OZ010582.1:18794325-18981825 GCA_963932145.1 Acanthosepion lycidas | reverse complement strand
AGGATGAATTGCATCAACCAAAATAAGTTTTCCTTTTGTCTTTATTCATATTGTCCTTTTACAGATATTTTACACAAGTTGGATATCATTGACAAACACTTCTCAAAATCAAGTAAACTGCACAAAATATTTAAAAACTCCTAAACTTATTTTTAACTGCACAGATAACCAAATAAAAATCATAAAGGAACAGAACAGAAAAATCACCAGTACACAACAAGCACCCAAAACCCCCATTTGTAATGGCAAAAAAAAAAAAAATTCCAAAATGATAAACTCCTAAAGAAAAGATCAGATCTCATTTCCAAATGAAAACAAAATTCCTACTATGCTACTTATTATCTTGTCATGACTCAAGAACTACTAAATAAAATCCTATTACCTAAATCTAACAAATTTTATTTCAAATAGCAAAATTTAAATGCAGAAAAAACATACAAAACGAATCAGTAAACGAAACATGAATATAAAAAAATATGTAAAAAAATCATGACTATAATCCATCCATCCATCCCCCCTCCCTAGGAAAACTGTTTTTGTTGTTAATAGTTACTTTGTTCTTTGGGCAAAACGCGTCCGCTAATAATACAGTTTTCCTATTGTCTTTTACCTTTATATATATGAAAAGGTCATGACTATATATAATCTAAGGCATTAGCCCTAAGCAAAAACTATTGGGAAGGGTGAATTTATTCCTTTCCGCATTTTCCTTAATCCCCCAGTGGCTTATATATCACTAAAGGAGTAGGGACTTATGGTCTGAAAATTATTTGTGAAATTCATCATGCAGTGTTGATTCTATACTATATCTACAAACACTATCTTTGATATTGTGCACTTTTATAAATATAGCAAATTTTAAATTAACACACACACACACACACACACACACACACACATATATATATATATATATATATATATATATATACACACCCACATGTGAAACACAGTGGGGTGCTGAAAAAGATTTTAGAAAGTACCAGGAACTTTTCAGCACCCACCCTGTATCATGCCCTATTTGAAATCCAATAATTCATGTTGCCTTGTCATGAGCAGCCTAGCTGGTGTTCACACTAACTCCCTAGATATCAGAGCACAGCTGATATAGTTCAGAGCCTTTTTGTCACGTCAAGGTACAATGCTGTCATTGATCATTACTTTTACACATTGTTATCCCATAACTTTTGGCATGTCAGTGTATATATATATATGTATATACATACCCAGAGTTATATTTTCCGATTTCTTTTTGAATTTGTAGGTCTGATGAATTGGATCGTGATTATGATTCCAATGTAATAAATTATAACCCTGGAATATTAGTGTTTGAGCCTTTTTTATCATATTCTTACTCTGTCCTGAACATTGAGTTCTACCTGGATTCTATCCTCTTGGAAATATATATATATATATGTGTGTGTGTATTAACCACTAATATAATCTCTCTCTCTCTCTCTCTCTCTATATATATATATATATATATATATATATATATATATATATATATACACACACACTTCACAAACATACTGCAAAAATATATATAGACACACATTTTATAAACACGCTGCAAAAATAATTGTTGTCAATAAAGCCTTCATCAGATGATGACCCTAGGGTCAGACATTGTTTTGGAGCTAAGGCCACCCCAGCATTATCTTACCAGATTTTGTTGATTCACAGTATAAAAATACCAGATGCAAATACGTCATCGACTTTTTCCTCTGCATTCACAATTTTGTAGTAAGATTTCATGATTCCAGAAATTAAATGTTTACTTATGTCAGATTGGTTTCCTTCAATTGATTTACAAAGGCTGTTATTGATACAGTTTAAGATATAGATAGGATGCACTCTTATGTTTAGCATTGAATATGTAGTAAAAATAAAATGAAAGGAAATTTTGTAGGGCTTGTTCTAACTCTTACATGGGGAGTTTAGTATATTCCAGACTTGACCCTAAGCCTGTCTTTCACCGTGTAGAATACAAAAAGTAATTTTGAGGGTCATTTGGTGGGTGGGGTGGGGGTACCTTCGAGTTAATTAGCAGGGCTGACTGGTTTTTTGTAGCAATCAGTCTATAAGGAAACTCTCAATTCAAAATCAGTCTGGAGAAACCCATCAGGTTATTTTGCTTGAGGCACCCCCACTGCTGCTAAGTGGTACTCTTATGAAGATATGCTTAGATTATAATATAAACGTGTTTTATCATATTTATTAGGGGGTGCTGAAAAGTTTGCAGCCTTATTAACTTGCTAATAACAAATGATCAAACATGTTTTTTATTTCTTAGTTGGTTTGAAAACTTTTTAACACCTCTTAGTACTATATTTTTTATTGAAATTATGCGAATTAAATTTATGCTTAAGAGCTACAAAGGACAGGAAATTGTGGAGAGCCATGATTGCCAACATCCTGAAGACTATAGTCACTTTTTTCTTTTCATTTATGGCAGGAATATATCATAACGTGTGTTTAAGTGAATGTGAGAAAGAATGAATATAGAACTGATAGGTTGTAACATAGATATCTCTATTTAGTGCTTGATTAAAAAGGTCAAAGCTAGAAATAGTCTATAGCAGGAAGTAGACTCTAAAAGTCTGCTTGCAGGAGAAACAAAAGATGTTACTGCTGCTATCATCCTACCTACCAACCTATTGATTTCAATCTGTCCATTTGTGTCTTTGCCTCTCTTGTTCTCTTCATACTTCATCTCTATCTGTCTCAGTTTATTGATATGTCTGTCGTATCTAATAATAATCTCCGTTCATAGCCCACTTTTCTTTTTCTATTATTAGTCTTTCTCAGAGTCCCAAATCACATTCCTCTCTCTTTGATTCAAGGCTTTACTCACCTCAAGACCCAAATTCCTTCCCATAGATTAAAGTGTCTTCGCTTTGATAATCCGTATCCTCCTGAATTTGTTTTTGTTTTATGTCTTAATATTTCTAGATAAAAAATGCAAATACAAAATTGCAAAGGTTTTTCAGAATAAAGATATTTATTATATTTTCTAGTCTTTTGCACATGGCCATATGCAACAATCGTAAAGTAAACTATTCATGAACAATGGGGGAATATGAAAATTCATTTTTTAAGAAGAAAATATTATAGAAGCATATAAAAGTTTACTAACTGCAGCCATCATAAATTATAGAAATAAAAATGTCTGTCAAGTGGTAAGATTATATTTTCTAAAGAGTTAAATTCAACCTTTTTCTCATTTTGTACTTTTTGGTTTTCTACTTTGTGAAGATATACAAATTTATATATCAGACAAATGGTGGGTAATTGAATGACAAAATGATTGATTATTTGATTCATTTTCTACAACTTATCAACCCTTTGCAGGTTATTTAAAGCCAGGAAATATTTTTAGAGTGTAAGAATTTTTTTTTTTTTTTTTTTTTTTTTGAGATAATAATGGTTTAGTGATGCTAGTTTTGCTAATTAACCCTTAATTAGAGGAGAAGAGGTGGATTCATACCTTTTCCAAAGGTATTTGTGTGTAAGCAAACATAACAAACCCAATGAGAATTGGAACTTGGCTCTTCGATTGACAATTTTGAGCCATTACTAATTACACTACCTGCATATCCAAGCTTACTGCGCCTGGTATTCAAATGTGGTTATCCATCTAGGTACTGACCAGGCTTGACATTGCTTAACCTTAATGATCATATGAGAACTGAAAAAAAAAACAACTAATACTGGCATAATGTAGGATATTTAAAAGCAATAACAATAAAAAACAAAAGCTGAATGAGACGGACACCCAAAACTTAAATTTAAAGCTAAGTGCCCCTGTATCTTCAGTGTTTCTCAATGTGAAATTGTAAGCAGCATTTGTTGTATTTCTTCTACCTCTATAAGTATAAAAACCCCATTTATAAAATGATTATTAGATTAAAGAAACCATTTCAAGGGATGAAAAGTATAACATAGGATTTTTTTTTTGTTTTTATCATACCCCATTTCCGTTTTGTTTTAGTGTTTAAAACGCAGTTATTTTCATGTTTCCAGCCATTTTTATGTACATTAACTCTACCTAAGTCTGCTTAGATGTTGAAGCCTCTAAGAAAAAAAAAAACCTTTCATAAAACAATAATTTTC
The DNA here is from genome assembly GCA_963932145.1 of Acanthosepion lycidas. Classification (NCBI taxonomy): domain Eukaryota; kingdom Metazoa; phylum Mollusca; class Cephalopoda; order Sepiida; family Sepiidae; genus Acanthosepion; species Acanthosepion lycidas. The sequence goes on along the minus strand of OZ010582.1, from coordinate 18,977,709 downwards.
ACAAATACCAATTTGAATGAGTGCAGATAAACCTCCCAACATATTTCATATTGACCATCATAAAGACTGAAAAATAAAATTGACAAAAATTATTGTTTAAGGTTGACGGACATGCATGTCTTAATTAGTTTTTTTTTTTTTTTTTACGAATTGGTCAAACTCAAACAAAAACATTGTTTTCAATCGTTATGAGTCTACCAATTGAATAGAATTTTATTATAAACAATTGTCTTGTAAAAGGAATGTAAAATAAAGAAAAAAGTGTGCAAGACAATAAGAAACACTACCTGCCAAAAAAAAAGTGAAGTTTTCTTGAAAATTGGTTGAAAAATGTAGGAAATCTGATCCCATATATAAACGAACACACACACACACACACAACCTGGGTTTTATAATAAGTGTAGTTTGATATGAGTTATCCCCCTTTCATTTTCGAAAAAGCGATGACTTTTAATTGTTTTTTCAAATTGATTTTGTGCAAAAACAATTGTGTTTTTCCAATTTTTCGCACTGTCAGAACCACCGCAAGGTAATTTTATGTAGTCCTGTGAAGTTTTGTTGAAATCGGTTGAAAAATGTAGGAAATCTGATCCCATATATAAACAAACAAACAGACACACACACACAACCTGGGTTTTATAATAAGTATGATATTAGTTTCAGTGGAAAAAACACAATTGGAAAACAATGAAAAACTATAGAAGTGATAACAATAGGCCAACAACAGTTTTTTATTTGAAGCATGTTCATTTATTTGTTTTTGAAATGTTTTATTAGTCAGTCTTTAGAAAATATTGAATGTCTGTTTTAGCAAAAAAATCTTGCTTTGAGTACAAGTACTTTACTCAGCAACCCTGAAAGTATCCATATGCATTGAAAAGTTATCTAAAACAAAATAAAACTAAAAAGCACTTGGTGAGCATACTTCCACCATTGTCATTAAAAACTGCTGAACCAAATTAGATTTCAGAGAGTATTATGATCAAAAACATAAACAAACTGTTATATTCTGTGCTAATAGGAAGATATACTTGAAAAACAAAGGGGATAAAATAAGTAAAGGTTATATTGTAAAAAAACCAGTACAATAAGAATAAAGGTAAGTTATGCATAAGGTCATCGCAAGTAAATCCAGTAGTGACTGCTACTATTGGAAGGTTGGTAGTTATCGCGTGTCTGAGTTGTAGTCAACAGATCCCAGCTTGTCGGTATTTACTAGACCCCCCCCACACACACACACGAGGATAGATGTTGCACAATATGTGGCTGAGCCTAAGGGCTTGGATGGCCAAAAATTTCCTGTAGAATCCGCATAAACGAGATTGGGTTGGTCTACCTCCCTCGAATGAGACTCTACCCAAAAGCATAGCTTTGTCCAGGTTCCTTTCTGCCCAAAGGCAGACAGTTCGACCATGTAGCTGAAAAGATTTCAGCTAGTATATTTGCCAACCGACCCACGCAGTTGGATGTGGCAAAAGGCTGAATTTAACTTGGGGTATTCAAGCCCTTAGGCTCAGGCAAAAATTCCCTGTAGACCCCGTAAAAAACGGGGTCGGGTTGGTCTACCACCCCAGATGAGACTCTGCCCTTCCCTATAGTGTAGTCCCTCATGGAGGTGACAGGTTATTCCATTACAGCACAAACATGGGTAACTATATGGCCTCTATCCAAACTTGATGATAGTTAAAAATAAATGTATATCTCTAATTGGTGGAAAACATCTCTGACTAAAATGATTGAACAGGGTTGAAATATTTCCATAAATTTCATGCTGTTTTTTCTTGTCAGTTTGTCCAGATTCAGGCAGTTTTTTTGTTTTTTTTAATCATTTCACCCCAAGCAAGCCCACTAGTATGCAGTTACAGAGAGTAAATATACAGATGATAGTTTAGACATCTTTGAATGAGTTGGATGCCATACATGACATTCATTTCAGGGTCTAAATCTGTTGAGGCTGTTAAAAACATGACTTGATTTTTCATGTCAATATTTTGGCCTTGTGACATCTTATGGTGCTAGGCAAAAGTGTAACTTATCCTCTTTTCAACTTCCTTATCTCCTATGCTAAATTAGTTATAGCTGATCTAGACACCAAGTTATTTAAAGGGTTTAGAATTGATCAATTCTATATCCTGACTTTTTCATGATGCATTCAGAGTAGGTGCCATCAGTACTCTCATCTTAATTTCTGATTATGCTTTCTGTTTTGGAAAGGTTTTCTGTTTTATTAAATTGAAATGGACAATGAATATCTGTTGAGTTTTTTGGTGAATTTGAAATATGTCAGGTGAAAACTTGTAAATAAACTTGCTGGTTCAGAAATGTTAGTCCAGAAATAGCCAATATAATATTTGTGCTTTTAACATTTTAAAGTTTGAAATGATTAGACTATAAAATAGAATTTAGCATCATGTCATGTGGCAAAAATGACTGTGTTAAACTTATGTGTTAAACTAGCTAACTAGTTTAACACATAAGAATTTGAAACAAATTTTATTGATAGTGGATTGCTTTCATTTACTAGTAGAGAGCTTCCATAATTTTGTAATCTTTGCAATTAGAGCTGTTGTATTGCTAACCAAAATTGATGGAAATTAGACACTAAATTTCTATTATGTTTGTTTATTGCATTTTGCTCAGAGAGATAACCTCTTTCTCAGTCTTATTGAAAGAAGTGTTGTGGTTTAACCAATATATGTTGACTATTTTATTATTAATAGAAACACAATCTCCCAAAAGACAAGAGGAACAGTATACAATGTTAGTCTTTTACAATGTTTTTGTGAAGAAATGGTTAATGTACAAGATTGAATCATAGTGTGTCATGAACATTAGTTGATTTTTACTATCTGTGGTTATTGTGTATGTATGGATTATATTTTTTTAATTCCTTTTTTTTTTTTTTTATGTAATTGAAGTGCATCTGGTTATCATAAAAGAAGTCAATAGTATTTTTGTTGTGATTTGAATCATTTATTATGTATGTTATTAGAATTGTCTGATGATGAATTTAAATTCTATTTATAAATTGAAACATCTAAACGTACATTCATTTCTAATTAGAAATTGTTGATGACACAAACATTTTTCTACTTTTCTACTTTCTTCACTTATGCTCCAAGTTTTTTCAACAGCCAGCAATGATGGTGAAATGTGCTCGAGACATAACATCTAATTTTGTCAAGATCCTTTACAAGTTTTCTTGACATCAATTTATTCAACACCAGAAGAAAATCGCAAAAGGTTTTTTTACATACTGTAGCAGAGACTTACCTCCGGAAAACAAAAGGGCCAGAGTTGCATGTATGTTTTGCAATGGAGTGTGGAGACAGCGAATTGGCAAGCTTTGGACTGAAGGTGAATCAGGCAGCACTTCATGTGGGCGGAAGTGGTGGTGTCACTTGTAGCCATTTTTATTGGCTGGTTTTGGGCACTCATTGGCTAAGCGATGACTGTCAGGTGCATAAAGGCATGGTACACTCATTCAAACAAGAGTTGTGTTTTTGACAAGGTATTGCGTACTTGAGATTGACAAACGGAGATAATTGTGGAATTGATTTACCTATTAGACCTATTGGACTTGTATAGAGGGTTTTTTTTTTGTTTGCTTTCGACCAATTCTCACATATGCATTCTTTCTATTTAACTGGACATATTTGAACTTTTGTTTTTAGTAAAATAATAAAATATTACTGAAAATTATTTTCATTTCAGAATGGTTCTTATATGAAAGACACTCAAAGGCATAAGGAAATTTTTCTTTTATCTGGTTTTGATCATTGGCATTAGTGAGTAATATGAAATTACCTCTGCCACCAAGTAGGCCCTTGTTTAGGATCACTGGCCTTGACAATTGAAAGTTCTAAAAATAAGCTTGAAGTTAATAAAGACTTGATTAACAAATGATTTTAATTCAAGCAAGTATTTTGGAGTTACTTTTATCCTTTTGGCTTTCAAATTAATGAACTTGGATATAGATTTCCTAATCTTAATTTTGCCTAGCACAAGGTTGCATGTCTTTCTGGGTAAGTGACCTCTGTTCACCAACAAATATAATTTTTTTTTTTTTTGGTTTCATCATTTTTTTTGGTTTCATCATCGTACAGCTATTTTCTTCCAATATTTAAACACTAAATCCATTTTTTTTTTTATTTTTATTTTTTTTTCATTTCTTTCACTGAAAATGAATATGCTAAGGAGTTGTATGTCTGCTAACAAAATGAGAAAACATGTCTGAGGAATACATTTGGCATCTGATTTACAAATTGTCAGGTTAGAATCTTTCAAAGATAAATGAAAAATGTTCAAAGAAAAATTTAAAGTTAAAAATAGAAAAAAAGATAAACGTACATTCACTTGTGGTATAAATTTTTAATGTAGCTTATAAAATCATAGAAAAATGTCCAAATTGCCTGTTCAGAAATTAAACTTCTAGTGATTAATTATTAAAACAAGTCGAGCACTAGTTTGGAGCATTCACTGAGGCTCAAAATTATTACATTTAATAAGAGTTTGTAGGAAAAGCTTGTTAGTCATTACAAAGAGATGTTTACTTTATAGAAGAAATGTGTTCACTTATGATTACTTTAGAAGAGCCATTTTGATAACAATAAGCAAAATATAGAAAAAAAAGTGGAAAAATTTGTAGTGATTGTTGCTTATGAACAACTTTACATTGTAAAAAATTTAATATAAAATTTATTGATTTGAAGGTATATATTAAATGTAATGGTGTATAAATTTCTTAAATGAAACAGTTTTGATTAGTCATTTTATTCTTTCTGGGGATTTTTCATTTATTTTACAGATTTACCACCCTTCAATAGTTTGTAGCATTTATCTCCCTTGATGTACACCTTTTTTTCTGTTAAAGGTTTCAAAATTTTACAAGAATTCTTCAATATTTGTATTTTCTGTGTTTAATTTATTAAAAACTCTCTTTATAAGGTATTGAATTTGTTTATCCTTTTATCATCAACAAGGATAAAAGCCTTAAGAATTTTAAGGGTTTTTTTTCTTTTATCTTTGTACATAAAATAGGTGTATCCCCCCCTCTCTATCTCCCTCTCTCTCTCTCTCTCTCTCATATATTAGTAGGCATTCATTTATTTCATGAAATAATGGTTCTCTGTTTGGTAAAAATTCAGTCTTTTTGTTAGCAATATCTGTTTAACAGCCTGATTTTTGTGTGGCAGTTTCTTCTGCAGGTGTGACAGATGAAGTTGGAATGTGGATTGAAGGTGTGAGATTGCTCTCTCTCTCTCTCTGCTTCATGGGATACCATCTGATCTCCAATAGTTCGTTTGACTTTTACCCACCCTTCATGTGAATTTCAGGTCCCTCTTGCAGATGCCCTTGAAACATTGTGCAAGGTGTCCTATAGAAATGTGTTCTGTGGCCATCTCACCAGACATCATTCATTTAATGTTCATGACCCAGTAATAACAAGGTAAAGATGCTTTCTCAAGGAGTCCACTTGCTCCAACACAGTGCACTATTTAGTAACTTTATGTTTTTCCATGTGATGCTGAGAATATATTGTAGACAACAGGGATGAAAGTTTTCCAAACGTTTTTTTTTCTACCTCGTATATGTTGTCCAGGTTTTGCTGCTGTAAAGAAGAATATTAAGAACACACGCCTGAAATACTTTTAGTTTGGTGTGCAAATTCAGCTGACTGTTGTCCCATATTCTCTTGCTTAATCTGATCATCACTGCTGCTGCTGCTTTGTTGATGCATTGTCAAGTGATCTTTGACTTCATGCACATCACGTCATCAATGCTGATTAATGGAAATGCAGAATCATCTTTACCTATGACATTGTTTTTTTTTATGTTAATAGTCAACTTGAATGATTGAACTGACTAATCAGTTGATGGAGGTCATGTTCGGTCTGGGTGGTCAGAGCTGTGTTATAAGCAAACAGCATTTCTCAGATGAGTACTGTACACACCTTGGATCTTGCCCTCAGGCAAGCCAAGTTAAATAATTTACTATTGCTTCTTCAAACTGTCTGAACACAAAGTTCAATAACATGGAAGAGAAAATGCCAAACAAAGTCTGTGCTAAAATGCATTCTTGTTTTATGTCACTCTGAATTGTGTAGTCAGATATGATGGTGAATTGTGTAGTCAGATATGATGGTGAATTGTGTAGTCAGATATGATGGTGAATTGTGCAATCAGATATGATGGTGAATTGTGCAGTCAGATATGATGGTGAATTGTGTAGTCAGATATGATGGTGAATTGTGTAGTCAGATATGATGGTGAATTGTGCAATCAGATATGATGGTGAATTGTGCAGTCAGATATGATGGTGAATTGTGCAATCAGATATGATGGTGAATTGTGCAATCAGATATGATGGTGAATTGTGCAATCAGATATGATGGTGAATTGTGTAGTCAGATATGATGGTGAATTGTGTAGTCAGATATGATGGTGAATTGTGTAGTCAGATATGATGGTGAATTGTGTAGTCAGATATGATGGTGAATTGTGTAGTCAGATATGATGGTGAATTGTGTAGTCAGATATGATGGTGAATTGTGCAATCAGATATGATGGTGAATTGTGCAATCAGATATGATGGTGAATTGTGCAGTCAGATATGATGGTGAATTGTGTAGTCAGATATGATGGTGAATTGTGTAGTCAGATATGATGGTGAATTGTGCAATCAGATATGATGGTGAATTGTGTAGTCAGATATGATGGTGAATTGTGTAGTCAGATATGATGGTGAAACTTAGTTTCATTGTCATATCTGACTACACACTGTAAGTTCTCATTAAAGGAGGTGATGATGTAGGACAACTGTGGAAGACAACCAACTTTCATTACTAACTGAAACAGACCTTTCCTATTAACAATGTTGAATGTATTCATTGAAGGCGGTCTATAGTGGCATCTTGTGGAATTAGTAGGCATGGTCAAATGCAAGATAAATAACAGAACGATAACAAATAGAATTAACAAAAGTTTGCAATAAACATAACAAAGAAACAGTGCAAAAAAAGAAATAATATCAAGCAAGCAAACAAACAATATATGCAAAGCAAATTAATGGGTAAGAAGGCAAAAAGTTTACAAACTATGAATTGGCATTGGCACAAAAGCAAGTTCAGACAAGTGAACATAGCATTCTGTCTTAGACATGTCATTTATAAGTTTTCCCACTTTGCCTCTCGTATTATGTTTGTGTATAATACCTTTCATAGATACTACATTCTGGTCTTAAGCAAAAATGTACCAAAGCATGCACTTAGATTTTAGGCAGAAATGTCAGTCTATATGTAAACAATACCATTACTTTTTATGGGTACTGTGATAAGAGAAATATAGATTGCTAGTGATTAATTTTATTCTAATCATTTTCTGCTGCTAAATGAATAGTTATAAAAATGTTTTGTTATTTTTAACCATTTTTTTTTATAAACTGGTACATGAATTCATAAACCTATTTATAAAACAAACTGCTAACTTCCTGAGTTTCTGTTGCTTTTATGTTTCATTACCAAATATATTGTGATAGTTATTTACTCTTATTACTAGCTAAATTGTTTCTCCAGCCTTTGTGTTGAGTGGTATATACAACTGTTTTTTTGTTATTTGATCTCTTTGTTTTGCTGTTGTGTTTCTTAATGACACCATTACAACACAACTAAGAATATTTTTGGGTTCTTGTTTACAAACAGACTTAAAAAAAAAAAAATACTACCACCTTTTTGTAGCTTCTGAATATTGTAACACTGAATGTTTGAAAGGCCTTCATGGTAACTTTGTTTTTCTTTTTATAGGGCTGAAACAACTATGAAAATGTTTTTTTTATTTTGTTGTGCATGTACCCAGCATGGTCGAGCTCTTTCTCACTTGTATATCTTAAGATAACCACTTTTTTATGTGAGATGCACAGAATGCTTTCAGATATCATTTTCTATAAGTTATTTCAGATATCACATTGTTTTAGATTTTTTTTTCATTATACTTTAAAAAAATTTGATTTTCATGTCATTAGGGAATAGGAAAAAATACATTTATTATTATTATTATTATTATTATTATTATTATTATTATTCCGATTTTGGTGAGGTTGATTTATATACACTCTTGTGCAAATTAATTAAAACAAAATGAATAATTCCGTTATTATTTATTTTTATTTTTTTTCCGAATGAAACATGACCCAGTACACATGTTAATACTTTGTATGTCAATTCCACAAAGTCGTTCCTTGCAGACTGAACACAAATTCTTGATTGGATTTAAATTAAGAGAGTTTCCAGGCCAGTCTATATTACTTTGATTTGCTCACTGGTAAGGCTTGCCAGTGTGTTTATGCGGCATTAAAATTTTCATACTCTTCCTTGGAGTAACGTCCATTGCAGACAATGGGTGTAGGACAACTAATTGACAGTTGAGACAATAGTGCCTGGGCGTGATAAAAATCTGATGCAATCACGGATGACGCATTATTTTTCAAGGGCAAACAAATTTCCTCATACCCCCCCAAAATAGATTCATATTACTGCACACTACTGTAAATGACCTAATCTGAGTAAAAAAATAGAAATTGATTGCACCCTTTCACTGCAGTGGGTCTAAAACTGACTGTATGATGAAAGAAAGGTATTAGTGGCTGTTTCAATTAATTTGCACAAGAGTGTACCTGAAAAAAAGCTGTGTCAAAAGGATGGTTTTTCCTTTGGCTCTACAGTTACTCTATACTCCCTCAAAAATTTTCATTATTTTAAAAACCCAACATATGAACCAAGATTTATGTATTGTCTTTTTTCATGAGAATTGATAACAAAATCATTAAACACTTTATAAGATTGTTTATTTACAAGAATAATTTTGTATTTACAAGAATATAAAAATATGTAAATCATATAAAGAAATAAGTATGAAAACAATTTTTTTTTATTAATAAATTTATTAAAAATCCAGAACAAGAGAAAAAAGTTTAGATTCACATTCCATGAATAACTATAATTATAAATCTTAAAAAACTGTATTTTCCAGGCATTTATTTCATTTGAACTTGCCACATAAATTCACTAAAATAGGTTGGGAGCATCTGGATTCCTACTTTTTTTTTTTTTTTCTTTTTTTTTCTTTCTTGAGATTTGACAACAAAAACGTTTTATTTATTTATTTGACTGTTTATTTACAAGGACACTGTTTAATATTTGCTAATTCTCAACAAAAAAGAGTTGCATAAATCCAGTTTCAGGTTTTCATTTTATTAAAATTCTATAAATAGCTTTTTAAAACAATAAAAATTGCTGAGTAATGGCAGTATCAAGAGAGAAAAAATTTCTTTTAACAAACCGGTTTGTTTTTTGTGGGTACATATTTTAAATTGTTCCCTATTTCTATATGTAAAATACATGAATATATTTTATTCTTATATATAACATTCCCATTTTATTATTGAAAATGTGAAACTTGTTTTCAGTTTGTGTACTTGTCTTCTCATTAAGATGATTTTAGAAGCAAGTGTAAACTTTGATATATTTGTGTTTGAAAATTGGTAAAGAAAGTTGACAGTTTCTATTGAAAAACTGTATTTGTTGGACATAATTATTAACTGGAGGGTGAGAAATTTAATTTAAATGATCCTGAAACCTGTGACCCCTCAGGGTCATAGGGGCACCACATATACTGCAGCCACAATAGAAGTGGTGTTTTTTGGGCAAGATAGCCTGATGGTTTGAATTCAGATTTTTCCTTCTCCTAGACCACCCAAGTCTATAGAACCCAGTCTGTCCTGCTAATTACCCAAAGCTGGGAGGGAGAAGAGGATTCCTAAGGGTATTAGCACAAGTGAATGTAATGGATGTGGCAGGAATTCAAACTCAACTCTCCGATTCCTCAACTCAAGCCGCTATCCATTACTCCACTGTGCTTCCTCTGTTTATAGGTAAATTGTCCATTTGAATCAAGTTGAAAGAGTTGAACCACTGTATGTAATGTTTACTTTATTGATACAAGTAAACAAAATTGTCAAATTAGTACACTAATATGTGATATACACCCTTCCATACATACAATTTTTGATTCGGATAAAAAATTTCTTTTCCTTGTACACAATGAAGCGAACTATGAAAGAAGCAAAATGCTATTAAAATTTAACATGAAATCAGTAAAAAATAAAAAATAAAATGGCTTTTTATATTTGACATTTGGGTCTTCTGAATTCTTCTTTCTACAAAGTTTTGGCTGATTCATTCAGCTTTCATTGGGTGTAATCTTGTGGAAAAAAACAAAAAAAAAAGGCCGTCAACCTCTTATTTTCAAAGAAATTGTTCCTTATTAATTCACTTACCAGACAGGTTTATTTTCACAGTATCAGGTGCACCAAATATCCAGATGATTCCAAGCTACTTCTGGTTCCAATGGGAATGGAAAGGAGCTTCAGTCAGTTATGTGCCATGCGTGATATACACGCTTAGATGGTAATCTATCTTTTGATACATAACTGACTAGGCAGATTTTTTCCCACAGTAGGTTGCCATTTCTTTCTGTGGTAGACCAGTTGCCATCCAAGTCTATAGAACCTGGTCTGTCCTGCTACTTATCCATAGCTGGAGGAAGAAGAGGATTCATACCTTTCTGAAGGGTATTGGCACTTTAGTGAATGTAATGGATTTGACTGGAATTTGAATTCGGCTCTCCGATTCCTCAGTCCTTGCTGTTATCCATTACTCTGCCATACCTTCTTGGAAAGGAGCTTACCAATGCATGCCTCCCAGAAAAGTAGCTGACCAATCCCAAGTAATGAAAACTAGTTAGTACTGATTTCCTTGCTAGCCTCACACACACACACACACACACTGTTGACATAAGCTGTCTCCTTCAGCTTCCTCCCTCCCTCCCCAACAATACTGTCTGTTAGCTATCTGGAATTTATCCCTGATAGTGTAATGTAGACATTTTGCTGCCATACCAGAATTTTGCACTTCATCTTTAGTAATAAGTTAACACCCAGAGGCTAAACATAACCATCAGATCATGACAATTGCATTTAGCATCAAACAGACTGTCACCTGGACGTTAACTTCATTGTTCCCTTTTATATTTGCATATGCTCTATTCCTGATATTGAGAACTTTAACTCATAAATATAGCATACCTTAAAATTATATTTTATATATATATATATGAATAAAAAGGTATGTTATAAATGCAGTTTTTACTTAGCTTTCTTTCATAAAGTAAAATGGTTGCAAAGGTAGATTTACTATTAAACATTATCAATCTCTGACCTTACCACATTGACAAATCTGTTTTGCTGTCCTTACATATGGAAGTTTAAAAAATATTTTTGGGTAAACCAAAAAACATCTGCAACATAATAAGATTAAAAAGAAGTATTTCTCATTTGAAAATCTTCAATAAAAAATTATCACTTTTAATTAAATGCATCGGTAAAGTTTATTTATAAAATTACATATATTATTAAATACAAAAGACATTTTGTGTCTTATATTTCCTGATCTTTTGTCCAAGGCTATTCGTAATAGCCTTTAATAAATGTTGTGTGTGGATAAATTGGTAAAAATTCATTCACATTAGTTTTCAAAAAATGATCATACAATCTAGTTTTTAAAACACAATTTTCTCTTCACCTCAGATGATGACTCATGTGAGTCAAATGCTTGGGATGACACATCATAAATTTTGGCCAAATTAACCAAAAACAACAACCACATTTACCAAAGGATATTCTTGTTCGAAAAAAAGAACATTAAATATAATACACAAAATGTCTTTTTTTTTTTTCTTTTTTTTTTTTTTTTTTAAACTATTCCTATTTAAAAGAACAATTACTATCCAAACAGGGTGAGACAAAGGTCATGCACTATAGGGAGAATTTATTAAAAGTATAATTACACATGAAAATTTTATTTACTAGTTATTTAATTGTTATATGTGCTCTTCAAAATGTCTTCCTTCTTTTACAAAATATATTTCAATTCTGTACCTGCAGGATTCATTAACACGTCAAAGAGTTCACTCTGTCATTTTACTGTATTCATATTTAACTCTTTAAGTTCCTCAGTATTTCTTGGGTGCATTTTATTAACTCAATCATCCATTGTTAGTTTTTCAGCCATCTTTCTTTGTCAAAATTGTTCCTGCAAAATAAAATAAAAAATATCAAAACAGATTAAACATTTAAAACATGATTAATTAATTAACCCCTACGGTGCATGACTTTTGACTTACCATATATATATGCAGAAGTATAGTTTTAAGGTGTGCTATATTTATGGGATAAAGTGCTCAATATCAGAGATAGAGCATATCTAAATATAAATATATAAGTGAACATTGAAGTCAACACTCAGAGGCAACAGGCTGTTTCATGCTAGATTCAATCATCAGGCCAGCCTGATGATTGCATCTAGCATGAAACAGCCTGTCACCTCTGAGTGTTGACTTCAATGTTCACTTATATATATTGTAGCAGGAAACCTGGGATTCTGTAGCACAGACACTGGAAACACACTCACAATGGCTTCTGGTTCAGTATGCACTGATGTGACCTGCATTGAGTGCAAAAGCCTTCTGACATCTCAACAAACACTTGCCTTTTTATAACGTTCTTGCCAAGTCAGAGAATATTGCATATTGAGCACACACTACCAGGCCTCGATCTGACTCGATGACACATGCGCCTCATACTGCCAGTGCTGATGCTTGGACGGTTTTCCTTGCTAACAGTTCGTTCATCTTATACACTCATTTAAGTTAAATTACTCTAGCCCTCTTGGACCTCTGAGGTAATTCTCCAGCACACTCACCCCGATCTCCTGATCACAAAAGTAGCAGCTTGGCAGCAATGCTTATTGCTGGGTGCTTCTTTGCATTGGCAGGGAGGGTGGTTCTGTTTCCTCTTTCGCTTCCTCTTCAGATGAACTGTCTGACTCTGACTCTGAATTTCCATACATTATCATGTAACACACTCTCCGACTCACTTCCTGGAGATGTTGTACTATTGGAGTCTTCCTCTGATGTAGTAACACTGCAACATGGGCACATGTCCTTCACGTAGCATGGTAAGGGCTATGCCCAGGACCTGAGGGTGTTGTCATGGCATCAACCCCCCATCCCCTCATCTGAACTTCATATTGGTAGATCACATTAGCTGGTGTGGTCAGATATGAATGTTCATCTTTTGGGGCACACATTGTGGCAGTAGACAGTACAGTGACATCGCTCTGCTATACCATACCCAGCTGGAGTGTATGTGCAATGGAATTACAGACTTATTCCCAACTCTTGTGCAAAAGTTCTGAACTCACTCCTCCAAAAGGCTGTGTCATTGTCCATAAGGAGATCATATGGTGGGCCACACTCAAAGAAAAGCTGCCGAATCACACTGAGTCTTGTCTTGCCAGCTGCTTCTGAATGGAGAAACGCGACTGGACGCAGTCTGTGAGGGTTAAGAAATGGCATGAACCATCATGCATTATGTCCATTCCTAAACTCTGCCAGTTCTTGCTCACCTCCAGCTTTCCCTTTTCCCAGTGAAGTGGTTATGCGTCTATCGATTGGCATTCTTGGTATCACTGTATGGCTGACTTAACAACTGCTTTTCTTGTTGCTTGGCAAACTCTCTTGACAAAGTAAGTGGTGTGACATACTCCTGGGTCTCCACTGTTCCTGTGGATTGACATGATTTGACTTGCATCCAGCTCATCCATGTGGACAGCACCGATCACTAGCCCATGTCCGTTCTCTTTCTTCATCACATTAAACCACTGGTGTGGCACCCTGGTCAGTCGGTCAGCTATGTTTTCAGTTGATGTAACCAACATCACGTCTGCGGTCATCTTGTACTCCCTCACCAGCTCCATGAGTGTACTCAACTGTCTCCTAATGAGTATCTCACTTGCTGACTTGGTACACACTCATGATTTCCTGGTAAGAGTGTCTAATACCCAGTGAAACACAAACTCCCAAATGTCCACGCACCAATCCCCATGAGCTGGATCATCCTGCTTCACTCCATTCACTGCCTCAAACATCACATGCTGGAGGAGGGTGTCCTTCACCTCATCATTCCAGCCCTTTGTGACTGAACTGGTTCTCCTCTTGATAATTCCACAAGCCACATGAAGCCACTCACATACTAGGAGGTCCCCGACAGGCCTCCCACACAAGGAGAACATGGTCCATAGTGTAACAATGTCGGGAGCTTCTGGGACCATGCTTCCATTGCAATTCACTGTGTTCCATTTTTGAGCGCAAAAGCCTTCTCCCATCTCAACAAACACTCACCTTTTTTATATGTTCTTGCCAAACCAGAGAATTTGCATAGTTCTTGCATAATTTTGCAAGTTCCTGAATAAGGAAAGGAACAATGTTTGGTAAACATGGCAGGTGGGGTAACACATCCTAGCCAAACTGCAACAATTTTTGCCAGGTCGCCAAATAAACATGAGGTTTGACTCTATCCTAATTGAAAACAACACCTTTCCTGTTCAACCCATTCTGGGCGTTTTTCTTGAATTGCTGCCTTTAATTCGTTCAGTTGTTTAGTAGTACTTTGCAGAATCAATTGACTGGTTACTTAGCAGATGCTCATAGTACAGGATTCCTTTCCAATCCCACCAGATGCACAACATGACTTTCTTAGGATGATGACCTGCTTTTGAGGTGACTAAAGTTGATGGCTCATGTTGCTTACCTCAGAATTTTTTTCCTTGAACATTGTTGTAAACCATCCATTTCTCATCAGCCATCACAATTTGCTTCAAAAAAGGTGCATTTTCATTCAGATGAAATGTGATACAAAACATTCTTTTCATTCAGATCATGTGGTACCCAAACATCATTGCGATTTGAGTACCCAAGCTTCATTAAGTGTTCATGGATGGTGGAATTTGATAAATTAGTGTTTCTGACAATTCCCGTGTTGTGTAATGTGGATTATTCTCAATCAATGTCTTGATTTGGTCGTCATCTTTAGTGGGGTTGGGGGTCTGCATGGGCGTTCTTCATCAATGTGGCTACAGTCACCAACTCTAAACTTAGCAAATCACTTCCATACAGTTCTGTCAGCTAAAAGACCTACATAGCACATATCTTTTTTGTTGCTTGTGAGGCATTTTTGCCTTTGTTAAAAAAAAAGCATCAAGTGTGTAAAATGCACTTTATAATCTTCCATTTTCATAGGGATGCAAAATTGATGCAAATTAAGTAATTTTAAAATTTCTTTCTCAAGAGATAGTTTGGAGTGTGCTCTAATTGGAAATGTAAGCATATTATATCTGTTGATAAATTTGATGTTGGAAGAAGAATGACTAAAAATCAGCATGAACATTTCAGACAACCCAATATATATATATATATATATATATATATATCTCGAAGAAAACAGCAACTTACCTCGTCAAACCAAGCGACAACGCATCGTGTGTGTACTTTACGATGGAAAATGTGACGAAAAAGAAAATTACTTATCAAACAAAAGGGCACGTATTCTGCATGACATGCTGAAGATGGAATATTTGAATTAAAAAAACAAGTCCGTTGCAGGAGTCGCTATAAAAGTATTTTGATATGCAAATTACTGAACATCCTCTCCCAGCTGTCGACGAATTGAAAAAATGTTCAGCCGATAAAAGCATTTGGTGTTCTCGAATCGGGAGACAAAATTTGGGTATTTTGGCTACCACCTTTGTTGGAGAGTGAGTTATTTTTCTGACTGGTTAGACGCATTGTGATTTGTGAGATAGTACTGGCGAATTGAGTTTTCAGCATTTCTTTCTGCCCCTGATATTCGAGTCTGTACTTACAGTGATTTTTCTTTGTGTTGTGGAAGTAATTCGTGACAAATACTTCCTTTGCTTTCAGAATGCTTACAATATATAAATCAGGTAAATTTGTTTTGTCTCAGAAAGGCTATTGTTGCCTGGAGAGATTTCTCATGGTACCTTTAAGATAATCATGATTATAATAATAAACTATTTTTAATAGTTTCTGCAGCAGTCCATGATATTAGAAATTTGTTAATCAAATACATCTGCACTTTCATACATTCTTTTGATACAGTGGATTCTTGTAGTAGAAAAATAAATGAAACAATAATCCTGATTGTATTTTAGTAGTAAATGCATTTGAGAAAAATATGTGGAAGCAAAATATTCTTCATTCCAATTTTCATTATTTAATTTCATTCATAAGAAAATAAAGATTTTGAAAATCTGGAAGAAAGGAATTATTAGAAATTAAAGCAATTATTCACAAAATATAATTTATTTTATTCATTTTTTTGTTGTTTTGTTGAGGGAATTTTAATTTAGTTTTTTTTTTTTTTTCTCAGAATTCCAGATTCTTTGCTAGAATTCAAATAAAGGGTACAGATTTTTTTGTAATCTTCTTTTGCTTGCCATTGTAATCAACCGATTACTAATAGCCAGGCTCACTACTAAAATTTGGTGAGACTGGCTTATAAACAAAACATAATTAAACTAGCGTGTAACCATAAATACTAATTTGCTTATTGGTCATCAGAGTAAAATAAGATGACTATTTGCTTACATGTGTCAGATATTACAAATTTTTCTCATTAATTGGTTTTTGAGCCCCTATCATGAATTAGTTTTTTCTTTGTTACACACACACACACACACACATTTTATATATATTATAATTTTTTTATATAGACAAAAACAATTTATTCACTACAAAGATGCAACTTTGTTTCTGTGCATTTAATTTCACTTCGACTGGTAAGAACCAAAATGGTAATGAACAATTCTGTTTGTAAGCAAGCTTCATGTGAAACGTCACTTCCTTTTTTCCATTTGTTTGACAAAAAAAAAAGTAATACATAAAGGCAAAAAGGTGACAGTGAAACAGTCAAAGTGCAATTAAATGCACCAAAACCAAGTAGCATCTTTGTAGTGAGTAAATTGCTTTTGTCTATATGAAAAAAAATTATAATAAATAATTATTGCTCTACTATTCGGATTGAGCCCTTTTTTGAACATTAGAATTTATATATTATTTTCGTTCTCATTACATTCGTGTGTGTGTGTGTGTATATGTATATATATATATATAATGTGGTGCAATGGATAAATTGTCATCTAAATTATGCAAAAATGAAAATAACACTGACATCTCATTTTAACAGGTATATTTACCAAAATTACACTAAAATATCTTGAAATACTAAAGAGTAAATTTATTCAATAAAATTGCCATTGGCTTCAACCATGGCCTCCAGATGACTTCGGAATCTCCTGCAATTCATGGACAGTATCCTTGTTTAAGTTGGTGAATGCTGTAATAATCCTTGCCTTCACTTCATCTTTGGTTTTCTTGGTCTTTCACTCAACTGTGCCCTACACATAATCAAGTGGATTGCAGTCTGGGGAGTTAGGTGGCCAGATTTAAAGGGTGATGTGATCACAGAAATTGTCTGACAGCAATGACTGGATTCTCCTGCTTGTGTGGCATGGTGCAGAGTCCTGTTGCCGGACATAGGGTTTTCCAGCAGCCACCGTCTTGACCCAGGGCAGCACTACCTTCTCAAGGCACTTCATATAGACCTCTGGATTGAGAGTCTGAGGCTCTAATCAACAAATTCGGGAGTTCTTTTCTTATCAGAGTGATTTTTCTGAGCTGCCGTATCTTCATAATCACCATTAGACTTTCTGATTTAATCTGAGTTCACTTACTAAACCAAGTTTAGTCTCTCACATTTGATGCACTTAGTGAGTATTGAAGTCACTATAGTAGTAGTAGCAGTACTCCATATTGCTCCATGATGAGGCATCCATACATGTGTCAAATATATGAGGCTTCTTGGCATAGAAACAGGATAGTGGAAATATTGATGCATTCTCTTATTACTGGCAATAAATACTACAATAAATACTACTACAAATACTGGAGGATATTTATTATAAAGAAGTAAGATCCTATCGGTGGTTAGTTTGATATGCAGGGTCAATCCTGATTTACAGCAACCAATTATGGCCATTCTCGCCAGTTGATTCTGGATCAATTCCTATGCTGGTCAATACTGCTGCTGGTCGTTGAAGTTGGACGTTCTAGTCTGCATCCAGCTCCACCCAACGTGCTTTTTGATCATGGAGGTGGCAAAGACCGAGTTGTCATCAGCAGTTGTAGCATTGCATTGGTTTGAATCACAGCAAAGTTATGTCACAGAGGAAAATAAAAAAAAGTATTCTTTGCAGACAAAATAAAAAAAAAAAAAGACTTGAAATTCTTCAGGGTCTATTTTCTGTGTGGTTTATATTGTTCTTTGTATAAAGATATCAACTCTTCTGTCTTTGAATTCTATGATGACACTTTGCTCAATTTAGCTAAGTCTTGGATTTAGCCTCTGGTCATTAATTAAAATTATCCTTTGAATTTTTCGTCAGCAAATTTTTCCCACCCTGGTCTTGTTCATAAAATCAGAAATTTACCAGCTGTTTCCTCCAGCAGCTATAACCCCATATCTTATAAGCTCAACACTTTGATACTGTGCTGTTGATTACCTGGTAATAATCTACTTTACAAGCATGCAAATTTATTAGTTTAGTATTTTTGTTGCTTTACTTTTTTGTTTTCTATTTGTTCAATGTTAATTAAAAGGAAAAAAAAAAAAAACTACATTGTGATAAAAGGCAATATGAGAAAGTGTACAGCTTGTAAGGACAGTGTGTGTCCTTTCGGTGACTGATTTTCTTCATAATATTTATATTGATTAATTTCTATTTTCAGAATGCTTTTAAATATTATTAAAGATTTATATAATATTTGGGGTGTTTATATTTTACTCCTTTGAAATATATTTTGCAAAGTTAAATAAAAGTTTTGAATGCAAAATGGTTTGGCTGTTAGGCTGACTGCAGGTAAGTGAGACCACAGTTGGTGAACTCTCTCTCACATACTCACACACATATTTTAAGACATTTTTATGTTTATACATTTTTTTTCATAGATACAAATATTTAAGTAAATGCTCTGTTTATAATAAACAGTATTAACAACATTTACCAGCCTGAATGTCTGAGAAATTTTCATTTGTCCATTTCATAATGTGTGACGTCATTTGTTTACATTTGGATACACCTCAAGCAGATATGAATGTATGAGAGAAAATCATGGAGAATTGTAGTTTAAAAACAGTAAAATCGACCTTGCTATCCGAAACACTCCTCCGTGGCTAAATCAGTAAAGCACATCAGGCTATATGACAGTTCCGTGTAGGATACAAGTTCAATTCCTGTCAGAGGACGCATATTTTCTATGAAAATTTCTTGGACATTCAGGCTGGTAAATGTTGTTTGCTGAAGATCACATGAAAATCGTTTTGGTTTTAAATAAAAATATTGGTCTTTTTTTTCTTTAAAAAAAGTCTAGAAAGTTTCTATTAATTATGAACATAGTAATTTTTTAATGTGTGTGTGCACACACACACACACACACACACACACACACACACACACACAGTGTTGTAAAGGATTCTCCAAAATATTTCTACTGTTTAAGATTTTGATTGCAAAGTGGTTTGGATTCAGAAATTTTCAGTATCTCTTTGTATGATCTCAAACTTTGCTGAATTCCGAGTTTTCCTGATAAAAAATTACCAATTTAGTATTTTAATTCATGTTATAAGGTTTAAAAAGAAAAAAAAAATTAAAATTTTGAAAAAAAAATAAAAACATTTTTGTTTTTAAGAAATAATGTTTCTGTGGAGTGAAATGTAAAGTTTTTATTTGTTTTCAAATATTTTAGTTGGTTGAATTTGTGGTTCCAAAACCTCCATTTATGGAGAGATGACTATTTATTTAGACTTTTACAACCACATGCCTTTCCTGCTCTTAGAATGAAATATCTAACTTTTTTTAATACTAAAGTTCACACAAGGCTCAAGTCTGTCAAGACAGAGAATTACCATTTAGATTGTAATGATGAATGAGATGCATAATAATATGAATAAAAGAGAAAATGAAATTTATGTGGATAGGGAAGATAGATAAAAACTGACTATTGGCTTGAGGAAAATAATATCATAGTGTTGAGGGAAGCATTTCTGCATGAGTCCATTCAACAAAATGGCAGTTCTTGGGGACAAAAGCTTTCTGTAAGTTAAACTTGGGCTATGTATTTTCAAGTCAGCTTTCACTGAAAAGAATGTTTTTTATTTTTTTTTTACAGGAACTAGAATATTCTATGAACGAAGCTTTCTGCTCCAGTGCCGAAACTCTCCCTTGGCCAAAAGTCCTCCTGCTAATATGGCACAAATTCCTGGAATCACCATTCCTGGAGAAGTTGACATCCCTTGTGATTATCGTCCATCAATTGAAGAAGAAAAAGTTAAAGGTTGGTTGAACGTTTTCATTATTCTTTCACAGACTACATAATTTCTTTTTCATTTTTTTTTTCAAAACTAAATTTAAGGATTGTTTTGGTTTTAAATAAAGAAAGAAGAAATATTGGTCTTCTTTTTCTTTCTGTTTTTTTTTTTTTTTTAACAATTTATTAATTATGAACATTGTAGGAGTATGAAATCTAATTGTTTTGTAATTTGTCAAAAAAATATAAACTTTGAAAAATAAAGAGAAAAACATTTTTTAATCTATATCTCAAGTAAGACTTCATTTTGCAAATAAAATAGGTTATTAGAAAAGAAGCAATAAATACCAGACATCACTTGAATCTATCACTGTTTTTGTTTTATGAAGAAATTAAAAACAAAATGAATGAATTTAATAGAATATTTAATGACAAATTCTTTTTGGTCTCCTCTTAGGAATTAGTGAACAATATTAATATATTATTGTTTGATATTTAATAATCTTAGTTTAGTGTGGCACAAAGCAAGATGAGAGGGAACAAAAGTTAAGATTGTGTTGTGTCAATATTATAAATGTTAGTGCCTGCTTACTTTGAAAATCAACATTTGCAATCTTAGCTTTTATCTTGGCTCAAATCTCAAGAACTGATACAAGTAGCACATCTGCAAATATCTCTGCAACAAGGCAGGATCTTTGGACCTCTTTTTATCTTATTTTTATTTTGTTTACTTATTAGGTTTAAATTGGGTTTCATCAATGTTCCAAATATGCAAGTAGATTCATTATCTAAGAGAAATTATTATCCAATCAAAATTAATTTTGCTTCATAAACACAACATATGAATGCAAACATTTATGATAATCTCTTGAAACTTTAACAATTCATCATCTGAAAAATACTGAACATTTAATAAAATGCAATTTTGTTAATAAAGGAAATAATTTTCTCCCTTTTATGCTTAGTAGTGTCACAATAGTTACTTTTTTCATAGTACGAGCCAAAAATTATCTACACTTTCGCCCGAACATATATTTAGGTTTTTGCCTTCTGTGAATGTGTGCTTATGGTTGGCACTATTGGGGTTACATGATTGAAGTTTGAGCTTGATCAAACCATTTTTTGAACATGGCTGCACTGCTAGCAAATGTTCACTAAGTAGAAACAAAGAGTAGTGATCCAAATCTGCAGAGAACATGCTAACCTCATCGATGATAATTTTCCCATTTGCCATTACCAATCTTGCTGAATCTTTTCATTAGTGGTGGCAGTTGACAGACATCCTACTTCCTCTTGTCCAGCCACTTTTAAACTTCTTGATTCACTCGTACACATTTCTACGTGGTAGTACACTGTCTCCATATTGTGTTAAAAGCCCCAGACACACCTTCCAAGAAGAGAAATTGGACCACTTCTCTTTGTGAAAGTGGAAGAAGCAAACTGAAGTGATGAAAATGCAATTGATTCAGAGTCTGCTTAGGGAAATATTATTTGGAATAGCTTACCAATTGAAAGTCCTTCAGTTTAAAAAAAATAGTGAAGTTTGCTCAAATTTGGGGCAAAGATAATGTATCTGTAGAATTGGTTTCTGTTTGAATTTCAGGATTGAGGAATTATCATTATTTACACTCGGACTAATGTCTTAATCTTTATTGTTATCATCACAGCATTTCAGCCATTGTGCCCTCAGGCTTTCTTGAGGTGTTTGTTGATCCAGATAACCTTGAAGGAATTTCAAACTGAACTCAGTTCAGTTTGGAATTTTCTGAAGCTTATCAATGGAACATAAACAGCCAAATTAGATGTCTGTTTTCTTTTATAGATAAAAAAAAATTTGAAAGAGAGTATAAAAAAATTGACTTTTTTTTTTCTTTTGTGATCCTAAAAAACAATTTATATTAAAAAATATTTTCTTTTTTCTCCCAACCAGATCATGATGAACCTCAGTTCCAGATGGACATTTGAATTTGTCAAAAAGTCTTTTTATTTCTATTTTCCATGACCCCTTTTGATGTTGTTTTGGCCTGTGATCCAAGCAGGCATTTTTAGGGGGCACTTTTTACCTAACAGCTTGTGTGTTTGCAAATGTCCCTTGCCTCCATTGCAAACATGCAGGCTAACGTGTGCTTGTTGCCAGAAGGAAATGGTCTTGGAATAGGAAAGCATTGTCGTCGTCTTCAATTCTGGGAATCGAGTTAGTGGCACTAAAACAACAACAACATGTTTCATTGCCGTTACCTAGAAAACTTTTTTGAAAAATTTGGAAGATGCAAAAAAAACAAAAATCCAAAAAAAAAGAAAGGAAGAAAAGCTGAAATAAAACACATGTGATATATTTGGCCAAACCAATTCTCCAAAATGGAGAAATGCAACCAACTCATAGGAACAATTTCGCTTAGAATTTTTTTTTTTTTTTAAAACCTTGGAGCGATATTGGTTACTATTTTCATTCTTTCTTTGTTTTTTCTTTTTTTTTCTTGTTTGAGAAATGTAAAAAAACTTACATTCAAAGAAAAAAAAACAAAGAAAAATGTTTTAAATGTTTCTAAAAGAAAAATCTAAAAAAAAAAAAATTAATGAGAAAAATGGTGAATGAAAAAATGCAAAAAGCTGTGAAATATTAAAAAATGCAAAAAGAATTGGCAAGGGTTACATTTAGGGTCATTATCTTCTGCCTTCTCTGCAAAGTGAGTTTTTCTTTTTCGTAAATCAAATGTGATTTCACATTATTTGGCTTTTTGTCTTTGTAAGACAGGAGAGAAAAGAAAAAAAAAAAAAAAAAATGAAGAAACTCCGGTATCTTTTGTTAGCTAAGTTTTTGTTTTTTTTACAAATTCTTTTTCTTTAACTATTTACTTTATTAAGATTTAGATTTTTTTTTTTCTTTCAAAAATCCATTTTGGTTAAAAACTCAAGCAAAAGCTGAATCTATTATAATTTTTTTAAGAATTGCAACATTAATGTCGGCACATTCAGCTAAACCATTTTTTTTTTTTTTTCAATTTTTGCTGAAACAAAAAGTGAAAGGCTGATATTTTGATAAGATATTTACCTGTTTTGAAATTAGAATATAAAATGAATTTTTATTTCAATTTTTTTTTTTTTGTTAGTTTTTCTTTTGCCTTAGATTCGTCAAAGGTAAAGAAGAATTTTTTTTTTTTAATAAAAATATTTTTCACTTTTTCTTTTCTTTTTTGTAATGAACCATCGTTTATCTGCTGTTATCAGCAAAGGGAGATAACCATCCTCCTGGCTCTCAGGGTATTGGATCTTTTTATCAGATTATTACGTTTGGAAAGGACATTATGAAAATAAATATAAAAACAACCCAAAAAACTATACAAATTTCAAATTTAAATCTTGAGCAAAATAAAATTTAAATCCAGATGGGCATTTCTCACCCTCCCCCACTTTTAATGTACTGAAACTGCTGTTCTACCAAACCTGGGCAATTATGATATTTGCCTGTACATTGGGCAAAAAATGATACTTAATGCTGATTATAGCATATGAAATATAACAAAAGTATTCTTTTTGTTGACAAGCACTAATCTTACCATTCTTCATCAGTTTTATTCCTAAAAGTAAATACATTTATATTTAGAAAAAATAAAGTAGGCTTCTCTGTTCAATTTCTTTTTGTATAATTTTGTTCAAACTTGTGATATTAAAGATGTTTTGTTTATATTGCTTTTCATAAATTTTAAAAATACATCCATTGAAATAAGCATCAGGTTTCTTTAGGAAAATTTCACTGATACATATCTAGATGAAAAAGAAAATGACTAATTTTCATTTAAAGTAAATACACCAATAATTATATTTGAACTTGTATTTTTCTGTAGGTAATTTAAATTAGAGAAATATTGAATGATTAATTTTTAAATCACTTGTTTTAATCAGAGCACCATAACATCAAATTTTAACTTAAACATTTATGTAAATGTTATAGAATTAATTAGCATATTTTGACATTATTTGTTTTGAATTGAAAAAATATATTTTTTAATTTGAAATATAATTTAAGTTTTTAAAGAGAGGCTAACAATATTCGAAAATCTATTGAGATTTGAGATTTGACAGTGTCTTGTTAATCAGTAGAAGAAAAAGTACAAAAGTACTAAAAAGCCATAATTAATCAAGATCTTTCTGTTAATAGTTATTTTAACTGGCGGAGGTGGGCTATTTTTTTACCATTGTTAAAAGTTCCTTAGATAAGAAAAGATAAAACAGATTTTTTTTTGTCTCTTCCCAAAATAAAAACAAAAAAATTTCCTTCTCTGACAATTTTAAGTTGGTGCTTTTTATTACAATACTGGCATTTTTGTTTATTTCTTTTTCTTCTCTAAAATTAAAAATTTAAATAATTTAACAAAATTTAAAATGGTATATCTGCTTGTTTAAGTAGTTGTTCCTCAATCATGGACATTGTAAAAGTACCATGTTGTAATTTTCATGGGAATTTTAATGCAAGGGAGGAAGTTTCAAGAGTCATCTCCTCCTTCTTCACCTTCCTAAGTAACATGAAACAGGTAATATTGGGTTACTTGGTACTTGTAACAATGAAGAAACTTTGTTTTTGATTACAAGTTTATTTGGGCTGAGTATAAAAGAAAAGAAAAAAACAAACCTCTTTTTTGCCTGTTATCAATTTTTAGGTATTTTTTCTCTCCCTCTTTACGGGTTTCTGGTCCTTCTCTACCTCACTTTGTGCTGCAAATGTTTTTTATTAGGTTGGTGCAAAAATAATGTCGTTTTCTCACATAAAGTTGAACGTCAAAAAACGAAATTATTTTTGCACCAACCTAATAAATTGTAGGATAAATAATTCAACAAACATTCAATAATCTTTTTTTTTTTTTTTTTTTTTTTTTTTTTTTTTTAATTCTTCCAAATCTATCAAATGATCTCTACACTGCTAATCTCGTACATTTATTTAATTGGTGTACATGATGCTTCTGACAACCGAACTCAACTTTCACACCCACCACATATTTCCTCTATGATCTCACTTTTCCTTACTACCCACAGATCCATTAACAGTTCATGCTTATTCATAGGGTATGTGATGCTTTTAGCCTTCCCTCAGGATAATTTTCTCTATAGAAAATAATAAAATATAAAGGTTAAAAAAATGTGCTGATTTTACTGTTACTATTTATCCTTCTACCCATGGATTCAGACATGATCCTATTTAGATAGAAAAAACAACTAAAACAACTATGCTAGTCAAAGATAGTAAATAAGGTCCATCTCATAACTGTTTAATGGAACTTAAATAATCTTTTTGGCCAGAGCCTTGCAGACATTGAAGAAAAAGTTCTGTTAGGATTAGTTTAAGTTGACAAGAGTATAGAAAAAAAATGTATCTTGAAGAGAGTTGAGAAGAGAATGGAAAGTCAGATGAGAAATATTTTCATTAGGCATTTTCTGTTTTTGTGATGTTCTTAAAAATTAATAATAGTTTTCTTGTTTTTCTTTTCATAAATATTATATAAAAGTTTAAATTAATAAACTTCTGTTTAAAAGGCAAATGATAATTTTTAAAAATCAAACATTTTTATTTTTCTAAATTGCAAAATTGAAATGTGTCATTTCAATTGATTCCACTTGTAAGAACATCATTGGCTGACTAATCTTTCTTTTTTGAGCAACCCAACTTTTCTTGTTCTTTGGTTTTTGGTTTGGTTAAATTTCAGGAGAAGCATAAAAAAACATTTTTGCTCTTTTTCTTAACCTGATAATTTGCAATGTAAGATTTAAAAAAAAAATGTTTTTATTTCACTCGATTTTGTTTGAAATGAGTTACTGTTATTATTCCTTTGAATAAGTTAAACTAATAACCTCATCGTAGCTGCTTTTATCATGTTTTGGTCAATACATTCTTTAGAATGAAGGAATCACATTGGAGAGTGGGTAAAGTGAGATGAACTATAGAAACAGATGCCTAACCAATGTCATGTGGTTGGGGGTGAGGGCTATATTCATTAGAGGGAGAGGGAGAGAGAAAATAGTACAATCCTCAATCACAGAAAGAACGTGTCACGGTAATTAACAGACTTATTGTTCTAAGTTCATCATGTATAATTGTATTTTTACAAAGTGATTTTTTTCTTTTATACCTATTTATGTTGCTTGGATATGAAACTGTCTGCAAAATAAAGAAAATGAAAAGTAAATGATGGTAGCATGAGTTAAAACATGATGATAAAAGCAAGAGGGATTAGGATATTAATCTGAATATCCACTGAAATAATTAAATTTATTTTTATTCAAATAAAAACTCTTTTCAAGTTCAGATAAAAATTGAATTTAGAATAGGCAGTTACATTTTTTTTGTGCTAGTCTGAAATCTAATATAAAAACATCTCACAAAATTTGTTCATACTGCAAATATTTCTTAAGTATATTGTTATAGGAAAAATAATCTTGAATTTTCCCATTTTCAGTATCATGTCATTCTTTGTTTAAAATCTAACTGAACTGTATTAAAAATTCATATTCATTTTTGACTATCATTAGTTACTTCCCCTGTATGTTTTTTAATTGATGAAAAATTATGGATAAATAGGTTCACCATAATTTCCAAGCTTTAAACCAGGGCAGTTTTCAATTTTCATTATAAGTTTAGTTTTCTTGCAATTTTTTTTTTCTATTTTATATGACCCATCAGAAATGGTACAAAAAGGAGATAGATTTCCCTTAAACTGGGATGTTCTTGGGCAAACAGGGATGTATAGTAAGTCTATGAATAAAGTTATTGATTATTTGGTGCTGGATTGCTTGAAAATGTAATCTTTCCTTCTATTTCTTCATTTAGTTGGTGCTCTTAATACCCAAGTGTTTTATATTTTTCTGAAACGATGATTACATTACAAATTGCTTTTATTTTATTTTTTTTCTTATCCATCTCCCCTTTGAATTTTGAAACCTTGGCAATCTGTCTTGGTGCTACAAAAAAGAAATTGTAAAATAATCTTTTTTGAAAATTTTATTGAACAAAACTAAGTTGTGCTATTTACAAACCGAGTGGGTACCATTGAAAATATAGGTTTTGTTGATCTCCAGTCAAATGCTTTGTCTGTTTTAACTGTTTTGTAATCATTTGAACTATTTTTTAATTTTTTTAAAACACATACACACACACACACACACACACACAGCTCTGCAAGTAATTTACATGTTAAGAACCTTACAGTAGCTTCAGAAATTTATATTTCAACTAAAATATCTTTTTCTATATTGGTCTTTGATGAAAAGAAAAAGATTGCCTTTTCTTGTGTATTCATCAGTTATTGAATATATAATGATTCACTAATTTTTTTTTTTTTTTTTTTTTTTTTTTCACTCCCAGGCTGGTTTTGTGAATAAAAGGTTTGGCAAACTTTACTGAGAGAAGTGCCTTATTTTAGCTTCCCTTACAAAAAGGTGATTTGTCAGTCTATTCTTAAAAATGAGATGAATGATAGCTCATGAAAGAGAGAGTAGATTTAATGGTTCTCTGTCCCATTAAAGACAATGTTGCTAACTTTTTCAATCTTTAATTTTAAAGAGCTTCACAATGTCAAAACCTAGTTGGGTTTTTATTCAAGAAAATCTAAAAGCGAACAGTTTGTTTATGCAAACGTGACCACAACAACAATTTTTGGAATGTTTCATTGTTTTGAAAGTAAATATTAATTGGTGGATCTGAACTGTCAATTGCAATGATGACTTGATGCTATGAGAATATATAGGAAAGCAGGTTCAGAAAATTATTGGTTCACTTTTTAAGAATCACCAAAATAAGATGTGGACTTGTGGTTTAAGAAAAAAAAAATCTGTTTTAGATATGTTTTTATAATTATATAATGACCCCATTTTAAAGTTTTTGCAATATCTAAGGGCTTTTTACACTGGAGGTGCTTTTTGGCTCAACTTATTTTTAGATATTTCAAGATTGATGCTATTATGAAATGTTAATGGTCTTTAGTAAGGAAAAATTATAGAAATTAATATTAATGGAAGGAAATGGGGTCGACTGATACATGTTACAACCTTCGTTTTTTGTTTTATTTTTTGTTTTAAATTCTACATAGATTTTCTTGTTAAACAATTTGCTTTGATATTTTATTTTATTCTTTCGTCAAGGGAGGTAACAATCTGTTATCGTAACATTTTGCTATAACAAGGGAGGTAATGTTCTGTTTAGTCTCGTTAAATAACGCTATTTCTAATTCCTATTCAATACAGTAGAACTTGTCTTCCTAATATTTACTTTATAAACTTGTTATTAAATATTCTGTAATTTTTACTCATTTTATTTTTTAAGGAAGATTGTTTTAAATTTTATACTTGCAACCGAAAGATGTTCCACTGGATCAGTTTTTTTTTTTTACCAATAATAAAATGACAGCTACCAAAAAATAAAAATAAAATCCCTGCTTAATAATATATGCACATTTATATTTAAACCCAAAGATGAGATTTCCTCCATCTGGAAAATTATGCTTTTTTTCTTTTTTCATTTCTACTGATGCAAATTATTTCTTTTTAAAATGAGAATGAAAACATATTTTAAAAAAAAAAAAAGCAAAAAAAAAAAAAAAAAAAAAAAACTTTGTAGCTTTAAAAGTGTCTTTATACAAGAAAAAAACTTTTGACAATTTTAATCTTTTATAAATTAAAGGTAATTTTATTAAAGGAATAATTAATTTTAATAGTGATAATTGAAAGAGTCTAAAAATGAAATTGTAAACA
Source organism: Acanthosepion lycidas (assembly GCA_963932145.1). Taxonomy (NCBI): domain Eukaryota; kingdom Metazoa; phylum Mollusca; class Cephalopoda; order Sepiida; family Sepiidae; genus Acanthosepion; species Acanthosepion lycidas. The sequence goes on along the minus strand of OZ010582.1, from coordinate 18,948,633 downwards.
GAACTTAGTCTCTGTTGACAGTGACTCAAAGCAGTTTAATAACCTTAACACTTGCTTCATCTTCTAAATAATTTGAGATTTAACTGTGGTTAACTTAAAACAGATTTAACCTAATATTCTGCTCTTATGAAATTTCTGTATTTTTGGCCAGCAGGACATTTGAAAAATGCTGCTAATTCTGTAAAGAGTTTTTTTTAAAAATCATTTTACTGATAAAAAGATCAATTCTGAAAACTGTATTAAATTTTTTTTCCTCCACTCTTTAAAAAAAATTCTGCTGAAAACAATCGTAAGTGAAATGATTTTACTTAAAAAAGAATTCATGATTTGCATTGACATGAGAAAAATATGCAACAGGTAAAAAATGTCTCCTTTTATATATATATATATATATATATATATATATTAAAAAAAATAATAAAAAACTGCTGGAATTCCATAAAAATTGTCTGGATATAAAACAAAAAAATTTTTCTTTTATTTCTGCTTAAATTCTCATTTTTTTTCTTTTTACATTTTCTTATTTTTCTTGTTATTAATAAAATTGCCAACATCACATTGACATTGGCTAAAAATAAACTCTTTTCTTAATGATAAACCTGAGAAAAAATAGATAAAACAAAAAGTGTACAATTTTCTTTAACTTATGCAATTTCAAATGGGTACTTGGAATTTCTGTAAAGGAAATCTGAAACGGAAGATGTTTCTGCCAGTTTTTATTTTTTTTTAAATTTTCTTTTTAAAATAAGCTTATTTCTGTCTTTTAGAAAAAGAAAAAAAAAAGAAAAGGAATTCAGATCTCTGCCTGAAAATATTTGCTATAAAAAAAAAAAAATGTGAATAAAACTGATGATTAAGTCACTTTGTCCTGTTGCTTTATTTTTTCACCTCCAAAAATATATTCTTTCATTTAATAATATTGCCTTGGATTGATCATCATCATTTTTTTTTTTTTTTTTTTTTTTTTTTTTTTTTTTAAGCAAAGAAAAACCACCTTGTTTAAGCTTGACAGAAATAGCCAAGTTTTCGGCAGCATTCATCTACTGTCCATGAATATGATTTTGTTATGCTTACACAATTATGAATACTTGACACAATTTCTCAGTTAGCTTTTGTAGAATTACTAAAGTCTACAAAAATTAACTGATTGACAAGTGCAGTCATAGTTTGAGTCATATTAGTTTGAAGTTTGTGTCTGAATTTGCAAGTCAGCCATTTTGTTGCACCTGAAGGTTCAATTGTGACAGTTCAAGGCTTATGTTTGCAGTTATTTGCACAAAACATTTTTGCTATTAGCTGAAATTAATTTTTGATGAGGATTTCTTTTATATTAATTTATTTTTCATCACAATTTCGACCATCAGTCTATAGCTGTCAGTAAATGGTGAAATAAAACTGTCAGAAATAAAACTCCAGCTGAGACTGGAACTTGTATGGGTGGAGATCAAATTCTATACTCATTACTTTCTGCCATAATCTGTTTTTACTTATATCGATAGATGCAGTGATGAAAATTAATGAGATTTAAACTTTTTGCATACAACATGCCCAAACCTGCCCTGTAAATATCAGCTCTCAATGTTCAACCTGTCCCATATAAAGGGTGTTTCACAATTAAACAAAATGATCAAGCACAAATCAAGGACCACAAATAATAGAGTAATGGAAATTACATTTATTGAAAGGAAAAAGGATAACATTTTAGGATCTGCAACCATTTAGTCTCAAACATGAACCAAAAATGTCAAAAGGAGCCCTAGACTACATGCTCCAGTCGAGTGCCATTCAGTTGAATGCGCTGTTAAATGCAAAGTTGTTGATAATGCATGCACATTCTGCCTGGGTGATCACTTGAATCTTCTCAGTGATGGCTGGCTTCAATGCAGCAATGGTTGTCCTGGTAGATGTCCTTGAAGAAATCTAGGGGGCTCAGGTCAGGTGAGTGAGGTGCCCATTCCATTTCAGCTTTGTGGCTGAGATACTCCTGAAGCTTTTCATGGAGCCATGCCATGGTAACATTAGCAATGTAAGGAGGAGCATAATTCTGCTGGAACCATTGTTCCTCCTCATCAACATCCTCATGCTTCTTGAACTCCTCTCTCTGTCTGAGGGGCCGTTGCTTTGTTTCAACAATTGTGAAACACAACGTATACTCTGCCATTATAAATTTTCACAAAATCTGATTAAGCTGAGTTCAAATTCTGTCTTTGGTAGTTTATGTTCACTACACGCTAACACCCTTAGAAAAGGCATGAACCTATGTTTTTGTCCCTAGTAATGGCTAAAATAAGAAAGTAGACGTGGTCTTTTAGTATTGGCTGGCAAGAACAACGTTTTTGATTTCAAAATCAGGATTGGAATCCCAGCCATTACTTCCCTCTTCCAAAAAAAAAAAAGAATAGCAAAAAAGTGTAGATGATTGGATGAGTAGTCAATCTGTAAAAATCTACTAAATCTGATCAGAATGTAAGACAAAGAACTGATCAGATGCAGGATTGAGTTTCTAATGAACCCATTTGACAAAAAGTATCAGATTGCTATGTTTATTATTATGTAATAATAAAAATTAGATTTTGACAGGAAGTATTTGATGAACCAATACAATAATTTTCAATGGTTTCTCATTTACAAAATGTTTTTAAATATCTTTAGAGGTTTTTATTCGAGTAAAAGACGACAAGCATGAATTTGAAGTCATTAAAAAAAACAAACAAACAAAAAACGCGTGATTCAAGCAGTTTTTTGATTTCCTAAAATATATCCTAATTATAATGAATAAATTACAGAGTTGAACTAGAACCCTTGAATACAGCTAATTTACGTAACTAGAGATAAGAGTTGCCTCCCTTGCAACAGCAGGCGTGTGAACGCCGTAGAATTTTTTTTTAACACCTTATGGTATACACAGTACCGTGACGTGGTGTAATGGTTAACAAGCTTGTGCGCTGGAACAATTTCGGTTGGGTAGTGAGTTCAACTTTCAGTTGGTGTTCTATATGCCTTATGCCACATCTAAGCTATGCTAAGAAAATCACCCACACAAACAATTATTAATAAAATATTTTTCTTAGTGAGATGCTGTTGCTGTAGGTGTGGTTCCTCTTTTTACCATGTCCCTTTAGAACATGGCTCTCCACAATTTCCTGTCCTTTGTATCTCTTAATTAAGTTTGTCTTTTTGCTATATCTCTTAATCCCTGTTCTGCCAAACAAGCTTGTTAGATAAGTTATGTACTGCTTATTCTCTGTACTTTTTTCCTTCAATATATCCTGTGTGTGTTAAATCTTCTATTTTCCCTAAAACTTTGTTGTTGCTTACATGTTAATTCCTGATATTCCCAGCATCCTTCTGTAGAACGACATTTCTGTTAGCTCAAGTCTCTTTATTTGTGAATGCTATTGTTCAGCATTCACTGTCTTACAGGAGTACTGATCACAATTCGGGACTCTTTTCTTTGTTTCTAATCAAATTTTCTAACTACCTAATACTTTTCGAAGGCATCTTTTGCTATCCCAATGTGGCTTTGGATTTCCATGTTGCATTTTTCTATCCTCTGTTAAAACATTTCCTAGTTATATAAATTTTTTTACTTGCTTGATTTTGGTGTTACTGATTTGTAGTTTGTATCTTATCTTGTCACTTTTGCTGGCAGCTGTACATTCTAATTTTAACAATGTGAGTTTAAGCTGCTAAAAGTGTGCTCACTTGGATGTGTGCTACTGAAATGGTGAGCGGATCCACTTGTTCACACACACATACACACACACACACACAAGTGGTAGAAATTTTGGGGTGACGAAAGCTTGCTAGCTTCTAATGCTCTGGAGGGAATGGCTTGGGAAAGGAAGACGTGGCTCTTGGCGCACAATGCATTGTGTTGCATGTACTTGGACAAGTATCACCATGGCATTTAGCGAGTAGTGGTGTTATATCAAGTCTAGTCAGTTTCTTCTTCATTACCAAGGACTGTTGGTCCAGTGGTATGACACACTTGAATTGTGTCGTAACGAACCGGGTTCAATTCTTGGCAGTGGATGTGCACTGCTGATGTGTCTCAAATAGGACTAAATGGCCATCCAATGCTTTCTGCATTGTGTTGACAATTCTTCTACACTCAATGAACTACTATAAATACACACACACATATATATGTTAACAACTGGTCTTTATATTTACACACACTCTGTCCCTGATATTGAGCACATTAACCCATAAACATAGCATAACATAAAACTATATTTCTCTCATACAGAAAGAGAGACAGAACTTTATGAAATGAAATTATGTAGGTCAAAGTTATCAAAGTATTTTGTTGGTATATATGTGCATTGTGTGTGTTGTTTAATTTTAATTTTACTTTTAATTTATATAGTCATTTCTTTAAATCTCTGGATGTTTTGCTAATGTAATTTTAGGTACATTGAGCTTCTGTCAGAAAAGCAAATGATTGATTCAAACAAGTACTGTTCCCAATTATAGCAACTGAAGACAACAATTGATAAAAAGTAAATAAGCATTTAAGAGAAACAGCATAATATTGGGTTGGTGCAAAAATAATATCGTTTTCTGATGTTAAAAAATACGTCAAAAAACGATATTATTTTTGCACCAACCTAATATTACATCAGGAAGATATTAGATGTTCCATTGGTAAAAGATTGGGTCAAACTCTTTTTACACAATCATCATTAAATATTGTAATTTTTGTTTGACATTTATTCTGGCTTTACAGAATTCTTTCATTGAAAAGATTTCATTTTCCTGGAAGACTTTAAAAGGCAATGCTGTTTATAATATATATATATATATATATATATATATACGCCAGTTAAAACATGTTCAATAAATTGTTTATCACATATAAATATATCAATATGTTATTGAATATAAAAAAATATCTCATTATTATACATTTTATATTTTTATTATAAAAATATATGGCTCTATATAAGGAATTCACCATCCATGAAAGTGCCAACTACACAGGCCTCCACTTCTATAAATTGCCATCTGAACAGAACTCCCCTTCTATGAATTGCCAACTGAATGGAACTCCCCTTCTATGAATTGCCACCTGCAAGGGCCTCTCCTATAACTGGCTAACAGTAAAGACGTTTCCTTCTATGACTTGCCAAAAGCAAGTACCTCCTCTTCTATGACCAGTCAACAACAAAGGCCTCTCTTTTTATGACTTTCCAACTGCAAGGATCTTCTCATCTGTAGATCTCCAACTGTAAGAACCTCCCCTTTTGTGACTTGCCAACAGCAAGCACCTCTCTTATGAGTTAACAACTGCAAGGACCTCCCCTTTTGTGAATTGCTAACTGCAATCTTACAATATATTTTTTTAATTTAAGAGTACAACATAAGAGAATAAAGTATTATATTACATAATATAATATTATATAATATAACATTTTATAGAGAACAGTATTATTTAGTCTTCATTTTTTGAAAAGATCTGCCAGTAATTCATTCTAGATAATAACTTTGTAATGTCATTTGAATTTCTTAGATGAACCAGAGTACATTGCTACTAACTGCTATATAATATCAATCCTCATCTCTAGCAGTGAATGCTGAACAATTTCATCACAGATGAAGAAGAGACCCGAAGCAACAGAAATATGGTTCTGCAGAAGGATGCTGAGAATACCATGGACCAAACATGGGAGCAATGACAAGGTTTTAGAGAAAATGGAAACAAGAATGACACTTATATAATAGTTAATGTGCGAAAGTGACATTGAAATTTCTAAAGCATAATGAAGAAAGAGAACTTAGAAAATTTGATACCCACAGGACAAATTGAAAGCAAAAGGACAGAGGAAAACAAACTAGCAAGCTTGAGTAAATGGTTGGTAGAACAAGGTTTAGGAGAGATAACATAAAGACAAAATTTATTAAGAGCTACAAAGGATAGGAAATTGTGGAGAGCCATGATCACCAACATCCTTAAGAGACATGGCATATAGAAGAAGAATTTTCTCTCTTTTCTCAAATTATATATTGCTGGATTATGTTATTCTTCAAGAATGGATTCCTTGATAATAGACAAATCTTTTATAAAAGGGACATGATACATAGAAGATTTCTTTTATTTGAATTTCTGTTACATTTTCTTTCAATTTTCAGATCATCAGTGTATGATAACTGGAAACAAAGATGAATAAAGTTAATCCTTTCTTTCAATCTACTCAGTTTATTTACAGTCATAGAATAATGATCTGATAGTTGTGATAAAAAGTTACAAAAATTAAGATGAAAGCAGTAAGAGTCCAAAATTAGTAACAGTTCATTACTCTCCTTGATTTCTTTCTTTTTTTATTTATCATTTCACCCCAACATGAATGTTTTACAAACAATTGGTAGTAATTTTTATCCTTAGTGGACATTTCAAAACAAACAAAAACAAAAGTAAAAATAACAGACTATTTGTGCTTACATGATGATTGTCACCTTCTTGGCAATAAGAAGGCCATCTCTTCACTTTTGACTAAATATAACTAGGTGTAACAGCAAAATTGTCCAAATTATGTAACAGCAGAATTGTTCATCCCCTCCAAAAGTTTAATATTTAAAAAACCACTAAACTAATTGAGTTTCTTTTATCCAGGTTTTCATACAAGACGTTTAACCATCTTGATACCATTTGTCTTAAGAATCGCTGACAAACCCTTTGTGTAAATCAGCTAGAAACAGAACAGGTTAAAATCATTTTGTGGCAGTTCCACTCTCTTCTCAACTGAGCAATGGTGAGAGGAAAAAGATCATTCAGGCCTTCAGTAATGGTACCAACAATCATACTCTGGCTTCCATCTTCAAAGCCCTTTCAAGTACTATCAAGAGAACGGCGAATGTTTAAAAAAAGAGGGAACAGTAGAGAGGAAAACTGGAACAGCAGGTCTCAACATAAAGAGCGATTATCATTTCAACTTACAGCTAAATAAACCAATTAGAAAAGATCCTACTCAATTCATAAAAGGTCTGACACACGAGAGAGAAGTTTCTGCTATGACAGTCCAAAGAGCAGTGAAAAAAAAACTTGAAAATGAAATTGTAAGGCACCTCTTGTTACTCCAGGACAGAAAGTTAAAATGTTAGAGAGAGTGAAGATCTTGAATAAGTTTGAAAATGATCCTGGAATTATATATATATATATATATATATATATATATGAACTTTATATTTCAATCCTTCATGTGCTTCCAATCCTTAGCCATGATTAATTAATGATAAACATGTCATTTTCATTTAAGATCGATTTCATCATGCTTCTTCTGTTAAGCTTGGATTCTTATTGTTCAAAGTTCAATAGTTGTTATAAAAACCCTTGTAGTTCCAGTAAGATATCTTAAGTTATTTCTAAGATACAATCAAAGCTTAATCTAGTAATTGTATAATTTTGCTGTTACATGATTTGGACAATTTTGCTGTTGCACTCAGTATACACACACACACACACATATATATTAAATAGGGCAAATATTATTTATAAATTTAAATGCCCATTAAGGAATTGTATTCCCGATCAATCAAAATTTGTAAATAATTATATAGGCTCACTACAACAAGTTTGACATGCAGACTAACTCGACACCTTTCTGACCACAGCTCAATTAGATCTCATTTAAATTTTGATGGAGACCTACCGGACACTATTCATAACACACTTGTTGACAGCACTAATATAATAGCATCATCTACATGCAAAAAATGGCTAAAAATAAAGGAAGTCTTATTAATAAAAACAAAAAAAACAACACTTAATAATATTAACTTTGAACATGGACACAATATACTGACTGTGTTTTGAAAAATGAAAACATTTTATAAAACATACGTACAACAAATTATTTCTTATTTAACAATTAAAATATTTAATCCTTGAAAATGGCTAAATGTATAGCCGAAAGTGCTCGGATAAAAAGAACATTTGGACAGTTTTTATATAATTTATCATCTGAAAAGAAAAAAATTATTAGATCACATGAGAAATTGTATAAAAAACTAAAGAAAAGCACCTTGTCTGTACACAAATATATATATATATATATATATATATATATATATATATATATATATATATATTTAATTGATTTCACCCCAAGCAAAGCAGTAAAGCCACTAAAACACAAGGGATTACAGGATATGGAAGAATTAGCATCAGAAACATTAATAATGAGCAGGGTGAGATAGTGACTGCCTTTGCATTAATTTTTCAGAGATGAAAGCATGGCTCTCTCTCTATATATATATGTGTGTGTGTGTGCATCAAAATTTAGATATAAATAAAAGAAAAGAAAAAAGTATTGGCTAAAATTATTCAAATAACAGAAAGCCATGATGAGTAATAACAAGAACAGCACACATGACACAGGAGACATGGGTCGACAATCAGAAAAAAAAATCTATTGCAAAAAAACATGTTATGGATTATACTTGGCCTACACAATGTTAGTGTATCATGTATTGAAAATATTAAATTTGGGCCAATAACAAGATATGAAATATGGTAAACAGATTACATTCATGCACATTGTAAAAAATCAAAAACTTTCCTTTCCATTACAAACAGTAAAGCATAAATCAAATTAACGTTGAAGGGCAGATAGATTCTTTCAAAGAGAAACAATATTACGCACCAGGTGGAAGTAAAGTTTGCTATGAAAACAGGTAAGTTCCTGAAAACAGGTAAGTTCCTGAAAACCTGTAAACTAATGCATTAGTATTTGATAATATTTGTTTCCTTAAAAAGGGTAAATATCTGAAAAATGGAATATTAAGATTAACAATGCTTCACTTTGAAAGGATCCTTCCCATATTCCTGTTGTATTTAGATGAAGGGTTTCTTTGGTCTTGATATTTAGTAGCTGGATGCAGCTGTGAATTTGTTGTCTTTGGAATCACTGGTAATAATTTGGGTTTGAATCCAGAGTTGATTACACATTCTACAGGTCCAGGAATTTAGGCTGGGAGTGACAATGTGACTTGAAGGTAGAAATTTTCGACTCCTTCTCATAAGTTTTTCAATTTCTTAAGTAGGCATTGCTGGATGCTTATGATGACACCTTTAAAGAAAGTGATTGGTAGGTGGTGATTTTATACATAACCAGGACAACACTCCCAGAAGAACTGGAAGTGTCCTTGTCCAAGAGAGTTGTGAGGTCATTAACCATTAGGACACCAGGATGAGTCATGTAGGCATACCACTGAAAATGTTGAAGGGCTCAAGTGACTGCTAGCTGACAGGCTGAAAAATTGTGATGTTAGCAAAATTTCTTCAGTAGAAATGAGTCAGGTTTTCAAAACCCAGATATTCCACCAAGGTAATATAATTTGAAATCAATAAAAATATTTTTTATAAAAGAAAACTTTTCAATACCAATGTCTTTCATTCTTTGAGGAACGTTATCTTAGGTAAATGTGGAAATATTACACAATTCTTATTACCTAAAAGTAAGTAAATGTTTTTGATTTTTTTAATGTAATTATCATAATTTAATTTCTATGCATTTTTTTTTTGTTTAATTATGCATTTATTTCATTTTAAATATTTAAATGTCTTGAGTTGACTATTTTCTTTTAATTTAAAAAAAATTAGCTGAATAATAACATTTATTCACTTTCATTTATTAGGCAATAAATTATTTCACTTAGAGTTATCCATAGTTTACCTTCCTTACACAGCAAGCTTTACTAATATTTTAGAGTGCTCTCAAATTCAAAATTTGAAAACAAATTTTTTCATCCACATTACTTCTGTGTATAAATACAAGTTATAGAATAAAATCTCCACATTTACCTTGGTAAAGTTCCTCAAAGAACAAAACACGTTGGTAAAAGTAAGTATTCCTTTTGTCTTTTCATTTATATATGTGTGTGTTTGTGGTCGGAAATTCAGGTCCCAAAAGGGAGCGAAGATTCATCTTACAAAAATGGGTTGTGCTTCTCTGAAAACGGTTCAGGAGCAGCGCTCTGTCGACACAGATAAGACGTCAGAAAACCAATGCCAGGATGCATACTACTGTGCTGAGGATATCCAAGCTGTTGAATCAAAGGATGGGACGCAACCCAAACTGCCAAGAATCAAATTTCCACCACCATCGAACTCGGAAGCGTGGTGTATGCTAGACAACATCATTAGCAAAACATTACGTAAAGAGCTGGGAAGAAAGAAATATCACGAACGTTTGAACGAAAGTAGTAAAATAATCTACAGGGTTTGTAAGGAAATCTACGGCGTGAAAGAGGAAAATGATAAGACACCACCCAAAAAGAACAGGCGTCAACGGTTAATGCAAGATTTGAGAAACAAAAAAAAGAGATCTAAAACGACAAATCCGTTTCGCAAATTTAGACGAGAAAGAAGGCTTGCTTAAAATCTGACAGGACCTTAAAGAGAAGCACAACGCTCTTAGCAGAGCTGAAACGCTCTTGGTCTTTCCTTCGTTTCACTCGTCTAGACGAGTGAAACGAAGGAAAGACCAAGAGCGTTTCTTCCAGGAACCGTACAAATATGCGAGGAATATATTTGATCAACCAAGATCAGGTGTGCTTAAAATAGAGGAAAATGTTCTAGAGGAACATTTAAGAGGTATGTACTCTGATCCTAAAGGACATATTCCTCTAGATCATAATAGCAACTTATTTTGACCAGCCGTTCCTAAAGTGAAGTTTGACATGAAACCACCCACACACGAAGAAATAAAACGCATAGTCGACAAAAGTAGGAATAAATCTGCACCTGGCCCTAACGGAATACCTTTCCTTCTGTACAAAAAATGTCCTACTCTTCTTAAATGGTTACATACTAATTTAAAATTAGCATGGAAAAATTACCATATCAGCCAACAGTGGATGATAGCAGAAGGGGTGTACATACCCAAAGAAAAGAATTCCAAGGACATCAGTCAATTTCGGCCAATTTCGCTTCTCAATGTAGAAGGAAAGATATTTTTCGCAGTTTTGGCATCGAGGTTGACCAAATACCTTCTCGATAATGAGTATATCGATACGTCAGTACAGAAGGGTGGTGTTCCAGGAATAGCTGGTTGCTTAGAGCATGGAAACATGATCTGGGAGGCCATTCAAAAAGCAAAAATTAAAAGGAAAGATTTGGACGTCATTTGGTTGGATTTAATGCCTACGGATCAGTACCTCACCAAATGATACAAATATCATTACAAATGTACCATATTCCTGAGGAAATATCTATTATGCTAGGAACTTATTTTGATGGTTTCCTCATGCGTTTCACTACAAAAGACTTTACGACTAAGTGGAACAGACTTGAAGTTGGAATTGCGATGGGATGTACAGTGTCACCAATACTTTTCATTCTAGCAATGCAACTGATTCTCAAAGCGACAAACAACAAGGCTGATGTTGTTGAGCTTGGTGGAGGTTGTCAAATGCCACCAGTGAAGGAGTTCATGGATGACACTACAATCCTCTCATCCAAAGTAAGTTCAACTCGCAAGATATTAAGCTTGATGGACGACCTGATAAGTTGGTGTAGAATGAAATTTAAACCAAACAAGTCCAGAAGTCTTTCTCTTAGAAAAGGAAAGTTGAACAAAAACATAAATTTTGTAGTAGGTGGCCAAAGAATCCCTACTGTATCAGAAAAATCAGTGAAAAGTTTAGGTCAGTGGTACGATCAATCCTTAAAAGATACCAACCAAGTAAAAGAAACACCCAGGTCATTACAAGAAGATCTCCATAAGATAGATCTTTGTCCTCTAAAATGAAAATACAAGGTATGGTGCTTCCAATGCTACTATGACCCATACTTGTGTACGAATTTGGAATGAGTACAATTGAGTCAATGGAAAGGAAAATAAACAAATATATCCAAAAATATTTGGGTTTGCCTCCAGGTTTGTCTGATATCGCATTGTACTGCAGACAAGCAAAACTAAAGTTGCCATTTAAATCGATTGTGGAAGAGTATAAATCCGGAAAAATTAGACTTCAAATGATGTTGGATGATTCCAAGGATAAAGCAATAAAAGCTTTAAAGCCTACGTTAAAAACAGGGAGAAATTGGAAGGTCAGAGAGACGATAACAAGTGCTAAAGACAATCTAGCTTTCAATGAAGTCATCGGATACACTCAAGCAGGGAAACAAGGGTTAGGACTAAATGAAAGGCAATGGTGGTCGAAATCTTCTGGTAAAGATCGCCGTGACATGGTCATCCAAAATGTAATGAAAGAAGATAAAAAAAAAGACTCGTAAAAGGAGTACAACAATCCCAACAAGGCCAATGGACAAACTGGGAGGAGGCTCTTCAGAAATCTATTACTTGGAAGGACATTTGGCAGATGGCTCCACTTAGGTTGAGCTATTTAATACGTTCTACGTATGACCTGCTACTATCTAAGAACAATCTTGTTAAATGGAAGAAAGAGAGTGACCCCACTTGTCCCCTATGTAAGGAAAAGCCACAAACATTAGAACATGTTCTTAGTTCCTGTAAAATAGCCCTTGTCAATGGCAGATATACATGGAGGCACACTAGTGTTTTGGATGAGCTGGTCAAAATTATAAAGAAATATATGAAGTCTGAGTCATCTAATTCAGCCCAGGAATTTGTTGCAGAAAGAAAAAGATATGTCGGTTCTAAGCAAACAAGCAAATGTCATGCTATACCCGGAAAAAATCTCCTTAGTTCTAGTGGCATCTGGGAGGTATCTGCAGATCTTCCTGGTTGGCGTAATGATTACCCCAAAATAATATCAAGTAAAGGTCTGCGACCAGATATTGTTCTTCTGTCAAGAATGAACCATAAAATCATCCTGGTTGAATTAACAGTACGATATGAATGCCGGATGGAACAAAGCCACGATTATAAAACTAATAAATATGAAAATCTAAAGTCAGAGCTAATAAAGGAGGGGTATAATGCAATTGTTAGAGCAGTGGAAATTGGAGCAAGGGTTTCGTTTCAGGCACTCTGTACCAATTTCTGGACCAAATTGGAATCAAAGGACGTAATAGGGCCAAAAGTATAAAACGCCTAATAGAAGTAACAGAAAATAGTTCTATGTGGATATGGAAAAAACGAAATACCCCGTGGAGTGTTTCAGCGAACATGACGGCATGACATGACTGATCGTGAATGCGTAATGAGGTTCACGTTGCATTCTCAGGACGCGAGGTTTGCCGTTTTTCGGAATTTTCGTAAATTTAATTTCGCCGTTACACATTTGAACTAGTTTATCTACAACACTTGTATATCGTTATAATGGGACCTCACATCAGTGAGGGGGGCCGGTGTGCAACTGAAACCGTTGAGAGGAAGGCCCCGAAACGGTGCACATTCTCTCCTGATGACCCCAGTTTAAAATTCGAGAGGAACACATCAAAATTCCGTGAAGTCATATGCCGTAGTGAAGCTCGGTGGAAGTGTCATTGGCATGAGGAGCATTACACATTCAGCTCGCTTCAGGTGAGTTTCAATTACTTTCCAGTAATTTCCTTCTATATATATATATGTGTGTGTGTGTGAACCAAGAAACATAATATTCTGATATGCCTCCATATATATATATATATATATATATATATATATATATATATATATATATATATATATATATATATATATATGGGGGCATGGTGGAGTAGTGGATAGCAGCTTGGATTGAGGAATCGGAGGGCTGAGTTGGAATTCCAGTTGAATCCATTACATTCACTTACATGCTAATACCCTTTGGAAAGGTATTAATCCTCTTCTTCTCCCTCCAGCTATGAGTAAATAGCAGGACAGACTGGGTTCTATAGCCTTGGATGGCGACTCTGAATTCAAAACCTGTGGAGGGTTGTTTGGGGACTTTATGGTACATAGTGCACCAGGTCTCTGTATTTGGCTCTTCAAAAAGTGTGGTTGGTTCTGCACATAGCCTTCACCACTATAATCAAATCATATGTTCTGGTGTCTGGGCTGTCAGTTCCTAGGAACTGGGATGCTTGACCCTCATACGTCGAATACAACTGGTGAGTCCAACACGCACACACACATATATATATATATATATATATGACCCTGACGATCCGTGTGGGTGAAACCTAGGTAGGTTTACCTGATTCTTTAGGTTCTTATTTAGGTTTGCTCTACTTAGCGTATTGAGCAAATTATGTAGTTACTTTTGCTTTACTCGTTTTGGAGGTTTTTTTCTTTGGCCTCTGAGTTTGGATTCTGGACGATTATTTTTACCTCAATTTCATGATCTTAGTTCTTTCTTTTTTTATCCCTTATTTTTCCTTGGGCATTGGTTTGTTCAATTACAAGCCAAAATACCTAAGGTTTTTCCGGACGAGTATAACTATTTATATTATTATACATTATATATTATATATATATATATAAATAAAAAGAAAGAACAGTAAGATATATAATTCAGTGTTCTTATAGATATTTTTATTTTTACAAAATAGTGTTCAATGTAAATTTACAGAGCATTAATATTATAAATTGATTGATTTAAAATATGTTTTTTTTCACTACACAGTTCTAACCATGTTTCAAAAATGGAAGCTAAAAGCTACGAATTTAATTTGGTAATTAAATTAAAGACATTAGTTCCATTTCATCCTCAAGCAAACTTTGGAGTAGCTTTTTAAAATTACTGGGTTTTAAAGACACAGCTAAAATCCTAATTCACGTTTCCAAGGTTACAGATAAATCTACTCAACTAGACAAGGGGTTTCTGGGTGTTCATACATCAAATTACAGACATAATCAACACCCAGACACCCCTTGTCTAGTTGAGTAGATTTATCTGTAACCTTGGAAACGTGAATTAGGATTTTAGCTGTGTCTTTAAAACCCAGTAATTTTAAAAAGCTACTCCAAAGTTCGCTTGAGGATGAAATGGAACTAATGTCTTCAATTTAATTACCAAATTAAATTTGTAGCTTTTAGCTTCCATTTTTGAAACATGGTTATAACTGTGTAGCGAAAAAACATATTTTAAATCAATCAATTTATAATATATATATATATATATATATATATATATATATATATATGTGTGTGTGGAGATTTTTAACCTCCATATATATGAACAGAAGTAAATTTAGACAGTATGAATTAATGAAATAGATAAATACAATGATATTGGGTTAAATAAATACATTGAAAGGGAAATAGAAAAAAAGGGAGAGAAATATGAAAATGTTGTGTTAGATGGTGTGATTGCATGAAGTGTTGAATGTGAAGTTTTGAGAGAGAGCAAGCCAATAAAGCTGGGTTTATTGAATTGTCCAGTTTGAAAAAAGGCTTCACTTAATCCTTCTTTGACTGGTCACTTTCTTTCTGGCAGTCATCAGTTGTCAAAGATTCATCTTTTCATGACTTTTGACCTCATCTTCCATTTTCCAGATTTTCAACTCCCCACCCACCACAATGAGAGCTTCTTAGCAAACAATTTATTTTTTTTATTTATATGAATTCTATACTACATTTGTTATTAGAAGATATTGCTTTTCTTTTATACTACCATACATTCTCACTTTCTTTTTTTTTTCTTCTTGCATTTCCTTCTTTATTTTTTCTTTACATTCTTTTTTCTCCTTGCCTTTTTTTCTTTGCTACTTCCTTTCCTTTTTATTTTGTCTTTTTCACATTCTTTTTTCTTCTTGCTTTTTTCTTTCTAGTCCTTTGTTTCTTTATTTTGTCTTCTTCATATTCTTTTTTTCTAGTTTTTCTTTGCTCTTTTCTTTCTTTTTTATTTTGTCGTCTTCACATTTTTTCTTGCTTTTTTTCTTTGCTGCTTTCTTTCTTTTTTGTCTTCTTCAAATTCTTTCTTTTTTGCCTTTCTATCTTTATTTTGTCTTGTTCACATTCTTTTTTCTTCTTTCTTTCTTTTCCTTTGTTTCTTTATTTCGTCTTCTTCACATTCTTTTTTCCTTCCTTTTTTCTTTGCTCCTTTCTTTCTTTTTTATTTTGTCTTCAAATTATTTTTTCTTCTTGTCTTTCTTTGTTTTCTTCTCATTCTGTTTTTCTTCTCATTCTGTTTTTCTTCTTGCCTTTTTCTTTTCTTTCTTTCTTTCTTTCTTTCTTTCTTTCTTTTGTCTTCTTCACATTCCTTTTTATTCTTGCCTTTCTTTTTTTCTTCATTGACCCTACTTTTCATACTTTAATTTTTTCTTCTTTTTATTTTTTCTCAAATTCATTCAAAAGAACAAAACACTTTCAAGAGAACAAGGAGAAAAATTATTACCAAGAACAGTTGAATGGCGATTGACTCATACTATCCAAAAATTTCAGGTATTCAACAATGAAAAAAATGACTTACCCAAACAACTACTTTCCACTGTTTCTTTTGAAATAACTCTCTAGTGCATTTATACTTCGGATTCACAGAGTGGACTGCTCACAAACGGTTGCAGCAAAAGTATGTACAGCATTCAGTTTGTATTCACTGTTCAAATTAAGCAAATGTTTGACAAGAGCCTTGCATATAGACAATTATTTGTATATGCACACATGCGTGCACACACACACACACACATGCAGAATTATTTACTAAGTTTAGTTTCATCTGGCACATAATTAAGCTCTCAATGAGGATCAAATTCATGACATTAGTGAATTCAATTCCAGGACATACTTAGTAAGGAAGCCACAAGAGTTGACGTCTCTACAGATGTCCCGAAATGGGGGAAAATGACCCTGAGAAGATTTTATCTTCTAAGTGGGGAGGTCCTATGAATTCTCATAAAATGCAATAAATTCTTACATCAGGTGCACATGCATGACACTCTCTTGCAGACTGATCTGTGAAAATTCAGTGCAATCCATGCAGATATTGACCAGCACATCACCAATGACCAAAATATGACCATCAACATAAGACAAATACTAGTAGATAACACCAAAATGCTCTACAGCATCCAATCCAAGGAAAGACTCAAAAGACAAGAAGCTATTATTATACAAAATAAACAACCCACATTAAATATCATTCACAACAGGAGACTGTATCTTGTAGTGCATATTATATCATTAATATGCACATATATATAAAAAAAATAATAAATTAAATAAAAATATATATATATATATATATATATATATATATATATATATATATATATATATGGGGGCATGTGGCTGAGTGATTAGAACAATCTCTTTCTGACCATGAGACCTGGGTTCGAATCTCACCATGGTTGATTTGTCAGGTAGGTGACTTCCTGATGTTATCGTACTGGACTGAGGTCGATTCCAGTGTGTAGCACCTTTGGAAAGTGCCTGAAAACCATATCATGGGTTGACTGAAGCCTTTTGAGTGAAATTGGGTAGAAGGAACTCTTGGGGGTCATTGATAGCTGTGCTAGCATGAAGCCACAAATCATCGTGGCCTTGTTCAAATTGTTGATCATGCTAGATAACATGCTCTCTCCCAGAAACTGTAACTAAGGTTTGTTCAGCATAGTTGCAGTATAAGCCACAGGTGAGCTCTGTGGGTGTTGAGCAAACACAAATGTGCCTGAGCAGCGTCTGCAATAGGAATTGGCTAGCCGTCCTAGTAGACGGGTATCCTCGAATACAAGTGGCCAGCTATTATTATTATTATTATTATTATTATTATTATTATATATACAAAAAGAATTGGTGTGGCTTTGTTTCCAATAATGTAACACATGACATCACTGTAGTCTATTTCAAACTTCCAGCTTTCCAAGGATATAAACAAAGGAATTCTGCCTACACACAAACAACAGATTGGTTCTTGAAAATGACTGAGTTGGTCAAAAGTACGTGGACGAAACAATGAATGTTGGACAGTTTATCCACAATCCTGAGCAAAATACTTAACACTTTATTCAAAAAGTGGAAAAATATAATAAAAATTAAAGACAGCCAGACCTTGTTGTTTCTTTTTAATCAAACTTGTTTTGATGAATACTTGCTCCATAAATATACTTTATTCACATGTGTTTTTATAACACTGTTTTATATAATGTTTTTATATAATGTTTTTATAATACTGTTTTATAAAATGTTTTTATAATACTGTTTTATATAATGTTTTTATAATACTGTTTTATATAATGTTTTTATATAATGTTTTTATAATACTGTTTTATATAATGTTTTTATAATACTGTTTTATATAATGTTTTTATATAATGTTTTTATAATACTGTTTTATATAATGTTTTTATAATACTGTTTTATATAATGTTTTTATATAATGTTTTTATAATACTGTTTTTATAATACTGTTTTATATAATGTTTTTATAATACTGTTTTATATAATGTTTTTATAATACTGTTTTATATAATGTTTTTATATAATGTTTTTATAATACTGTTTTTATAATACTGTTTTTATAATACTGTTTTATATAATGTTTTTATAATACTGTTTTATATAATGTTTTTATATAATGTTTTTATAATACTGTTTTATATAATGTTTTTATATAATGTTTTTATAATACTGTTTTATATAATGTTTTTATAATACTGTTTTATATAATGTTTTTATATAATGTTTTTATAATACTGTTTTTATAATACTGTTTTATATAATGTTTTTATAATACTGTTTTATATAATGTTTTTATATAATGTATAATACTGTTTTTATAATACTGTTTTATATAATGTTTTTATAATACTGTTTTATATAATGTTTTTATATAATGTTTTTATAATACTGTTTTATATAATGTTTTTATATAATGTTTTTATAATACTGTTTTATATAATGTTTTTATATAATGTTTTTATAATACTGTTTTATATAATGTTTTTATATAATGTTTTTATAATACTGTTTTATATAATGTTTTTATATAATGTTTTTATAATACTGTTTTATATAATGTTTTTATACTGATTTTGCCATTCAATAATTAAACTGAAATATTAATCACATAAATATTAAAGTAAAATTGTAAGACTTTTTTGTTGGTGGATCAGTGAAGGTGACCCCATCTTACTCAGGTAACTGAAAAGGGCTTTAATATTATTTTGCATGGTTGATTGCCAAGAAGAAAATTTACTTGTAAATTTTTACCAATCTGACATTTAAGCCAAATGAATAATGGAAAAGTTGAAGTGTGGAGGAAGCTAAAAAGAGGGAAAAATTCTATAAAATGATTTGAGCTTCTAAAGAACTGTATTTTTAACCTCTCATACAGACCCCCCCCATCAAAAGAAGGAGCGATGCTGTATCCAACTCTGATGGTCGTTGGCAGATGAGAGAAAGAATACGAGAGATTCTCTTTAGAGAGTCACTTAGAATGTCAGGCGGCAGGAATGTTCCATTTTCGGATATTATTAGACTGAGCTATTAATCTTGGAAATATGATGGCACCCAAAATACTTGCTGCCCCAAGTACTATTCTCTCATGGGCACTGACTCTGCAGATGTGAGAGGGCAGCAGGAGGGGGGAAGGGTCAGTTATTGGCACTCTTATTTTAGATATCTGTACATGTTTAAAATGACAGAAAGAAGAAAAGATAAAAGAAGAATGAACGAGAGAGAGTGAGAGAAGTTAGGAAATAAGAGGAAGAGCATAAAAAGGAAGAAAAAGAGAGAATCAAATGAAGAAAGAAAGAAAGAAAATTAAGAGAAATAAAGAAAAAGAAAATAGAAAAAAGAAGATAAGAAATCAAAAAAATGAAAATGAATTTAGAAAGAAAGCATAAAAGAAGAAATGAAAAAATACAAAAGAAGAGAAAGAAAAGAAGAAAAAAAGAGAGAAAAATGATCAAGGAAGAAGAAAAGAAAGTCTTCAAAAAGTGAGAATAAAAGAAAGTAAATAAAAACAAGAAAAGAAGTGAAAATAAGGAAGAAAATAAAAGAAAAGACATAAGACAAAAATAATTCAATGAAATAAAAGGAAAAATATAAAGAAAAAAGAGAAAAAAAAGATAAAATTGAAGAGCATTATTAAAGTAATTTTTCATCTCACACATTATTCATTCTATCTCTATCTATATCAGTCTCTTCATATCTATCTATCTATCTATCTATCTATCTATCTATCTATCTATCTCTTCATATCTATCTATCTATCTATCTATCTATCTATCTGTCTCTTCATATCTATCTATCTATCTATCTATCTATCTATCTATCTGTCTCTTCCTATCTATCTATCTATCTATCTATCTATCTATCTATCTATCAGTCTCTTCATATCTATCTATCTAGGCATACATATAGTTCACTGAGAGTAATGATAGTTTCACATATTTTTACTGCTGTGTAGTTAAGTGTTGATCTTCCTTAGGCTCTCTAGACGAGTGTCCTTGTGCCAGTTTAAATTTTACTTTAAACCAATATTTAGTTGTCTTGCTATGATGCAATGATCAGTGATCTAGTCTTGCAAACCATTATTACTGTGTGATAAGTTTAATCTTTATTAGGTACTCCAAACTTATGAGCTTGTGCCAGATTTATCTAAAGTAAGTACACATATATACCATACATCTATACATACATTCAAATGTACACACAAACATACACACATATTTATATATAAATAATTCAATAGTTATAACTATATATACATATATAAAGTATATATATATATATATATATATATATATATATATATATATATATATATATATATATATATATAAATATAGCATACTTTAAAACTATATATTTATCACATATATACATATATATATATGTGTATATATTGTTTAAATTTTGCTGTATTTATGAGGGTAGAGTGCTTAGTATTGGGGCTTGAACTTTTGTGGGTATAGAAATTAACACTGCAGGGTGACTGTCAGTTTCATACCTTAGGAGATTTGATGATAGTTTAAGGTGTGAAACTGATAATCACCATGCAGTGTTGATTTCTATGTCCACACTGCTTCTATCTATCTATCTATCTATCTATCTATCTATCTATCTATCTATCTATCTATCTTTATAAATATATGTGTGTGTGTGTGTATGCGTGTGTGTGTATGCGTATGTGTGTGTATGCGTGCGTGTGTGTGTGTGTGTATGCATGTGTGTGTGTGTGTTTTGTATGTATGTTCATATATGTATATGAAAGTGTATGTGTATATGTGTGAATAAAGCTGGAGTTTGTTTTACTCACTTCATTTTCTTTTACAGCTTTCCATTTCTTCTGCATCCAAAAAGAAAGAAATAAAAAGGAAAGTAAAACAAAGAAAACAAAGAAAGAAAAAGAAATTAAAAAGAAATCAAAGCAAAACAAAGAAGGAGAAAAGAAAAGGAAAAGTAAATGAAGAAACAAAAAAGAAAAGATAAAAGAAAATAGATAAAGCTAAACAAAAAGCAAAAGAAGTGAGAAAAGAAAGAACAAAGAAACAAAAAAGTAAAAGAAAACAAAGAAAGAAAAAGGAAAAAAAGAAAGAAAACAATGGCTGCCAAAGAATAAAGTGTTTCCAGCTGAAGAAACATTTTCCAATCACTTTTTCAAGGAACCACATTTTGATGAACCTCAAGCGTAAAGAGAACTGACATAAATTCCTTTAACCAATTCCCTCATCCTGAATTTGCTTTACTTGCTGGATGCTGAGTTTAAACACTTGAAGCAAAAACCAAAAATAAGATGATGGAATAAAAAACCTAGCCTTCTTTTTTTTTGGTAGAGGAGAATCAGAGAAAAGGTGAGATAAAAAATAGATATGTAGATTATTATTATTATTATTATTATTGTTGTTGTTGTTGTTGTTGTTGTTCTTGTTGGGAGAACAAGTGATGTTAGGGGAACAAAATTATTGTTTCTATATTAAGTTTGCAGGAGGTGATCAATATCTCACATTAAAAAAGAAAAAAAATGTTTGTAAAGATTTCCACAAAACAAAATCCAATTTTATAAGCAAGTAAAAATCTTGCTTTTTAGAATGATATGCAAATGATATAGAATGATATACAAATGATATACATATAGATAGATATATAAACAAATTGGCAAAATGGAAGTTGAAGGTAAACAATAGCAGAAAATTGTTAAACCGATAAAAAAAATCATCATCATTAGCTATTTGACATGTCTCTGTAGATATCAGATTGTGCAATGTTTATCAATTTGGAAAAACAGAAAAGCTAAAAGTATGAACTTTGTCTGAGACTGCTTATATTCACTTTAACATCCCTGGGGAAAGCAAGAATTCACATTTCTGGGGAAAGCTAGAATTCACATTTCTGGGGAAAGCTAGAATTCACATTCCTGTACTCTGTTCCATTGCTAAATATATCTTGACAAAAAAAGTCTAATTCTTGGCATGCCAAACTAGTTGATGGTGAAGAGCTTGCTTGAATGAGAGTTTGGGCAAAACCCACTTTTCTAACAAAAAAGCTGTTATGCCCATTATCAGTCTTGACAGGGGTCAGTGATTAAAAATAAAAATTCAATGTTCCTTCAGATTGTAAGGAATCATGTCTCTCTATAGACTCCTTTTCTTCATTATCTGTGAATTGCTATGGCTTCTTGGGAAAGACAGTGGAGTGGTTTTCTGTTGTTTTCTGCATGGCTTTGAAGTCAGAGTCTCCCTTCTTTTAGACTTGAAGCCATCAAAGTTTTTAGAGCCCTGTCTACTCTGCTATTTAGCCTTACAGGTGGAGTGGGGGAGAAGAAATAGATTTCTGCCTTTTACAAAAGCATTAAGTGTAAAATGAAACCAACAGACTAGATCAGAATTTGTAATGCTATTTTCCATATTGAAAACTGTTACATTAATGTATGCCCGGTCAGCTATAAATATGAAAATAACTTTTTAGAATACTAGAAATTGAGGGCAACATGCTGATGCATATTGAAATACACACAGTATTTAGTATTGTTGAAGTTTTTTTTTGTTGAGCTTTATGAACTTTTGCACAACAATCAATAAAATTTGAAGAAGCTGATTTTTTTGATAAAATATTTTGACAAAAACCCTACTTTGCAGTTTAAGAATTACTTTAATTTAATCTAATTTTTTAGGACTTCATAGTAAACAATGATTTTTAAGAAAATTTCTTTTTTTCTTTTTTAACAGTAAAGAATAAATTCTTAGGATTTTTTACTCTTGAGCATGAAACATGCATAAATATTTTTTTCTGGAGCAAAAACTTTTTGAAGCATTTGGCGTTGTGATTTGTTTATAGTTCTTGCAAATGTAAGGCAAACTGGATTCTTGTATATATAAAAACTTAAAAAGATATACAAAAAACAATATTGCATTTTTATTAAATAAGTACTTAATAATTAAATTGTTTTTAAAATATTGTATGTTGTATGTTAAATAATAAAACTTTTAATTTTTCCCAAAAAAATTAATGAAAATTTATTGCACTAAACTATGCACACTAGTAAAACCAACTGTACTTTGTACCCTTTACCTGTTTGCACTTCTCCCCAAAATTTGGTTTTGATTGGTCAATACATAGCTATTTTAGAGAGTGTGATGGACAGCTTGGTGGACAGACTAATGGAAGTCACAGAATATTATATATAGATAGATATCCAGGATATGTTGCAGGGCCATGTGACCAACAAAGGACACTTTACCAGCTGCAGATGTAGACTTGTCAAAGAGAGCGATAAAGATTTGGGCTAGCATCTATGCTCAATTCGCTTTTTCTGTTTTTTAAGTGCCTAGTGATTTGGTACATTACTCCTGCAACCCCCAAATGTTTGAAAGGGTCACATTAATTTAAATAATTTTGTCATATCTCTTTAAATTTCTTGAAATTGAAATTTCTGAGTGACATCATAAGGAAGGAGGGCTTAGAGAAAATTAGTGACTCACAGAATATATTAAAGGCAAGAGAGAGAAACAGTGAATAAACTACTTAAAAAGTTTATTTAAACGGATAGCTGAGCAAAGACTGAGAGGGATGGCTTGGTTCCAATCCATGTAGGGATGAGTGCTAAAATATCACCTCCCCAAATTTCTAGATAAATCCTACAGATGTATGCTGGGATTTCTTCCTAACTACTAAAAAGTGGACATTTCTTGGGATCAACCCCCATATTTTTGTTCTTTCTTGTCTTTAAGTCAGAATGCTATAATTACTGTATCCGTTTTGTTTGTGAACATAATTCTTATTTGTGACCTTTTTGTCTTATTGTTGCTTAACCTAGTTTTGACTTGCATATACAGAGTGCGACTGATAAATTGTCATCTAAATTATGTAAAAATGAAAATAACACTGACATCTCATTATAACAAATATATTTACCAAAATTACCAAAATTATCTTGAAATACTAAAGAGTAAATTTATTCAATAAAATTGTCATTGGCTTCAATCATGATCTCCAGATGACTTCAGAATCTCCTGCAGCTCTTCTGGGCAGTCTCCTTGTTTAAGTTGGTGAATGATGCCATAATCCTTGCCTTCAGTTCATCTCTGGTGTTACAAGGAGTTTCCTCAAGGACACATGGCACAGTGGATAAAGGCGTTAGTTAGATCCAGTGACAGGACCCAAAGAGTGTGAGTTCAATAGCTGGTTAAGGCAGTGGAGAACTTGGAGAGGGGAATTAACAGGAGATAACTGATAACTGACATCCATTAGACATGGCACGTGGAATTAGAACAGTCTACCCCAGTGAGCAAAATAAGGGGTTCAGTTCAACATTCCAACCACCTGAAGAAGGCCAGAGTGTACAACGGCCGAAACATTGTGATAAATATGGTGATAAAGATGAGGACAATAGTCTGAATAATGTAAATAGTGTACATAATACCTCATCTCAGAAATATAGACATATACAAGGAGTTTTGTTGGTCTCTTGCTCAACTGCACCCCACACATAATCAAGGAGATTGCAGTCTGGAGAGTAGGTGAGCAGATGTGAGTCAGGTGGCCAAATATATGGTTGCAGAAATTGTCTGACAGTCATGACTGGGTCCCCCTGCTCATGTGTCATGGTGCAGAGTCCTGTTACAATACACAGGTTCTTCCAGCAGCCACCCTCTTGACCCAGGGCATGATATAGGCCTCTGTGTTGAGTCTGAGGCCTTCACCAACAAATTCAGGAGTTCTTTTCTTAGAATGATCAGAGTGATTTTTCTAAGCTGCTGTACCTTCATAATCGCCATTACACTCATCCAACTCTCTAAATCCTCTGCACTACCTTCAGATTGACACCCAAACACTCTGAAATGTTTGTATTGGAGCTTCCAGCATGAATGTCAAGCAGTACAGAATGCAGTTTCCAAATTTCTGGTGGAGTGAATTGTGTCATGGTGCTCTTTTTCTCACAGATGGTGCCCAACTGACCCTACTATATTGTGTAGTTGACAAAATCAAAAACGAACAACACGCATGCACAAAATTAAAAATATAAAATGTAACAATTTTATCCATCACATCCTGTATATTGTTTGCTGAGTATTATTATACCCTGTTCTTTTTTTCTTCCTTTTCTTATTGTTTATTGTGAACTTTGTCACTCTTGTTTGTTGGGCATTTTGCCAATCACACTTAACCATAACCAATTGCTCCACAGATAGTAAGCGAACAAAAAGCACTGATAAGTGGTAACAAGTCATTGCAAATAATGGGGAATATATAATTGCATAAAATGTAATTGTATTTTATATTTTGAAGTTTAAAATTGGCAAACAAAAACAGAAT
Organism: Acanthosepion lycidas; assembly: GCA_963932145.1. Lineage (NCBI taxonomy): Eukaryota > Metazoa > Mollusca > Cephalopoda > Sepiida > Sepiidae > Acanthosepion > Acanthosepion lycidas. Next base: position 18,923,041 of record OZ010582.1, on the reverse strand, counting down.
TTATTTATGATCCAACCTAATACACTCTATCATATTCAACTTTGTAAATAAAATTATATAATTAGTCAATGGTGATGAGAATCTTTTATGGGGTAGAATATTTTTCATCTGAGAAACTGGCATGTGTATATCTGTGTTCAATGTATCCATTGGTCTCAAGAAACTATAGACCTGTACCTTTTTCAATCCGAGATGGGGTATAGTACAGTGGGAAATGAATAAGTAATAATTGAGCAGTACTTAAACGAGAACATGATGAGTTATCTCCCCTGGACAGCAGAATGAGAACAATCTATGCCTGTAGATCAAAATAAAAGATTCAGTTTGAAATTCCTTGAAGGTTGCTTGAATTGACAAACATTTGAAGCTGGCCAGAGGGTACAATGGCTGAAATGTTTTAATAACAATAAAGATGATGTTATACTGCACTGCAAATAAGATCTCTTTCTGATTCACTGTACATGTTGGCCAGATGTGAGCATTAAGAAATGAAAACCCAAAATAAAAAAAAGGTGTTTTCTGTGCAGGGGTTCCAACCATCACATCCGGTACATGAAACAAATCCCTGCAAAAATCTAAAATACAATAGGCAATCATGAATGTTGCTGTCGAAAGAAAAAAACTCAAAAAGATGTACCTGGGAGTCACCAGATTTGCTTAAAAGAAAGCTCCTCATGAAGAACTAATACAGTTCTGGTCCAGTAGGTCAGCTGTCAATAACGGTTGGTTGTCGTCACCACTATGGCTGCCACTCTTGTCATCGTCACCATGATCTCAGTCAATCCAATGTACCAGCAACCAGATTCCTGACTTCATCTGACTCTTTACACATTGCCAACATGATTTTTAACACCTTGATAGCTTCACTATCACACTTCAGACCTCTTATCATTATCATCATTTATGAAAAAAAAATTATTTTGATAACCCATTTGACCAGAATCCAACAGAGACATTCCACTCGATCAAACTTCACTATCCACTCCACGCCTTGTTGCTACTGTGACCTCAGTCAAGCAATACACCTTGCCAGGCCTTACCATGAATCACCTCTACCAATGATATCCCATTCATACTCCCACAGAGTCGCAGCTTCATGAACCCACTCAGCCCTCTCTTGTTGTTACCTCCATAACCTCAGCTTCTATCCTGCTACCCAACAACACCTTTATACCTAATCACTTCCCTTACCAATAGCAACCAAAAGAACCACATATCAACAATTTTGTCACCTTTAACACATTTAATTATATACCGAAAATTAATCAGCACACGCTGTCAAAATTTTAATCCGTGTTTATGCTTTCCATTGCAACCATATGCTCATCATAATATAAAAAGATCTTAGTTTGTCTGTAAATAATGGCAATAAGAATTTTATAGATGAAGTGCTGTCATTATTATGAAGTTAAAATATCTTTTGAACTTAGTATAGAATCTATACAGCAGTGGACAATTGCAAACTGTTACTCATAATTTTTAAAGGATATTTTTAATTTCAAGATGAAGATGAATGGAACTCCTTAGCAATGTATAGAAATCACTTAGAAATCTGACAAACATTAGCTTTTAGATAGGGTATGACTTAGGAAAGCATTGTAATACTGATAATTAACAATATTTCTTTAATCAATGTTTGATCCCCAATTGTGTGATGTGATCATATTTTAAGTTATTGGAAAATTTCTATTACTCATGATCATCACTTAACTTTCTTGGCAGTTCATCAGAAGTATCCCAATAAACAGTGTAGTTTCTATTTTTAATCTGATCAAACATTTCAATTCATATCAATTTTAGAAAGTGTTTACAATTACAGCATATAAAGTAGTGAAATCCTGAACTAAATTTGTATTTCCATTCAGAGGGATGAAAACAGTAATAAGATTTATTTTACATTATTTACATGCAGACTATTGTCCTTATCTTTGTTATTGTTATCACAATGTTTCAGCTGTTGTGAACTCTGGCTTTCATCAGGGGTATATTGATTCAGGTATGATGGCCAAAATGTTGTGATAATGACAACAAAGATGAGGACAATAGTCTGCATGTAAATAATGTAAATAATGATAACTCCTCATCCTAGAAATTTAGGCAGAAAATATATATTTCGTTTTGAAGGAAATTGTGACACAAGGCCTAAAAGGGGGAAGGGTATACTCATCTGTGCCCTATTGTTAGTCACAATCATGGACTGTCTCATTAGACAGTTTTCTTTTTACCAAATTCCACATTTCACTACAGTCACCATAATACCATAGTTACTCTAAATTCTTAACTAACCCCATATGTACATTTTAGGAGAGTATGATAAAATAACAACTTTGAAAAATATTTCCAATGTATATTTACAAGGTATAAAAAATACTTGTAAAAACAAAAGAAAATGATTGCTTGTGTTACAGGTCAGTGTATGCATTGGGAGATAAACACGTGTGTCTCCTGAAATGAGCCCAAGTAACATGGCAGACTCAGGATATGAGTCCATGTAAAATATTTTTAAAGAAACAACAAAGACCAATATATATGTGTGCAAAAAAATAATAATGTATTAACAATAAAGGGTTACATAAACAATAGAATATTGTTGCATGTTACTGAACAATTAACATGAATGTAGAAAACATTTAAGCTAGTGAATTGTTTGCATATGTGTAGTTTGGTGTAGGAGAAAGAAAAAAATGAAGTGAAAGGTGTGTACATAAGTGTGCGTGTGTATTGTTCCTGTGTTTCCCAAAAGGGAATGTGTTCTTCCATGAGAGACTTACATATTTATGCGTAAGTGGAAAAAATGAGAAGAAGAAGGCAAGAAAAGATATTGCTGAGTATTTATAGTCTGGAAATTGTCCCCTAGTAGTGGTTTCAAAAATTAGGTAACCTGACAGTTTGTATTAAAAGTACTAAAAGACTCCACAATCCTAAATGTGTCAGAAATAACAGTTAACTTTTCAAATGAAACATGCATGGTCGAATAATAAATCAATAGATAAATCACACAAACACGCACACATTGAAACACAATAACAAAAATAAAAATAACCAAAACCAAAAAATCATCTTCAAACCAGAAAACTGAAAACTTTGTCACCTAATGAGGGGTGGGGTGAAAAGAATTAAATTGAAGCAAAAAAAGGTACTATCTAAAAGAATAATACCCTCTTCTGTTTTAGTATTTTTATTTTTTACTGCTATGAAAAATTTAGAGGCTTAAAATAACCTTATCTTATCAATAATAAAATGGTAATTTGAGTTGTGAAGGGAGGTAATCCAATTTACAGTTACCAGTGACCTCACCTATTTTTCAAGTAAAGTTGCCAAATATATTTGATAGAGCTGATTGAATGAAAGGAAGGCAAATGTTTGTATGTGACCTGGTTTGAATGAAAATATCAGGTGATTTTGTTCATAATAATGAAATGACAATATATTCAATTGAATTTGTCTTTGTTCAACTGACAAGTCTCACATGCAGAAGCAACAAGAAAAAAAAAAACAAAAAAAAAACAAACAAAAATAAAATGTCTATGATAGACAGAAGCAGAAATAAAGAAGTTAAGCCCCTTATGAAATACAAGTGTTTATGTTTGAGGCATGTAAGTGTCAATCTCCTTATGTTCAAATAATATCTGACTCATGAGAAATGTACAGAAGTCACTATAAGAAAAGACTGAAATAGACATTTGATTAAACCTTTAACAAATTATTGTTGACCTTTTTATCCTTTACTATGTTAAAAAAATTATAAATGGAAAACAAAATAATTGCGCAAAGTAGAAGCTTGCAAACAAGTTCAACAATGAGCAGTGGACAGAAGAAAGTCATGAAAAGATCTGCAGATTGCAAAAAATATTGACAAACATAAACCTTCAAAATAGAGTTTCGATAGGACAGCCTTACACATGATATTGGTATACTTTATTTCACTCTTTCTTCAATGAATTTATTGTTTTAAAAAGCAATAATTAGAATTGTAATAAAACATGAAAGTGAATTTATACATTTTCTTTGTTCTTGAGAATTGACAACACTATTAATTTATTAGATTGTTTATTGGAATGGATGACAAAACATCGGCTAATGGCCAATTGATTTGAACTTTATAAAATGATAAATAATAAGGATTTACTAATAATAGGCACAGATATTTTAATAATTTAGTAAATGTTTATAAATAAAAAATTGTCTTCATATTATTTCTTTATAAATTGGTAAATATTGCATTGTATTAGTTTTAATACAATTATATACATACATGTATATATATATATATATAAATAAATATATATATATATATATAATATATATATATATATATATATATATATATATATATATATATATATATATGTCTTATTAAATAGTATAGATATTTTTTGTCTATTGAGTTTGTTCATCTTCCTCTCCAAACTGAATGATCCTTTGCAAAAATGCAGTTGTTGATGTACTAAATTTCTTGAACTTTTATAACACTTGCGTCCAAGCTTTCGACTCTTGTGAGCCATTCTCACGTAATATGTGAAAAATATGTAATAGTTGTAAGAAGCATATTTAGTGCAATGTAATAATTAAATTTAATAGAACAAATCCATCAACAAAGAGCATAAAATGACATCAATTGTTTCATTGACATTATGAAATAGGTTTTCAACATCTAAAGATGCTAATATTTTATTTTGTGTTATATGAGGGAGGAAGATTTGTAAGAATTCATTAGTAGAATTAATACTACAATTGGTATGAAGATATGTTAAGATTAACTGATTGAAAGTTTTAGCTAATTGGTATATAGGTGTGGTAATAATAATAATAAAGTAGAGTGGGTTACTTGGTTTTGGGATTTTTACACTGCCATGAATGTAGCTGGGGTGGTATTTGCCTGTGACTTTTTGTAGTTTGAGAGATCCTCTTTCTGTGTTATTCAAAGATTATTTAGATAACAATATCAATCTGGAAAAAGCTATAAATTGAATACTTTTTATACTTGATAAAAACAAATATAGCACAAAATTACAATCTATCCTCAATGACATTATTAAATTTCCAAAACTTAAGAAAAAAAAACCTTTTAATTAAAAAAAAAACATGTAAATAATCTTATATCTTTGAACAAAAGGAGTAAATGTTCTGTTTATAAAACACTGACAGCTACTTAAATACATGTTCTTACAAAATATATTGTTCAATGTACTAATATATATATATATATATATATATATATATATATATATATAAATGGCAAATTCTGTCTGTCCATCGATCTGTGTGTTTGAAACCCTGAAATTCTGTGTGTGGCTGCTACATAGTATTTTTACAGCGTGGAGTTCAAGCGTTTTGTGTGATCTGTGGTGGTCATAATGCTGTGAGTGGTCAGTTGACCAGGACAAGATTCTATTTTTAGAACACATCTCCTCTGCAAAATAGTATGACTTTGATAGTGGGAGAATAAAGTTTAATAAGTAGAGCCTCCCTAATGTCTATATATATATATATATATATATATATATATATATATATATATATATATATATATATAGTGACACACAAAAAGATTGGGTATGTAGGATTTTTTAAGAGAATATTAATTTCTTTTATTGCTATTAACATAAAATATGAGTTGAATAGAGTACATATTTAAAATATATGATACATTAAAAAAAATAAAGAAATGTTTTTGCTACACAAAAAATGTATAGAAAAATACAACAGAGATTTCTGGATCAGCTGGTCAGTAATGAATCAGATTTGATTATTTGAGAAAATAATTATTACAAGGCTTTAGTTGCACATTGTAAACACTTAAGATATGCACTATATAAGCAGAAATAAAGAAATACTTTTTCCAACTATAAATTCATTGACAAATACAAGAGAAAGTAACATGGAAAAATTTTGGACAAATTCCCAAAATATAAATGAAGCAGAATAACAATGACAGCTTTGAATTGACTTCTATTCAAAATATTAATCTGTAAATTTTTATTAATGATGATATGCATCATGACTGGTAACTTAGCATGTCTATGTATTACTTTGAATGCTTATTGAAGATCTGCTTAGTTTATACAAGCAATTTACAAGACACTGAATCCTTGATGATATCAAAGTGAATCTCATCAAAACCAGACTACTGACTGCTGGATTTCCTGTTGCTTATTGAAATGAGACAGTTGACAAAGACATGGATCTTGGCAAGTTGCAGAGAGGTCTGTATCTAGATATGCCAAGCTGTTCTGCTGTTAATGGAGAAACCCGAATGTGACTGTCTGCAACAGACATGTCCGTACTTGATTTGGAGCCTCTTTCCCAAAAGCTGAGCTTTATTTTATCACTGTAGTTAAAAAGTGTTTTTTTAAATATTGCAAATTTGTCTGATCCTTAATTTTTGAAATTGTTTCAGAACAATGAGAGAACCATCTCAACATAAAGCCTGGAATTTTCATCTGTTGAACTCTGTGCATTATGAAGTTTCTGTTCCTGCAGAAGAAAATGCCAAAGGAAATCTATGAGTAAATGATGCAAAAGCATTGGGTGGCATAGGGGTTTTGAAAGGGCAGGATGCAACATTGACTGGTAGGGTTACAAAGGTCAAATTCTCAAATTGCTGATCATGTTCATGATCTTATTTTGTCTGATGCAGAAATCTCAACCAGCAGAATTGCTGAAGCCCTAGAGATATCTGGGGAACGTATTAGGTTTATAATTCATGAGCAACTGTGTTATGTGGAAATTTTCAGGAAAGTGAGGGTCAAAGTGCATGAATATCAACTAGAAATAACCTTGAGTGGACACCTACAAGTTGATTCTGTAGCATTTTCAAGAACCTAGTAATAATTCTTTTAGAAGAACTTACACTGTTGATGAAACATGGTCAAACCATGTATTACTTATCAAACAATAGTCCATGCACTGATAGCACTTCTATGGACAGAGAAATTAAAAACCCCAAAATCAACAAGACAGGTAATGGCCATAGATTTTGATTGATTATCATTAGCAAGGTCAAATATATAATGTGGAATATTTCCCTAACTTGTACCAGTTAAAAGAGTTTATGGAACGTAAAAATACAGGGGAGATGTTTTGAAGAATTTGGAGTTTGAGAGCATTGACCAGGGGTGGACAAACTAGCTTAATATAAGAGCCACATATGATAAAATTCAGATGTTTGAGAGCCGCAAGAGATGAACAAAATTTACATATACATCTTAATTACATACAAATTTTATTACAAAGTTTTTATATGAAAATTAAGAAATGCAATAATATTTATTCATGTATGCAGTTTTTTAAACTGTTAGTTTGTATTACACACACACACACACACACATGTATATAAGTTTGTTTTTTGTAGTACAAAATTTTATGATAGCTAGGAATAAGCAAAATTTATATGGCATTTTTAAAAAGCTAAAAAACAACCGGTTTCATCCCAGCCTTATCAGGTTTATTTCTGGGATATAAAAAAGCGTGTAAATTTAATTAATATTAATGATAACGAATGAAGAAAAAAAAAAAACAAAACTTGTAATGCAGTTCTATGACGTTGTACATGACCATGTGATATAAATATATATGAAACGAAAAATGAAACCAGTTGTTTTTTAGCTTTTTAAAAATGCTGTATAAATTTTGCTTATTCCTAGCTATCATATATACCAAATGTTTTTAAAATTTTGACTGATGAGTGTTTTAACTATATTGAACCTATATAATATGTTAATGAACTACGAGAACTTCTAAGAAAAATGTGTGAATTTGCATTTTAGTAACATAAAATTATATACGCACATGATGTGAGTGTGATTCTTTTAATCCCCTTACACATGACCTCAGTCTTCAGACATTCCCTCTGTAACCCAAGCTGAGTTGTTTAACCTCCCACCATTCCTTCCCTCAGTACTAAAGAACAATGCCACACTTAGATCTAGCATTAAAATTAGAATTTGAATTCTTAAATATTTTTACTAACCATGAACATTAAACTTATATTTTAAGCCAGTGAGGTTTCATTAAATAATTATAAAATAATACTCATTAAATAATTTTAAAGCTTGAAATTTTTCTTATTTACCTTTTACATTAACAGTGGTGAAAACAGGAGCACAGCCAACATATCTCTATGAGTTGCATATTAAAAATCAAGGAGCTGCATATGACTCAACAACTACAATTTGGGCACTCCTGACCATCTACTGTTTCCAAAACATAAAAGAAATTTGAAAGAGAAAATCTATGGAATGATCTGGAGGTGATAACAAAATCTGAGCAGTATTTAAAATGATCAGACATCAAAATTTTATCATCCTCTTTGTAATATAATCAATCAATTTGTGTCATCTGATAGAAAAAATATATGATGATTGCTTTTCTTTCTTTCAATCATTTCAATCCAAGTGAGATGCATCCTGGATAAGAAAATAAACTACATCCATGTCCTGGATAAGATGATAAATTACGTCCAACAGCAAGACCTCTGATCAGGAGGTTTTGAGGAACATGGAACCACCTCATAATTACTGGTGTTCCCAGGTCCACCTTGACCCAGGGTGGCAGCATCTGTTAGAGTCCCAACTATGGACAAATAGTTAACCCCCAAACTGGGGTCAAAGTGTAAAAATAGGTTTTAATATCAGCAATAAATTTTCGGAGAAAAAATTATTACCAGCAGTACATTATCACCAGCAATACATTTTTGAAGAAAAAAAATATATTACCAGTAATACATTTTTGGGAAATATATTACCAGCAATAAAAATCTTGATGGCATTAAATAACCCACTTAGGTTGATATGCCGTAAAACAAAACAGGCCAAACCAAACCAAGTGAGTTGATAGTTACCATGAGTGAAAGAGACTGAGAAAACATTACTAAGGAGGAAAGAAAATAAAAAGAAAAAGAATTAAAAAGACAGATGTTGACTAATGTTGCATCTAAATGTTTTGAGTTGGTAGGAAAGCAAGAAGCTAGCAGAGAATTCTAACAAATTTTAAATCATTTTTCATTAAGGGAAGATTTGAACATAAAAATCTTGCTCAAGGGTGACCTCGAAGTGTAAGAAAGCTAAGATATAAGCATTCAGTTTACCTATATAACCATATCTTCTGTGTGTATTGCTCTGGACCCAACAGAGAAATGGAGTCTGACCAACATCTTAGGAGAAAGCCATACAAGAGAATAATATTATCAGTCATTGTTATCAAGATCAGTCCCAAACAGTTTATTTAAAATTAATTAATAATTATTGACTTTTTATAATCATAGGTTCCAGTATTTAAAAAAAAAATAATATGAATTTGTTTAATAATATAAAATTGAATTTATAACAATGAATAAAAATTGTTCTATTTGTTTTATCCTATGCTTAATATTATCATTTAATGTTATTTGAAAACCCAATCCCAAAAGTCGATTCCTTTGTAGATGTGATTCACAAGGGATAAAACAAAAAGCTTTCTTTACAATTCACAATGTCACAGGTGTGGAAAATTTTAAGTGGAGTCAAGTCAGCAATAAGACCTTTAAAACAGGAAGTCTATATAAGTGCAGGAGATAAACTGACAGAATGTTTTAAGGGGTAAGAATTTGTGGCTCCTTTTTGGGGGGTGAATGGGAGTGGGGTATTATGGCGTGGGAGAATGGCTAGTGTGTGGGTATATGACATGATATTTCTGTATACATTTATATATCTATGAATGTACGTAGGTACAGGTTTTCAGCCTAATAATCTAAAAAAAAATTTGTTTTACATGTAAAGTATTTATTTTTCAATAAAATTTGCTTTCATTTTAATACAATAAATTTTGTGGGGAATATTAATAATATTAGACATTATTATTCGACATTATTAATAATATTAATAATATTAGATGTTATTATTAGACATTATTAGATATTATTAGATATTATTATTAGACATTATTAATAACATTAATAATATTAGTCATTATTATTAGATATTATTAATAATATTGGTATTATTAAATATTATAATTAGTAATTATTAAGCAGAAATTTCACATCAAAATTCAGTCAATGTCAAAATAGAGACCCTCATACATAGGTACATCAATAAACCTGTAGCTTAATAATGAAAATGTATTTATTTTAGATGAATATTTTTAACACCATCTCCCCGATTTTCAATGCACAATCTGATATTAAATATTACATAGATTGAGTATTCAGTGAAAATTTCAGATCAAACTTCAAGTAATAACTATGCACCTGTCTATGAACTTATTGATTCCCCTTCATATGTGCTCTCACATATATATATATATATATATATATATATATATATATATATATATATATATATATATATATAGATTTAAGTTATAAGGAACTTGGTAAACCGAATTGGTAAATACAAAGAGGATGAAATCCTGAGAGCTCAATGTGAGGACAGAGCTAATATGTAATGAAAAACAAACCACTTTAAGGTACCATTACGATAATTTATTTCACCTAAATCCTTTTTTAAGGATTCAGGATCATCATGTGTTGGAAGTGGAGGTACTTAAAAAAGGATTTAGGTGAAATAAATTATCGTAATGGTACCTTAAAGTGGTTTGTTTTTCATTACATTATATATATATATATATATATATATATATATATTTTTATCACGTGGTCATGTATTAGGTTGGTGCAAAAATAATGACGTAATAATGTCGTTTTTGGATGTATTTTTTAACATCAAAAAACAACATTATTACGTTATTATTTTTGCACCAACCTAATACAACATCATAGATCTGCATTACAAATTTACAACCTCCTTCTGCTATTCTGCGACTGTTATCATTGCATAGCAAACTTCTATGTAAACATAACAGGATGTCATTCATCTTTGCCGGTGAACATCTCTGTTGTAATGTTCCTATAATCAACTCTGATGATGGGTCATGTGAGCTGAAAGCTTAGATCGATGAATAGTATAATAAAAAATATCCAAATGTTGGACAGATTTTGTCTTTATTTTCTCCTGAAACCAAAGCCACTATATGAAGCTTAGAATGGCTCATGATCAAACATAATAGACATATAATAATGTTGTCTGTTATATTTAACAATATATGTTTGAATAATGATCTGCTGCCTCAATACATTAAATATATAAATATATATATATATATATATGTATATATATATATATATGAGCCACCTTCATATCTGCTCTCATATATATATATATATATATATATATATATATATGAAAGAAAGAAATTCGGATTACAAACACTGAAAATGTCTCATATCGAGAATATTTAACATTGAAAAACAAAAGAAAAAATTAATTATTTTTAAAAATATGTGGAAATCTCCGCTTTTACCTGAAGATGGTCATGAGACCAGAAACACGTGTAGTGTAACATTATGTAAAACAAAGCATAATATTTTTTTCTAAATAAATCCACATTACAACCAAAAAGGTTTACAGCACCTCTCTTCTCTTCTTTTTAATATACATACTTTTCTCTCGTTGGAACCACTACAACCTCTTTCTTTATATATATATATATATATATATATATATATATATATATATATATATATATATATATTTATAAGAGCAAACCAATTACACTTTATTGATAAAAAAACAATTATCTATGAATATATTCTTCTGTATTATATTCTTTATACTTTGAAATGGGCAGATGAGCAAGATTTTTCAGAATAAAAACGTTAGATTTTATGTTCTGTATGCTCACACAAGTGAGGAAAGAATGAATTAGCTAAACATTCCAATAAAAAACAAATTCTCACAGCAATCATAGATCTTCAGATTTTTCATTTTATATGATTCCTGTTTATAGCTTCATTCAATTCTTTTCTCACCAGGGTTCTTGTAACTCATTCCTCGTTTCTAATTAGGTTATTTTTTTATTTTATTTTATTTTTATTTTTCTCCCCCTAGGGACAGTTGCATAATTAATCTGTGCATATCAAACTAGAATTAGCTTTCTTGAGAACAGCCATCTTAGAACAGCTCCCAACAGAGAATCAGTATTGTGTGGATGGTTTAATGTTCAATCCTTAATATAAGTAGCTGATAGCGAGATGTTAATATCCTAAAGCAGCCACAAAAATTGACATGTGTAAAAATCAACCAAGAAAATTTATGGGGTCATATATTTGTCCTTCATGCTGGAATGACCTTTCTGACTTATTTGAATGAAAAAATACATAGAGAGATAGATTCAAAACATAGATGATTACTTTATAGGTCATGTTCCAGATCTTATTGTAGAAGATATATATATATATATATATATATATATATATATATATATATATATATATATATATATATATATATATGTTGTAACCTAGGGAAGGTTAGTGAATAGAATAATCAAATGAAGGTTGGTAATGAACAATAATACTTAGGACAAGAACAACACATATAAGATTTGCCAGTGGCATGTAGAAGAAGTAGTCAACTGCTAGAAGTGAGTCAAGTGAATTCCACAATGAATCTTCAACTGAAGACCAACATACAGTATTTACTACTGTATTTATGTGAATGAGGACATACCCATTATCATCCGTAGTTATGCTACAACCATATATAGCCTGACGTGCCATACCATTTAGCTATAGAGGAAGCATCTGGTTAGTAAGGTCAAATTACTGTTTTCAAATCATGGGAAATTTTTAGATTATATATATATATATATATATATATATATATATATATATATACACAAGATGCCAGTAACAAGAAATACAAAACCACAAAACATCAACCTTTTTATACTGTAGCCAGATGCACACTAATTATAAGCAGAATGAATTTTCTATAAGGAAAATAATTAAACACCATATTTCTGATGTAACTTCTGGAAAATATATAAAGTTCATAATATATTATAGAAAAAGGAAGGCTGCAAACCTTATAGTCACCAACCGAAATAAACACACCAAATCTAAACTAGTGATGACCAATATAGTTTACCAATTTCAATACCCAGTACAAGACTGTGTTACTTGTCAAAAACCAGTGGCCTATATTAGACACACCACTACCTTCTGAAGTAGATGCTTTACATGTCACCTTTCGAAGTAGAGTGTGATTAATAAACATTTATTAACTCATAATTTACAAGAATCTTTAAGAAAAATTCTAGTCAACAACACTAAGATTCTTTTTAAATCACATAACTGTACACAACTCATAATTAGGGAAGTATTGCTTATTAAATCTTATTTGCCCACTATCAATCTTACATTATTTAGCAGTGGAGATAGTGTGTTAAAATCTTTCTAAAAATAGAAGTTATACCAAGGTCCACATGCTACACATAGCACATGACTGCAAAAAAGCATACAACATCTGCCGCACATACTCCACACAGTAAAACTACTATTAGGTTGGTGCAAAAATAATGTTGTTTTCTCATATAGTAACATATGTGAGAAAACGACATTGTTTTTGCACCAACCTAATAAATAGAAACTGCACACAGAAATTCACCACCCAAAAACAACATACTTGATAATGGCTTGTAAACCTGCCTAATTAAATAAATTACAAACATTATATCTGCTTATTTTTAGCATAATCCTTTCATATTCCTGAATATTTTTCAGTGTATTTGTTGTAACCTAGGAAAGGTTACTGAATAGAATAATCAAATGAAGGTTGGTAATGAATGATAATAATTAGGACACAAACAACACATATAAGATTTGTCAGCAACACGTAAAAGAAGTAGTCAACTGCTAAAAGTAAGTCAAGTGAATTCAACAATGAATCTCCAACTGCAGATCAACATACAGTATTTACTACTGTATTTATGCAAATGGGGAGATACCATTATCATCTGTAAGTATGCTACAACAGTAATACAATCAAATGATGCAAGAATTTGATTGTATTAATGTTGGAAAAATATTACTGTTGAAAAAATATTCTTGAATATGAAAGGATTATGCTAAAAATGAGCAGACATAATGTTTGTAATTTATTTAATCAGACAATTTGAGAGAATTTGCTGCCTAAATACACAAATATATATATTGCTGCCTAAATACACACACACACACACACACACACACATATATATATATATATATATATATATATATATATATATATATATATATATATATATATTTTAATTGAGTTCACCCCAAGCAAAGAAGTAAAGCCACTAAGACCCAAGGGATTACTGGGTGTAGAAGAATTAGAAACAAGCATTATGAGAACAAAACAATATGAGATCAAAAGAAGAGGAATCAGGAGGACATTAGCTTGTGATTGAAATTGCATTTAAATTTTTGAAGATTATTGGCTGGAAGGAAGTTCTATAAGCAAGAAATGTGAGAAAAGAACCTGTTAGCATAGAATTTATGGTTACCTCTAAGCTAACATAACTGTAAATTGATGAGATCCCAATGCCAGTCTAATACTGTGCTTAAATTCAAAAAGTCTCGGTACCATAGCAAAGAGCTGATCTGAACAATTACCATGAAAGTATTTATAGAAAACGCACAAGGAGGTAACGTTGCAGCAGTGGGAAAGTGATTGTAGCTGAGATGCCAGATCAGGACCAATAATATAACTGATTCTCCTTTGGATTTTATCAAGGAGCTCTAGATAAATGGTATGAACACAAGACCATATGTGGCAGTAATATTCTAAGCATGGATGAAGGGTATACTTATAGATATGTAAGATTGATTCTGGTGAGAAAAATGAAACAGTGAACCAATTTTCTTTCATATATGATATAGATAAATATAAAGACTGAAATAGATAAATATAAAAAGACTGATATAGATATATGGCCATACTGAGATTGTTTGTGACACGCAGATATAAATAGACTGAGATAAATAATGTTAATTAAAAATACAGAAGGATCTTTCAGAATCGATGGATGACTTAATAAAAAATGCATTTGATCTTCACTACATAATTGCCATGGGGACATCCACTATAAAATTCATCATCTAACTCAGCCAACAATGAATAATCTACATAAAAATATTTACCAACCCAGTAGATCAGTTTATTGTAATTTTTAAAAGTTTTGTAAAAACCAGTCTGCAACAGAACTTAAAAATATCAGAGAAATATCAGTTTGACTTTTGTGGAAGAATAATTAAAACAATAACGTTTTTTTGCCTGAATTCTATTTACACACTTCTGTAAATAGTAATTTTAACTTATCTACTTGTTTTCATGAAATGAAACTGATATAATAACATCAATAATGTTGATTATGATGATTGTAAGCACTTCCGGTCCCACTAAGTAATGCTGGGAGCAATACAGATCCAGCAGAGGTTTGAATAAATAAGTTTAAGTTAATGATGTCTTGTGTCATCTTTGTGTTGCTTCAGCTTTTCAGTGGCCAGTCTCATATAATTTATCTTTCCAGCATAAGCCCAGTGGAATAGAAAATATTTAAAAATCATTTTTGTAACTTTTTATATAACAACGCATATAGATTTTAATTTTTTTTATTTCTATGTCCATTCCATCAAGAACACAGATTCTAATTTCATTAATAAGCTATATAAAGGAATAGTTGCCTTCAAAATACATATACATACACATATTCCATAATATAATATTCAAAAGGAAGCCAGGAGTAATGCTTAAGAAAATCATTATTAAGGAGAAGCAACAATAATTGAACAGGAATTAAGAAGACAGAAAATAACAAATTTTTGGCTAGGAAGCAAGAAACTAGAAGAGAGTACCACAAGCCATTCCAACTGTAAAATGATGACACCTTGCCACTAATCTAGTACTGGACTTAAATTCAAAAAATTTAAGTACCATAGAGTTCATCAGAACAATTACCATGATAAGTATTTATAGAAAAGACACAGGAGAGCTACCTTACAGTAATGGGAGAGTGACTGAAGCTGAGATGCCTGATCAGAACCAATGACATCTGTGGCAAAAATAAAATTATGAAATACTCACTGAGGATTGAACTCATTACGTTAGTGAATCAGTCTACCAGATGAATTTGTTAACACCCATTCTATGGTAGGTACTTTCATTACTTACTAAGTATTAGTCAGTAGCCAGTGAAGACTGAACTTTCTGCCAATTAGTCTGTAAGATGATTTTGTTAACTGCTGCACTACAATAAGAATACATAACAAAATATTTTTTGTTTATTCAATATTACTAGATGATTTTTGATTTAATATTGTTTTGGAATATAAGTTTGTTGGTCAGTGTAAAGACTTTAAACACTTCTACATAATGAGTAAGCAAAATGGAAGATACAATTGGATTTTAAATCCATTTATCCATTAAACTTTATAAAGTTTTCATTTCTGACAATAACTATTTAGTTTTTTTAGAAAACTTTTAGCAGATTCTATCAGTAAAAATAAACCAGAAAGGAAAAACAGGAAATATATGTTTTATTTTTTTTCTTCAAAATCATATTTTGGGTGCATAAAATACTTAGAAACTTGATACTCTCACTGTTTTCACTTTGGAGAATTGGGAATTTATACAATATAACTTGATGACTATATGAGCAAAACTTACCAAAAAGGAAAAGAAATAGACAATACACAATGAACAATCAATATTTTGGTAATTTTTTTAAAGGCTCACAGGTTAATTTTTTGCCATTTTAAAAAATCTTAAACTGTTTGATATCTGTTGTATTATGTTGTTCTGCAACTTGTGATCAATAGCCAACTTCTTGTCTATCTTTTAGGTTACTATACATTTCATATCTCTTCTATGTAATATGTGCAAATAAGTACAATCCTATTTACAAATCCACTACAATATCCATGGAGGAGGATAAGAAGTCTTTGAGCTGATTATTTTCACAAATAATTTTCTATTAGTTTTGTTGGGGAATTATACAAGATTCTCAATTACACTTTGTCTACTTCTATATTGCCAAAATACAGAAACATTGAGAGTTCCAAACAAATAAAAGATGAGTTGTATAGAAAAGAAGTGACCCTCTTTTAAAATTTTAGATACATGGAAAAGCAAAATGTTTGTGCATACAAAAAGTGAATAATGTTCATAGGAAAACTTTGTAAGACAGGTCAAAATATGATTGCATGTGAGGTAAAGTTGTTTGAAGCAAGCGTCTGTATATGTGTTCTTTGAAAAGGAATATCTTTAAAAAGTGAATAATGTTCATAGAAAAATGTTGTATGACAGGTTAAAATATGATTGCATGTGAAGCAAAGTTGTTTGAAGCAAGAGTCTGTATATGTATTCTTTGAAAAAGAAAGTCTGTAACAATAAGTGCATGTACGTCTATGTGACTTAAGGGAAAGAAAAGAACAAGCAAATGAACGTAATGAAAATATATACTTAGTCATAGCTAGCCGTTCTTGTGTGGCGGCTTGAAGACTGTTGTGCTTCTACTGACTGTCCAACATGAAATAGACAACTTCTAGTGCTCCTTTTGTTTGGCGTTGATAATTCTTTCCTTTGAGTAGACCCCAAGAGGTTCTGCAGTTATGAGTGTGGATTTTATTTTATTTGAAAAGAATAGAAAGGAATGATTTTATTGGGTGAAAGATATCACACAGTATGCTTTCAACTAGGTCTGCAATGAAAAAATAAAACTATTTTAATTTTAGCAGACTAAAGTTGAATGCTACATGCACATGAATTTTAGTTCACCTGTACTTAAACTTCTTACAGTTTTACTCAAATTAAGAACTATTAAAGGAATGAAAACTGACAAAAACTTGATTTACATTCTTCTAAAAGTGGATAACATAAAGAATTCATATATTTTTTCACACTCAGTAAACCCCTGCATCTTAGTGGATTTATTGCCTTGGTTGGGTTAAAATGATTAAAAAAAAGAAGAAAAGATGTAATAATCTTCATAACTCCTGCTCTTCAACAAAAAAATGGAAGTGTTTGCCTAGTCCAGTGGTTCCTAAATGGTGAGGTGTGGTGGAAGAGGATAGCAGATGAGGTGGAATAATTGAAAAACAATCAATGATTTAGAAACAGTTTTAAAAAATTCATATGTCAAAAATAAATATGATTTCAAAATTTAAAATATTATTATGGATTACTTGTAATTGTATGCATGAGTCCCAGTATAAATAGTTATAAATAATTATTGACTGATTTTTATCATTGTGGTATTTTTGCCTTATATCAAGTATTAAGGTCTGCAAATTGGAGGAGAGAGTTATCAATGTTCTGATTTCAGATCTGCAGTTATTTTCCTTTAACTCTCTCTCTCTGTTTTTTATTTTTAAATGTATTTTTATCACATAAAATTTGGTGAGGTGCAAGCAAGTTTTTATGTTTTTCTGAAAATGTGGCCCAAAGACAAAGTTTGGGAATCACTGACCTAGACTGACACTGTTCATGTGATGCAGGTCAGTTCTGTGCATCCACTTACAAGATAAAAAAAAAAAGAATAAAAATAAAAAAAAGAATAAAAATATTTTCTGACCATCCAGAAAAATCGATACTACAGCTTCAACCAACAGTTCATGGCAAGCCACTTCAACACTAGCTAAACTGCCATCAATTCATCTTTGGGCAGAAAAAGCTCATATAAGCTACCTGGGTCACTTGCCGATTTTGGCACTCACCAAAGGTGCCAGGTGTATGATATTAACACCCAAGGAAAAAACAGATAAATCCTCTTTTTCACTTTAATAATACCTTGTTTCAATTATTGTATATTATCTTTCATTCCTTTTCTGTTAGTATGAGTTATGGTACTCTAGATAACATACTTGAACAATGCCCTTTCATGTATGTTGGTATTGTAGCTTCTGTAACAAAGACTAAACCAAACTTATTAAATAATGAAAGAGTTTACCATTTAAACTGATATGATATAAATTGCACAATAGTGATTGAAAGAGAATCGGATTCTTTTTGTGGACTTTCTTTGTAGATAAATATGTGAGGTACCTAATAATAATATGTGAGGTACCTAATAATATGTGAGGTACCCAATAATAATATGTGAGGTACTTAATAATAATATGTGAGGTACCTATAATAATATGTGAGGTACCCAATAATAATATGTGAGGTACCTAATAATAATATGTGAGGTACCTAATAATATGTGAGGTACCCAATAATAATATGTGAGGTACTTAATAACAATATGTGAGGTACCCAATAATAATATGTGAGGTACCTAATAATAATATATGAGGTACCTAATAATAATAATAGTAATAACGGTAATTGTGTTTGAGACAAGTTTGATCACCATTGCCATCAAGTTCACTTGGGCCTCTTTAGTAAAAGTTCAATTCAAATAACAAAAAGATAGCAAATAAAAAAATAGCTGTATATCTCTTCTTTTTACATTTTTATATTTGTAAAATCTACAATTCCATTTATTCATAAAGAATTAATAAATAAAATATCAGCAATCTTTAAACTTTATGCCCATAAAAAATAGCGTTTCAAAAGGATGTTTTTTTCTCTCGACACTGCTATTATTATAATTATTTTCATTACTTTATTGTTTTAAAAAGTGATGATTAGAATTTTAAAAAAACCCTAAACATGATGAAAGTGAATTTATACATTTTTTGTTCTTGAGAATTTACAACAAAAATATTAAACACTATTTATTTATTAGATTGATTATTTACAAGAATAATTTTATATTTACAACATTCGAAGAAACTAATAGAATTGTATTAAAACTAATGCAATGCAATATCTATCATTTACCAATTTATAAAGATATAAATATGAAAACAATTTTTTATCCATAAATGTATAAAAATTTACTAAATTATTAAAATATATGAAATAACTATAGGCAAATCTTTATCATTTTATAAAATTTCAATCAATTGGCAATTATATAATAAATAATAAATAAATAATATTGTAAATAAACAATGTAGTAAATCTTTCTTAATGGACAAAGTCTAAAGTTCTGATCAAACGATTTTTGGGTCAGGAATAGTCAATATCACAAATTTTGTTTCAGACTATAACCAATTATTGATTGAAAATTCTTAATCCTATTATTTCATCAATGGTTTGTTTTATTTTCAAGCAAAACAAACATAATACACTAATGCCTAATTTCTGGAGACCCACCTTTCTGAGTGCATCTTTCTGTTGCACAAAAAAACATGGGTTTAGTGAGAAAACCTTGATGCCTGTAAGAATAGGTACAAACATTTTAGCTACCCATTTAAAAAAATTGATGATTTTCTTTTGTAGAGATGAAAAGAGCGATTATCTCCCTTTGGGTAAGATGAATTCATGAGAGTCATGTGATAGCTGGTGAGTGATGTTATATTGTGTACTGATGAACCCCAGTTGCTACATAGACTACTAAGATGATAGACATTATTACAAGCTCACAGCAGTAGTGTGAATAGAGGAACCCAGACAGTTCCAATGATAACATAGAGGAGATCACCGGCCTGGTAGTTTTCCCTTCAGGAAATATTAGATCCTCTCGCTTTTTGCCCATTCATGTTACTTATTGTAATCATATATGTAATAATTTCACTGTGTGGAACAAATAGTGACAAGTGCAATTTCTTGTATGACATTGATACATGTTTGTCCTTTCAGTCATTATATTAAAGTGTAGTATATCAGAAGAACAAATTTCAAACTTGGTATGACATTATTTTATTAATGTCTAATAAGAATAGGAAACTAATGCCTATAATGGGGAACTGCAAACTGGAAATATTCTCTTTTTCTTAGCACCCCTATGACTATCCCTGCACACAAATCGCTAGTGGTCCACTGGTGGGCTGCTAATGGCAACACCAGTGGTCATCTTGTAGCAGAAACTGGTGAGCCTCTAGCGGTCCACCAGTGGTAACATGCCGGCAATAAACGCTAGTGGCATGCCACCCAGTGGCAGAATGGTGGTTTGCATGTAGGGTATGTTTAAAAAAGCCTTGTGCTGTATTTCGTCATTGAGAGAAAATGACTAAATACTCTTTTGCAACCAGAGTGAAAACTATCACTTTGGAATCTGAACAAAAAGTCACTTTGTGAAGAGAAAAAAGACAAAAAAGATTTTTGATATCAAACAAAAATAAATATTCTGTCCAATCTTGTATCAACTTGTATATACAGGGTGCAATGCATAAATTGTCATCTAAATGACACAAAAATGAAAATAACACTGACATCTCATTTTAACAGATATACAGGGTGCGATTGGTAAATTTTTACTTAAATGTAATTATGCAAAAATGAAAATAACACTGACATCTCATTTTAACAGATATATTTACCAAAATTACACAAAAATATCTTGAAACACTAAAGAGTGAATTTATTCAATAAAATCACTATTGGCTTCAACCACGGCCTCCAGATACCTTCGGAATCTTCTGCAACTCTTCTGGATGGTCACCTTGTTTAAGTTGGTGAATGCTGCCATAATCCTTGCCTTCAGTTCATCTTTGGTGTTACAAGGAGTTTTGCTGATCTCTTGCTGAACTATGCCCCACAAATAATAATCAAGGGGTTGCAGTTTGGAGAGTTAGATGGCTAAATGTAAAGGGTGATGTGGCTGCAGAAATTTTCTGACAGCCATGACTGAGTTCTTCTGCTTGTGCAGTATGGTGCAGAGTCCCTCTTGATCCAGCACTACCTCCTCCTTGGCATTTGATGTAGGCTTCCATATTGAGCCTGAGATCCTCACCAACAAATTTGGGAGTTCTTTTTTTTATCAGAATGAGTTTTCCAAACTAATTTTAATAACTACCAGACTCATCCAACTCTTTCCAAATTCTCTGCATTGTCCTCAGATTGACACCCTAGACTTCGAAATGATCATATTGGAGTTTTTGGTGTGTATGCCAAGAACTACAGCATACTTTTTTCAAATTTCTGACAGAGTGAATTGCTTCATTGTGCTCTTTTTCTTACAGATGAAGCCCAACTAATCTCACTATACTGTGCAGTCAACAAAATAAAAAAACAACAAACATGTATGTGCAAAATTAAAGAATATAAAATGGCAACAATTTACCCATCACACCCTGTAAATATAATTTGTTTTTAATATTATTAAAAAAATCTGTTGTTCCTCTTTGTGTTTCTTTTGAAGTTATTTATAAACAGTTTTTATCACTTTTTGCCTTTTATCCTTTTTGCAAGCTGCTATGATGGGTAAAGCTAAAAAAAACAGCATGAAGACTGTTTATCATTCACTTTTGCCAAACTACAATATTGCATAGCAATGTCATTGTTAATTAAGTAAATCCATAAACTATACTTTTTCACCTTTACAAATGGTGGACTTTAAAAGATTAAATTAAACCTGATTCTATTAAGTTCTTAAATTCAAATATTTTATTGAACAGAACCAAAGGAGACTCCAGTACAAACCTTAGCAAAAAAAAATTAATTGAAAGAAGGAAAATGAATTTAAAACTTGGTATAACATTATTTTACTCAGATCTAATAAAAATGAAAGATTAAATCTTTCATAAATAAAATTAATATTTATTCATTTCCAGACTCCGTCAAATTAATGTCAGCTGCAAGGTTTTGCATTTTCAACAAATGTACAATTCTTCTTATCACAAGGATGTGAGTTATTTTCACTTCCAGGAGAAAAAGAGAGTTCTTGACATATTTTTATAACTTCCTCTTATCTGGGTGTTTTTTATCTGTATATCCTATTTTCAACTGGTTTTGACTTCTTGTTTTATATCAACACATCCACAGATATCTTTTGAGTCTTGATTCTACATTTGGTGGCTATAAGGACATCTTCTACATTAACCCTCTGATGTGATTAGCTTTTTTGATGCTCTGGTGTTACACTGAGTACAACGCTTAGTACAATATCTCATGGCAGATAATGGGGTCACCACAGATCAACTTCTCTTAGAACAAAAATTCCTGATTGACGTTAAATCTGACTCAGATCTTTGGTATTTCTGGGTGTGAAATTGCATACTACAGTGAAAAGAAGGTACAACTTCTCTTGTAATTTACCATATGCAAAAGTTATAACATCTATAGAAATACTGAAGGAAATATCTGAAATGTTTTGAGGCTAGTAGAGTGATAAAGATCAGGAAATTTTTGTCTGGATTTTAAGGAATTGTCATTGTCCACTGATTCTTTTAGAATTGCATTTTTTATCATTGTTTGCAATAAAGATGAAGACATTAGAAAGAATCATTGAAAGGTGTTTGGAAATTCTAACTTCTGTTCAAGTTGTCCAAAAGAGGATTGACATTATCAAGCATGTGCCAATGAAAGTGGCCTGTCTTTTTTATGTAAATAACAAAATTCTCATTAGAAATATTTTGTAATCAATGAAAAATTTAGAAAAAGCAAACATCAGTTTTAATTTGAACCTTTACCAAAAGGGTGTAACCCATGCAATTAGATGACCGCACCCTAATATTATTATATGAAAGTCATTGAGGATGTTAATCTAAAAAGAATTTTTATAATCATAATTTTGAAGAGACTTTTTTTTTTTCATTTCACAACATGAATTCAGGTTCATTTTTAATTTTGGTAAACTGATTAAAAATGTAATAAAAATGGGTTATTTACTTGTTTTTTTTAAGACAAGATTATGTTATGATAAATATCTGTGGTTAAAAGATATATATATATGTATACTGGTGTGTTTATATATATATTCTGTCATGTTTAATATATATATATATATATATATATATATATATATATATTTACTGGCATGTTTATCTAAAAATAAAAAACACTAAAATTCACCTTCATCCCTGCTGTGCACCAATGGCTTAGGGGTAGATTCTCTGACTGATGCCAATTCAGCCAGGTTTCGATCCTAGCTAGAGGCAATAAGTTATCTATTCAAACTGATCAGCTGTGATGCAGTGAAATGGTCTGTCTGTGGATGACAATATATGGTCCTGAAAAATTATTTTGGTTGAGCTCTCAAGGGAAAAAGTGTGAGTTTGTAAACAGTGAATAGTACACTGCTACTAATGCAATACTCTTCAATAAAATGAATTGAGTTTTCTCAGTCACTGGTGTGTTTATCTAAAAATAGATATACTTAAGCTCACCTTCATCCCTGCTGTGTGCTAATGGCTTAGGGGTAGAATCTCCAGCCGACACCAATTCAGCTGGGTTTCAATACTAGCTAGAGGCAACTGGACATCTATCCACACTGATGAGCTGTGATACAGCGAAACAGTCTGTCTGTGGATGACTATATATATATATATATATATATATATAAAGAAATATAGTCTTAAGGTGTGCTATATTTATGGAATAAAGTGCTCAATATCAGAGATAGAGCGTGTGTAAATATAAAAGTGAACATAGAAGTCAACACTTAGAGGCGACAGTCTGCTTCATGCTATATGCAATCGTCAGGCCTAACGATTGCATATAGCATGAAACAGACTGTTGCCTCTAAGTGTTGACTTCTATGTTCACTTTTATATTTATATATATATATATATATATATGATTAATACAAGTAAAGAGTTTTTCCCTTAGCTGATTGATGTTATCTTCAGCATCCCAACTCCAGAGTTTTATAGATGGAACCTTCAGTAATCACTTGTCAGGAGAGTATAGCAATTGATTGTTTATACTGCTCAATTTTTCTTTTATATATATTAAAAATGCACTTTTCATTGGTACAAGTGGACTATCTTCAGGCCATGTGTGTTATGTTTTGGCTCAATTATTTATATATGCTCGTCAATGTGCATCACAATACAATAGACTAATTACTATACAACATTGACCAGCATATATAAATGTATATAGTTACCTCAACGTCCACTTATATATTTACATATGCTCTATCACTGATATTGAGCAGTTTAACCCATAAATATAGCATATACTATACTATACTAATATACTATATTTTAATCATATATATATATATATATAAAAAGTGAACATTGAAGTCAACACTTAAAGGCGACAAGCTGTTTCATGCTAGATGACCTGACGATTGTGTTTAGCATGAAACAGCCTGTCGCCTCTAATTGTTGACTTCAATGTTCACTTTTTTTATTTACACATGCTCTATCTATGATATTGAGCACTTTATCCCATAAATATAGCACACCTTAAGACTATATTTCTTCATATATATATATATATATATATATATATATATATATATAAGATGGGCTTAATCACAAATTTAACAACGTAGATAGAATTAATATATAACCCCATAAATCAAGCCCTACTCTCATTTCTCACACACACAAGACAGACATGCTTGCGGAGGTGTTGTGGTCTCACACTTATACATGCACCCATACTAATATATACACTTACAAACATCATACACACTCACTCTCGAAGAACTAAATGATAACATACACTTAACACAAACACATCCCTTTCCCAGGAACTAATAAAACTGTCAAAATGACTAAAGGAATTAAGAGTCGCATGAATCTATCCAGTCTCTATCTTAAAAACAACTTAAAAGAGGTCGTTAGCACCCCCACAAGGACTGACCAAAATTAACAATAAAAAAACAAAAACAAATGAAAACTACAGATAAAGTTCATTTTCTTCAGAAAGTCATACATTCCTGTAGTCCACTGCTACTAACAAGCAGAATTTTTTTTACTGATGATAGACATGCTGGCTGAAACTAGTCGAGGAACTTAATTGAAATAATAAAACAAAAAATATTAATACACAACCCAGTCTGTCTGAAAATTTAATTTTTTTAATTTTTCAATATTTTTTATTGTTCAAAACATATATATATATATATATATATATATATATATATATATATATATATGTAAAAATATACAAAACTTAATCCCAGTGCATTGTCAGTCATCTTCAATGAGACATGTGTGTGTATGTGATATATATATATAAGTTTTCTATTATATTTTTCTTGCATGTGTGCAAAGCATTTCTTTTGGGGACATAGAGTGTGTAAGAACTGTACAAATGATCTTTTGATCTGGGCTCTTTTGGTTAATCTATTCACCATTATTAAGGATGTTTTGTCTTAGCTGAAATTTCTTGAACCCAAATATATTTTAAAAAAAGAGAGAGAAACTGCAAACGTTTTTGGTTATAATGTGAATTTGTTTTAGTGTATATATTATATTTTATTCTTCATATTTTTGCTACAGGGGTTTCTGGTCATGTGACCTTCTTCAGGCAAATAAAAGGAATCAATTTTTAAAGGAATAAATTTTCCTTATGTTCTTTTAATGTTTCATTGTTTCTTTTATTTGCCTGAAGAAGGTCACAAGACCAGAAACCCGTATATCAAAAATATGAAGAATAAAATATAATATATATCCTAAAACAAACCACATTATAACCAAAAATATTTGTGGTTTCTCTCTTTTTTTTAAATATACATTTTTCTCTCATTAGAACAACTATAACTTTTTCCCTGTATATATATATATATATATATATATATATATATATATATATATTTCCTTCTATAGATACCTCTTCTCACCATCCATGATTACTAGTTTCATGTAGGCCATAGCATACAGTCATCAGGCAGCTGATTAGCAATCATCAGGCAGCTGACGATCTTGCTTTGCTGTTTCTTTATACCCAGCATGGTGAACAGAAAATGTAAAATCTCAGGTAGTCAGCATACTGATTAGACCCACTATGGTGCGTACAGAGATGACTGATAAGATGGTATTCTTAAGCATATTCTACCCCCCCCCCAAAAAAAAAACTGAAATACTCAAAGAAGTATATTTTCATGCCTATTAATATAATGCTTGACATAGAGGGGATGCTGAAAAGTTCTCTTCTTGTTTGCGCTGAGAATTGTTTTTTATTTTTATCATATGAATATAAATATATCTTGGAAATTTAACCATCATCAGTTGGTATATATATATATATATATATATATATATATATATATATATATATATATATATATATCAGGTAAATTCAGGATGTAACACAAGGTCATTTTAATGTACGGGGACCATAGACATACCTATGCATATGGGCCAAGGACAAAAATTGTTTTTTTGCCTAGTCCCTACTACCACTGACATTCTGGCACTGACCCAACCTCTTTAGTGCAATGACGAAGGTGCTGCTGCAAGGTTGGAATCCCCAGGGCTGAGTAGGAACATAGTTTCACTTACAGCACAGGGGGCATTAACCATGCCTCAGTAAACACCTAATTGGTAATGGTTAACTCCTGTGCTAGGTAAGTGTTTTGGTTAATACCAGGTTTATTATGAAAATATTGACTTTCATCATACAATCTAACATAGTATGTAGATACACATACATCTACATGGCTGCAATTCAAAATGCTTTTAATATTTAGGGATAGACAATGCCATAGTTGAATGTGTTTTCCCTGTTAGAGCTTCAGTTCTTAAACTGAAATGGAAATGCTCACTTTGATAAAACTAGATATCAATTTCATCTGACTCCACAAACCCACTTTTGCAATATACCCCAAAATACAGAGATCATAAAACATCTTCTCTGACCAATCAGAAAAAATATCCACACATTGTTTGCAGCAGCTGTTCTAAGCCATTGATTTACTATAAAGTCAACACTATTTCCACCCATGAAGACATATCCAATCTGGCTGGCATTAGTAGGCAAGCTTTACTGAATACAGCAGACTACATGATTGCCCAGGCCATTAAAAACAACACCAAGATGCTTCTATCAACAGCAATGCCTTTGGCCAGCAATGAAACCAGCAGCAGAATATAATGCTCAAATAAATATACATGTTGATTTTATCGTCTATCTCAACTGTTACTATGTGTTACACTCTGAATGAATTTTCCATCTCCCACAACTGATATTCGGTACTCCAGAAAAAGTAAATGATCGAACCTTGTAAATCTTGGAGAAATAAATACTCTTTTACTTATCTCGACTATATCTTATCTCCACTTGTTTTGTCAATTTCGCTTTATTTTTTCTTGTTAATGTTTTCTTGTAAGGTCATCATTATAAATGTTTAGCAAGATAGTCTAGTAGGCTTTTATTGTTGTAATACTGTATTGAGTTTAATACTAACTGGGTAAATGCCTAAGGTCAGTAACCTTGTGCCACATTAAGCTAGATAAATAGCAGTATGGAAATAATGTGATAAATCAGTGGGTATAGAGATGGTATGCAGTATATATGAAATATATCAAATAGAAATAAAAATTCAATGGATGCAGACAGTATAAATTAAATATTAAAATAAAAAGTGACTTGATTTATTTGATTGATTCAGACAATGCATAGTTATTGAATTACAAAAAGAGAACAGAAAGGATCAATTGTCAGAATAAATGGACTCAGATACTAAATACAGACTAATCCAAATAAACAGATTCTGGTACAAAATACAGAGTAATTGTAAAGTTCATAATCCTTATTTGATTATGTACAGTCATTGTGAAAACATTTTAGGAATCAATTAATAGAATAGTGGATACTTGTAATTGAAATAAATGCCCCATTAAGTTGTTTTAATGCTGATTTTCCAAGCAGGTGGGCCTATCCCATTTCCAAGACTAGAGTAGCTTCTTTCACATTTTAGATGGCCTTTTGCCAGACTAAGGTTAGTTTGGCACAAATTAAGTATTTAAAATTGATAATTCTTTAAAAATTTCATCATCGGTAAATAAAAAAAAAACTTTTATTATTCAGACTGTTATCCTCATTGCCATATTCACAACATTTCAGCCCTTATACACTCTGGCCTTCTTCAGATGATTGGAATTTCAAACCAAACCCTTTATTTTGTCCATGGGAGTAGATTGTTCTAGTTCCATGTGCCATGCCTCTTCTGGATGTCTCAGTTATTTCCCTTTAACTCTCCAGGTTTTGGTTCACCACTGCTGTGGCCTGGTACTGAACTCACAAATCTTTGGGTCTAGTCACTGCATCTATCCAACGTCTTTATCCACTGGGCCATGTGTCTTCAAGGGCATTTCAGAGGTATAGACATATATTGAAAAAAGTACAAATCCGAGGAGGGAATTTCTTATGTGAATGGTTAGTTATACTTGTAAAATCCATAATACTCAGGAAATATTAATCCTGTCTACTTTCATCATTATGATTCAGTAGTGAAAGATGTGCTTGCTTCTTGTGTAACAGTCACAAAACAGTATATTATATTTACACTATTTACTACTACTACTCCTACCACCACCACCACCATCTCCATTGCATGTGATATTTCCTGTCTGCTGCTGCTGCTGCTGCTGCTGCTGTTTTAGTATTTGTAACCCTGGAGATTTGTGGGATTTGTAGGGATACCAATGATGAATTTTCTACTCATGTCCTAAAGGTCAAATCAGACCATTAAACTCAATGCTTATGCTATTGTCTAACTTTCAATACATTTTTCCTATGGGGATTTGGGGTCAGAAGAAACAGATAGGAAACGTTTTTAAAAAATGCATTCAAATATTTTTTTTGTTCCCTTCTTCCTCATTTTTAAAATAAAATTAATTTTTGTTTTCCTGTTTTTTTTCTGTTTCCCTCCTTCTCCCAGACACTCCTTGTTTTTTGTCTTTTTCTTTCTCCCTTCTATTGTTTTTTACTCTTTCTATGAGTTTTCTCATTATCCTCAATTTCTGTACAGACCTTCCTTCTATCCTTCCTTCTTATTTTCAGTTTTATAATTGAATCTTATTGAAAGTTTCATAATTCAACTTATCATTATTTCTTCCACTTTAAAAGCCACTTTTGTCTCCATCTTGTATTTTCCTGTCTTTGTAGTTTTATATCAAATCAATATTTCTTTTTCAGTTGATCTCATTTCTTCTCTCTCAGTGTTCTTCATTTTCCTTTGGAGAAAATAACATCAAATTTGGCAGACATACAAACTGTGAGAAATTAGATTTCTAACATCACTTCAGGATAAATTTTTTTTTCCTGTTTTATTCTAATCAGACATTTTTTTGTATTATCAAACCTATATAATGATGTATGTGCATTTCCAACAGATTTCCTCTTAAAACTTTCACACTACATATTAATAATATGCAAGGAGCTATCAGAATATATCCAATATTTGATAAATAATGTAGCAATTTTCCAAGCATAGCTTAGATGTGGCACATGGCCGAAATTATGGGACACCCAGTAAGGATCGAACTCACTTCTCAGTCGTAATTGTTTTAGTGAGACAAGCTTGCTAACCATTACACCACACCGAGGTGCCCAATTTGATAAATAATGTAATTCTTTTCCAAACCAGTTGGTTCTTTTAATGTCTGAAATATGGGCCTGAGGTCAGTTTATCTGGTTCAAATGCTGAGGTAGAAGATATTTCTTTTATTATTATTTTATTATTCATCAAGAAAGTACTAGCAAATATAATTTTTTTATTTCATCTTGATTTAAAAAAAAAATGATTAAATATATTGGATAGAAGATGGATGATGCTTTCGACATCCACCTGCAAATTCAAATAACACTGTTTACTAGAAATATAATACAAGATGGTACTGAAAAATTCTCAGCCACAACTCTATTCTGAACATTATTTTGTTTTCTGTAGCTGAAAAAAATGTTCCTTTATATTGTCAAGTGCTACCAGCTTTATTTTTTTTATGTGCTGCTTCAAATTAGATCTCTTTCTAATTTGCTCTACATCAAAAATTGTCAGCCAGATGTAAATGTTATGAAAGCAAAACTAAAAATAAAAAAGCCACTCTCTGTGCAGGGTCTCCAAGTATCACATCTGGCTTACTAAACAAATCCCCCCACCCAAATACAAAATACAATTTAAAAGGAGCCAATCACAAATGTTGCTGCAAAAGAAAAAGCATGTAAAAAATGCTGAGTCATGTATCACACTGACTGCTTTTAAGGGTGCCACTTAGGAATGTGAGATCAGCTGACAGGCATGCTGTTACTATCACCACCACTGGCCTTGGTCAATCAACCCACAGGCATCAACTTCAGGCCCTACCAACTCTCCCTATCCTTCAGGTCACTTCCCTTGCCCACAAAGAGACATTCAGCCTTGTTCCTCTATATCAGCAATACAAAGAATTTTATCTTAATAATTCTTGTTTTCTTTTCTTTCCACCTCACCAATGGAACTTTGTTGTTTTGTTTGTTTTCTCATGCAACCATGTGGGTTTATAACATTTTTTAATATTGCCTATATTTCTGAGATGAGGTATTGTAATTATTTACATTATTTACATTGTTCAGACTGTTGTCCT
Organism: Acanthosepion lycidas; assembly: GCA_963932145.1. Taxonomy (NCBI): domain Eukaryota; kingdom Metazoa; phylum Mollusca; class Cephalopoda; order Sepiida; family Sepiidae; genus Acanthosepion; species Acanthosepion lycidas. Next base: position 18,891,876 of record OZ010582.1, on the reverse strand, counting down.
CAGATGTTACTGACATATTCACAACATTTCAGCTATTGTCCTCAAGGACACATGGCCCAGTGGATTGGTTAGATCCAGTGACTTGACTCAAAGAGTTATAAGTTCAATACCTGACTACTGCAGTGGTAAACAAAAACTTGGAGAGTTGAGTTAAAGGGATATAACTGAGACATCCAGAAGAGGTATGGGACGTGGAACTAGAACAATCTACCCCAGTGGATGAGATAAAGGATTCAGCTCAAAATTCCAATCACCTGAAGAAGGCTGGAGGGTACAGTGGTCAAAACGTTGTGAATATGGCAACAAAAGATGAGGACAACAGTTTGAACAATGTAAATAACATTTTTATTTCAGATCATTGACTGAACCAAGTTAACAAAAAGTGTGGCATTTTTAAGTGTTGAACTCTGACCATCATGAAATTTATATTTCTGCAGAGGAAAACTTGTAAGGAAATAAGGTAAACATTGGATACCAAGTGGATTGTTATACTAACTGCAAAGAAGTGGTATGGTTTCTAATTCAAGATTTAGCACAGTCTTGGAATAGTATATATGAGAGTGGCCTGAAAAGTTCATAGGCTGAAAGATTGAGTTTACTGCTAGTTAACATTTGATTTAGGTACCACAGGACCCTAGGCTACAAGAAAATACCAAGGATGTTTATGTTTGGTGGGGGAGTGGAATTTCCTCCTTGCTCATAGCCTATTACATTCACTTGATAGCAGACGTAGGAAGAAAACTGTAGGTACTTCTAGACAAGGCACTAAAGGAAAGTGAGAGGAAAGGACTAACTATTAATTGTAAGAATACATAATGTATAGTCCAGAGCAAAAAAGACAGCCCAAGATATGAGCTACAAATTGGAGATGTCAAATACAACCAAATACAGAAATTAAAAACTATGAGAGTTACCTGAAAAGTTCATAGGCTGAAGGACTGATGCTAAAGCTATGAAATCTTGCATGCATTAATTTCAACTCTTTTTTTATTAATAACTGCATTTATTTCCAGGTAAACTAACATCTGACTGTTCAAAGAAGACTTCAAATGTAACTATTAGGTTGGTGCAAAAATAATTTCGTTTTCTCATATAGTAACATATGTTAGAAAACGAAATTATTTTTGCACCAACCTAATAGTAGTGACTTACCTTGAAAATGAAAAAATTTGCATCGTAGTGTTATCAAGTTCCTGCAGAAAAAGGGTTTAGCTCTTAAAGACATTTGTGCTGACACATTAAGGGATGACATTCCAGCTTTATCAACAGTGTATAAGTGGATGGCAAATTTAGGAGAGAAAGATGAACCAAGATCCAGATGTCCTGTAACTGCCACCACCATAGAAAACATTGATCATGTTCACCACGTGGTGAGGGATGACCGGTGATTGATTATAAATCAAATAGCCAATGCTATTAGCATATATTGTGAGAGTTGAGAGTATTCTGCATAATGAACTTTGCATGACAAAGGTTTCTGCTAAGTCGATGTCATATCTTCTGATACCAGATCAAAAGTGAACTGGCTGATTACATCATGGGGAAATCTGACATTGTTTGAGGCAGATCCAGCTGATTTCCCTGAATGTTTTCTAACTCGGGATGAGTGTTGGTTTCATCAGTTTGATCCAGAGACAAAGAGACAATCCATGCAGTAGAAACACCACTCTTCACCTCCTTCAAAGAAGGCCATGGTTGTTTTATCTGAAGGGAAGGTAATGGACTCAGTTTTTGGGGATGCAAAGTCATTGTGTTCATTGACTATCTTCAAAAGGGTCACACCATTAATGCCAACTTACTGATATAGTTACAAAAATCTATCAAGAGCAAACACCCAGGAAAACTGATGAAAGGGATCTTTTTTCATCAGGAAGGTGTGCTCTAGCACAGAAGTCCTTGGTTTTAGTGGCTGCTGTGCATTGTTTCAAACTGATTGATCACCTTCTCTATTTTCCTGATTTAGCACCATCTGATTATCATCTGTTCTCCAACATGAAAAAACACTTGGCTAGGAAACAGTATTGCAGTGTTGATGTCATAACTGCTGTTGTTGACATTTTTGACCAGCAGAAAGAAAGCTTCTTCACCAATGGGATCCAAGCACAGGGGACTATGTTCATAAATAAACCTCATTTAGTCACTTTCCCCAGAAGTATCTTGGTCAGCCTATGAACTTTTCAGCCAACTCTCATATCTGTAAAGTCTTATAACAGACAATGGAAAATGTGATACAGAAATTGAAATGTGCATTAGAATAGCAAAAGTGCTTTCTAAAAACTAAGCAAATTATTAAAAAACAGGATAATTTTGATAAAAAGAAATAAAAGAATTCTGAACTGTTATGTCATATTAATATTTCTATATGGAAGTAAGTGCTGAAGAATTTCCTGACAGATGAAGAGGAAATGTGAAGCAACGGAGATGTGAATCTACAAAAGGATGCTGAATATACTGTGGGTGGAACTTGTAAATAATGAGGAAGTTTAGGACACATGATGAGGAAAGAGGGCTTGGAGAATTTGATATTTAGAGGAGATATTGAAGGTAAGAGTGTCAGAGAGAAACAGTGAGTAACCTAGCTGTTGATCTTATATAAATGGATGGCAGAACATAGAATCAGAGAGAAAACTGGTACATAGCAGAAAAGCTTCCATTTGTATATTTCATCTTTGTCTTGTTAGATCTGGCTTAGGCCTACTACTGTTAACATCTAACCCATTACAACCTGTTGCATGGACAGGTGGTTGGCAATTAATTAATTCTGAACTAAGGAAGAAGTTAGGAGTAAATCAGTGGAAAAACACAAAAGCAACTATTGACTGGTTCCACAACATAAATAACAAACATAATTGCCAGTTTATACAATTAGACATAAAGGAATTTTACCCATCCATAATAGAAGCCATGCTAGATAAGGCCATCAGGAATAAATAAAAATAAACACAAATGGAATCAATATCATTAAACCCTCCTGTAAATCACTATTCCACAATGAAGATGCATGGATAAAGAAAGAAGGGATCTTTGACACTACAATGGGAAGCTTTGATGGTGCAGTAACCTGTGAAATCATAGGTATATATTTACTACATGAACTAAGCAAAATAATAGATAAAAATAATACAGAACTCTACAGGGACAATGGTCTCATAATCTTAATAAACTACAACAAAAAAAACACAGACAAAACTAGAAAAGCAATAATAAGGATTTTTAAAAATAATGGATTTGAAATAAATATAAAAAACTAACCTAAACAAAGTAGATTTTTAGATGTTACCTTCAACCTAAGAAAAGGCATATATAAACCATACAGAAAACCCAATGATAAACCATTGTACATACACACATCCTCCAATCACCTGCCTTCGATAATCAAACAGATACCAAAATCGATTAACTGTAGGCTTTCCAACAATTCTTTCAATAAAACTACATTTAATGAAGCTAAGAAAGACTACAAAACAGCCCTAAAACATAGTGGATTCCCGGCAACACTCACATACTCACCACAGAGCACAAGAAAGGCCAACAGGAAGAGAAATATCATATGGTTCAACCCACCATACAGCAAAAACATAAAAACAAACATAGGTAAAATATTCTTCAAACTCCTAAAAAAACACTTAACCAGAATAAAGCATTCTAAACAAAATATTCAATAAAAATACTGTAAAAATTAGCTACAATTGCACTGAGAACATGGCACAAGTAATAAAAAAACACAACAGGAAAACTATCAACAAACCACCTGAACAAATTAAACCCATGTGTAATTGTAGAATAAAGAATGAATGTCCCTTAAACGGTAATTGCTTACAAAACAATGTAATATGCCAAACCATGGTAAAATCACCAGATAATGAAGAAAAAGTATACATAGGAGTAACTGAAGGACCCTGGAAACAAAGAAACTATGCACACGAAACTACTTTCACAAATAGTAAATATGCGAACAGTACAATGCAATCACAAGTACATCTAGGAAATTAAAAACAAAACACAAATCTCACCAAAAATATCATGGAAAAGATCATCAGCTTACAACAATCAAAAACTTGCAAACTTTGCTTGGAGGAAAAAATAGCTATTATTACCTTTCCAGACCAAAATAAATTACTGAATAAATGATCTGAGCTCATCTCAAAATGCAGCCATGAAAAAATTTTTTACTATGTTACTTAAAAATTGAAAACTGAAATGAATAAATATGAATAAACAAAATAATATAAAAAAACAAGTAAAATGAATTAACCCAAACAAATAATAAACAGATTAACAAACAACTTCCGTTAGAATAGACAAAATAGAATAAATAAAAAAAAAAATAAAATACATAAAAACAAGTAAAAACAATCAACCCAAATAAGTAAATAAAGTAAATAATAATAAACAAATTAACAAACCAATCCCACCAAAATAAATGTCAGAATAGACTATAACAACCAATCCAAAAATTGGATGTAAAAATAGCTATAACTGCTATATATCGAAAAAAAAACCCCTCAAAAAAACATCACTACATTACTCAAAAATTGAAAACCAAATAGAATATATAAAAATATACAAAATAAAAAATAAGTAAATAAATAAAAAAACTAATAAAAATTAATCCAAATAAATAAATAACAAATTTAACAAATTAACAAATTGCCCCTGCTAAAATAACCATTAGAACTAATAAAAATAAGCATAAATAAGCAAAAACAAGTAAAAATAATCAACCCAAATAAATAAATTAAAAACTCTCCACTGGCCAAAATAACAGAATAGACTACAGCAAGCAATCTAAACATTGGATGAATAAATAGCTTTATCTTCCCAGACCAAAACAAACTATTAAATAAGCAACCTAAGTAAATCCCACCAAATTTTTTACTACGTTAATAAAACATCAAAAAACGAAAAGAATAAATAATACAAAATCAAAATAAAAAACAAGTAAAATAAATAAACCCAAACAAATAAATAAATAAATAAACAAACAAGCCACTCTACCAGAATAGATTACCTACAATTCACCACTGACCCATATATATAAATAGTCTAGGAAAAATCCAGCAGCCTGGTCATGTCTTGAGAATGTTTGATGACAGGATACCCAAGATCTTAATGTACAGCCAGTTAGATCAAGGCTAGAGGAATGTAGGACACCCATGGCTAAAATACAAAGACAAGCTGAACAGCAACTTGTCAGCTGTCAATATACCACATAACACCCTTGAGCACTTAGCCTTGGAGCGAGTAGAATGGAGATCAATGTGTTTTCAGTCAGCTTGTCTGAATTGTCTTCAAGAAGCGAGAGCAAGATTTAAAAGGTCAGCCAATCTAGCAGTGATCTCAACCCACACCTCTTACTCTTGCTCCATATGTGGTCTCCTTTGTAAATCACTAGCGGGTCTTAAATGCCACTTAAAATTATCACACAAACTTTCATAACTGAATCAATTAAGTTGTCAGATCCTCATATATCGAAACCGATGGGAGGATACATTTTATTTCATATATATATATAATAGCTAGGAAAAGACCAAATTTATAGAAAAAGCTAAAAAAAAACAACTGGTTTTGTTCCAGGATTTATCAAGTTTATTTTTCTGGGAATAGAAAATTCATAAAAGCGTGTAAATTAAATTAATGAATGGAATAGAATGGAAGAGAAAAAAAAACTGAATTTCAAGAAACTAAGAATCCAATAACATTCAGACCCAGTAAGCATTCCTTCTGTTTATAAAGGGAAGATCCATGGGATCTGATATACAAGGACTCTAGAACCTTGAGGTGAAATGTGGAGTGGGACCTAGATAAAATCAAAAAACGGTCTCCACTAAAATTAACCACAAATTTTCTGCTATTTATTATATGTTCAGCAATAGCAGAGCCAGAAGTATTGGTTAGTTGGCTCTTCCTGTCAGACGGATTCAAAATCCTGGGGGGGTAGATGTTGTTTTATTCTCAAATCCAAACGCTGTGATCCCTATGTAGTCGAGTCCACAACTATACTTATATTGGTAAATCACTGAATTAACATGATGGGGAAGGAGGACGTCCTTATGAATGGAAGAGAAAACAGAATGGGTAACGAATATTACCCTAAAATTCGCCAAAAAATAACAGCTATTGATCAAACGTGAAATTCGTCTAGATAAACTCTCACCCTCTGTACCAATATAGGGCATTTATCAACAAAATGCGACTTAACCCTATGAAATTTACTAATGACGTCTTGGATAACAGAGTCTAAAATATCCAAAGGATATCCGTTTTTAGAAAGTATCATTCTAACAAACTCAATTTCACCACGGAGAAGGCCATTAGAACATAACTTAAGTGCCCTGTGAATTAAGGCCTTAATCAAATTAACCTTTCGTTGTCTGGGATAAAAAGAGTCCTAACGTGTGTAAAGTCCTGAGAAAGTAGCCTTCCTAAATACAGAAGTCTCAAACAAACATATACATATATATTACAGGTAATATTCCATTGGTATATTATCCAAGTGGATCCTAATAATATAAGATTTTAAAACTGATCCACTAAAAGAGCTCAATGTATTTCTTATAACAGAGCATATAAGTTACATAATTTACATTATATTATATTATGTTATGTAAGTTATATATATATATTATGTAACACACACAAATACACACACACACATATATATATATATATATATATGTATATATATATATATATATATATATATATATATATATATATATTATACTTAAGTAATTCATTGAGTTTAGAAGAAACCTCAACAGAATGCAGAAAGCACTGGACTGCTGTTTCGTCCTATATTTGGGACTCATCAGCAGTCCACATCCACTACTGAGAATTGAAACCCGGACAGTTGTGTTATCAGGCAAACATCAAACCAACTGTACCAATAGGCCTAGGTGATGAAGAGGTAGTGAATTAGACTTGATATAGCACCACTTGATCACATATTCCATGATGGAACTCATCTGAGTTTCCTTACCCATAGGACTGTGCCCCCATGAACCAAGCCACTCCATCCTGAGCATTAGAAGCTGGTTGATACAATTGATAGAAATTATTAGGAGTACTTGGTTATATACGTCTTATACTTGTATCCAAAGCTGTTATGAGGCAGTAGCTGTCATTCTTAACACGTTGTTGGTTATGATATTTTGGTAAAATACTTTAGTTTTTATTTGTTTAATTATATAAATTCATAGCAACATTATTCAGTCATCAAAGTATTTTCCTTGGCTTACTTTGAACTTATGTCACCTTTCAGCTAATTTGTGTATTCTATCATGAAATAATTTCAGTTTTGAGTGAATTTTTAAAATAATCTTTCTCACAAAATCTATCTAATTTATGAGTTTTTAATCTATGAGGTCTAGAATATTCTTTGTCCCTGAGATAAAAATTCCAACCACCCAGGGAATATTGCAAGTTCAATCTCTAGGCTAAGAAATATAGTAAGCAATAACTGAGCAGGACTAAAGCACAAGATATTCCTAGGCATAGAACAATAAAATCTACCCCCATAGATTAAATAAATGTTTCAGTTCAAAATTCGCTAAATGTTCTGCTTGATCAACAAGCATCAGATTTTTATTTTTATTTATTATAATTAATATTGGATTTTATGGTGGTCATTAATGGGTTATGGTTGTTTATCAAATCATTTTCATTTGTTCAAAACAGTTTCTCAACTTGAAAGGAACATGTTACTGAGATAACCATCTTTTTTTTTTAAGATTAACCTATAAATCATAAAATTTTAGCTTGTTTGTTTTCTTCTACTTGGTCACATAAAAATTAACTGTAACTCAAAATTTCTCATCAAACTTTATATATTAATTTTACAACACATGAATTTTCATTTACATTGGATAGTGATTTTAAAGAAAAAAATAACATCATTTTTTTTGTTTCATTGTGAAGCATTTTTTTCTTTCTTGTCAGACAGAGAAATTTCCACAAAAGTGATTTAACAATGTGCAGATCTAATTTCCAGTTTATATTAAAGATGCATGAAGTGCAAAATTGTTGGATGTTTTTGACTGGCAATTGACCTGAAAAGTTATTCATTTATAAAGTGAAGAAGATGATACTACTACTAATACAACTAATATAATAATAATTCAACAATAATAATTCAATAATAATAATTAAGGATATATATTGAGAAGTAAAATAAAAATAATGTAGTTGTCATAATAAAAAATAAAGAAACTTAAAATGATTTTTTATTGATGGTAAAAGAAGTGGGTTATTGAAAGAAAAGAGAACAAAACAGTTTGAGAAGGAATAGACAAGGATGAAAAACAGAAGAAGAAGAAGAAGAAGAAATAATAATCAATGAGGGAGAGTAAGGGAAAGAAAAATAATGGAAAGAAGAAAGTTTCAAGGGAAGTCAAAATAGCATGAAAGGAAAAGTAAAGAAAGATGGATACTGATTAAGCTTCACTTAGTCTGGCATAAGGTGACAGTAGTTGGGCACAGTCTGTGAGATGAGTTTATGAACTGTCTCTCTACAGCAAATACCTGAAAGGAATAACAAAATGAATAGAAAGAAGAAAAAAGAAGAAAATTGTAAAAGAATAAAATGAATGAAAAACTGAAGAAAGGAATTAAAGAGAGACAAATACTAAGTAATGTATAGGAAGAGGATGAAAAGATACAAAAGGAAAAATACAATGGACATTTCATCTATTGAGACTAAGAAAATACTGTATAACTTGATACATTTCAATAACTTTTTAGTATCATTTCATATATATATATATATATATATATATGGACTTGTATGTAGGTCACTAGCAGGAGGATTGAAGTGTCACATACAACACAAACATAAAAACTGAATGAGGTTGTCAGATTCTTATATGCCAAAATCAATGGGAGAGTCCATCATATATATATATATATATATATATATATATATATATATATATATATAAATCAGCAGTTGCAGAAACCATTGAAAACCCACTGCAAAACAAAGGCATTTATTAAATCCTTCCATACATGCTGCCTTGTCTATCTCATTTCTCTTTCTTCTCTCTTGACTTTTCCTATGTTTGCTACCTAACAAGGAAGCAACCTTTTACTCCAACTGTTATCTTTTCTTTTATATATATTTCAGTATATATAAACATATTGGTAAGTGATGAGACCTGAAGCTTCATATAAAAATATCAATTGTGCTCTGACATTTGGGGAGTTAGTGTGAATATTTGCTTGGTTGTTCATGACATGGTGACATTAATTATTTGAATTTAAACAGGGTATGATAGATGGGACATTCCATTTCAGAAATTGTGAAAATGTTTGACATCTCTCAGCCTAATGTGTCACATACGTACTGGGGATACCTGATAAAAGTTAATACTGCCCACCCTAGACATGATCAGAGATGTCTCTTTATAACTATCTGCAGTAACTGACAGGCAAAACTAGCTCAAATCACATCTACATTCAATGCAGGCAGTACTAGTCATATATCTACCAGGTCAGTTCAGTATTTTTTAGCCTTCATGGGAAGATCCACCAGGGTGTACCTGTTAACACCATGACATCAGACATAGTGCCTCATCTGTGCTTGTGATATTATTAGACTTTAGAGAACTGGAAACTTATGATGTGATCCAATGGATCCCAGTTCCAGTTGTTTTAGGTTGATGATAGGATTCAGGTAAAAGATGGCACAGACTTCATGAAGCCATGGACCTCAGTTATTAACAAGGCACTGTGTAGACTCATAGTGGTTCCATAATGGTATGCTGTGTAATCAAATGACATGGGTTGAGTCCACTGATCCACTTAAGTGCACCACTGACCTGCATTATACTGTTTCATGACCATTTGTACCCTTCATGGACTTCATGTACCCCAACAATGATGGATTATTCCAGTAGAATAGTACTCTATGTTATTTGGGCTCAAGTTGCTCAAAATTTGTTTGAAAAGCATTCTGAGGGTTTTCACTGATTGGTGTATACACTATATTCAACTGACAAGATTTCAATTGAGCATTTACATAACATGGTAGAGAGGACAATTCAAATGCAAGATCCTGCATCTATAAATATCTAGGAGCTCTGGATAGCTATCAAGATGGCAGGGGTAACATCTCTGCAAAAGTTTTCCAATCACATGTGTAATTGATACCACATCATGATAGTACACCCCTTTCCCATGGCTTTTGGCTCATCAGGGTATATATGGATATGTTAGTTGCATAATAATAATTGGTATGTAAAACAGATTAAGCAGGTAAAATTCAATTTCTGACCTCTCCCTCTTTTCTCTTTCTCTCTCTATACATATACATACATATATATATATATACAGTGTAACCCGGATATAAGAAAAACCCGGATATAAGAGACCTCTTCTCCGGTCTCGACAACTCTCTTATATCCGGGTTACACAGTATATATATATATATATATATATATATATAAATATATTCAAGCATGTTTCATTGAATAATATAGCCATATTATGTCTATTTATTTTTATAATAATCCTTTCTAGTTCCCTAATTAGTTTATTGATGTTAAGTTGAAATTAATGAAGGAAAGTGCCATAGTTTTTGTTACTCTGAAATCATCCTCAGGGGTGAATTGTGAAGACAAACAATGTAACTGTGATTGTTGTGATGGAGATTTTTGTAAATACATGTGAACATGCTCTGTTATAATTATTTAAAAAAAGTTATGGTATGGGTTTTTTTCTTGTAAACAAGTGTCCACTATATAAGGGAGCTAATCAGAAATGGTAAAAAATACATATGGCATTAAATGTTGGTTAAATACATTTTAAAACATTGCTACTATACTCATAATGAATTTTGTTCAGTGTTGGTTGGTTGCTTTTGATATAGAGGTCCTTGAGAATTTGAAGTTCTTGTTTATTATTTTAATGGTGTAGTACATTGATTTTGTCAACAAGTATTTTCCTGTATTGTGAAGGGGGACAGGAATGTGTCTTTAAATGTTGTGTGATAGAATTTATATTCACTAAATAGAGTGTAAAACGTTTTGATAATGCTTTTTGGTCAGAGATACAATCTACCAAAGAACATTTAAACTGATATATAATGTTGGTCTTTTCCAAAACACTAGTAGACGGAGAAGAGTTATTACAGTTATGAATAATTGATTAAGTTGTTTGTGTTAAATTTAGTATAATATAGTATAATAGTATAATTAGTATAATATATAATTAGTTTTATTTTTCCACTGGGATCAGTGGGGAATATATTAGTACTTTTTTTTGACTTTTCATCCTGCTTATAGTTAGAATACTATATATATAATTTATAGCTAGAATACTTTTGATTATGGTATAGTAGGTTGGTATGCTTAGAGTTATTTGATGAAGTATTATGTCCTTTTTGTCCTTTTGTCTTTTTCTTTTGCATTTTGATATTTTATCTTCTTTGGCAGACTTGATATTGGTAGGATTGTTCTATGATGCTTTATTCATTATTTGGTTTATTCTCTCTCTCAATCTCTCTCTCTCTCTCTCTCTTTATATATATATATATATATATATATATATATATATATATATATATATAAATATATAATTTGAGTAGTCTGATGATATGACAATGACATGGTTTGTTAATACCCAAGTCATATCACCATGATATATCCTTTGCTATTATTTACATTACTGGGTGTTGCCATGTCGTCCTGTATTTAAGTACGAACCAGTCTCAATGCTACTTAGCATCAATGATTGAACAGGAATCTTCAATGAGATTTGGCCATAAGTATATATATATATATATATATATATATATTGAATTATCATATACTTGTATTTTGATTGGTCATTGCAGCTTATGTAACAGCGTTCCCCTATCGAGAGGTGTTTGGTCGATTTGAACCCTTTAAAACCCTTTATTCTACATTCAACACCATCATTTGATAAGGCACCAGAAGTGTTGAAACAAAATATCTGTTTTTGTAGTGATTTTATAACATATTTATGTTATAATTTTCAACTAAATTATACATATATATATATATATATATATATATATATATATATATATATATACACCCTTGTACAAATTAATTGAAACAACCACTTTAGTTACCTTTCTTTCACAATATGGCCAGTTTTAGACCCACTGGAATGACAAGGTGTAATCATTTTCTATTTTTTCCTCAGGTTAGATCATTTGCAGTGGTGTACAGAATTATGAATCTATTTTTGGGGTGTCTGGTGAAATTGGCCTTGAAAAATATTGTGTCATCCATGATTGCATCAGATTTTTATTATGCCCAGACACTATTGTCTTGATTGTTGATTAGTTGTCCTGTTGCCATTGCTTGCAATTGATGTTACTCCAAGGAAGTGTACAAAAATTTAAATGCTGCACAAACCGGCTGGCAAGCCTTATCAGTGATCAAATCAAAGTATTAGACTGGCCTGAAAATTCTCCTGATTTAAATCCAATTGAAAATCTGTGGTCACTCTGCAAGTAACAACTTTGTTGAAGGGACATACAAAGTACTAATATGTGCACTGGGTCATGTTTCATTGGAAAAATTTGAAAAAAGTAAATAATAATGGAATTATTCATTTCGTTTCAGTTAATTTGCACAAGGGTATATATATATAGATGATATAAAAGTTTTAGAAACAACCTTCCTGCTAACACAGTTTCTACCATTTTGGTAGAAACCACAGTAGCAGGAAGATTGGTTTTCTAATTATGCATTAAATTTACTGCCTTACAGTACCAAACTGGTAGAAAACACGGAAGCAGGAAATTTGGTTTTCTAAAAATCTTAAATTGCTCTACATTATCTTTTTGAAAATTGTGCTTTTTCAATAATTTAACGGTTTTTTTAGACAAAAACAGTTTTACCAAAATTTAGGTTTTTTGAATTGAATTATATTTATATATATATATATATATATATATATATATATATATGTATTTATTAAAGACATTTTTATTCTTTTTATAGATACAAGTATTTAAGTAAATGCTCTGTTTATAATAAACAGTATTAAATAACATTTACCGGCCTGAAGATTGAAGTTTATAAGCAGTAAATTCGACCTTGCCTACTGAACGCTCCTTTGTGGCTGAGTCGGTTAAGGCATGTCAGCGTAAATGACGGTTCCGTATAGGATGCAGGTTCGAATCCTGTCAAAGGACGAATATTTTCTATGAAAAAAAAAAAATTTCTCGAACATTCAGGCCGGTAAATGTTATTTAATACTGTTTATTATAAACAGAGCATTTACTTAAATACTTGTATCTATAAAAAGAACGTTAAAGATAAAAATGTCTTTAATAAATAAATTGTCGGACTTTGTCCATTTCTTAATATATGTGTATATATATATATATATATATATATATATATATATATATATATAAATTGACATTGAAGTCAACACCCAAAGGTGGCTCTGTTTCATTCTGTTACATGTGCCTGATGATTTTGTTTAGCATGAAACAGACAGTTGTCTCCAGGTATTGACTTCAATGTCCACTTTTATATTTATGTATACTCTATCCCTGATATTAAGCACTTTAATCCATACATATAGCATACCTTAAACTATATTTTATCATATATATATATATATATATATAGAGAGAGAGAGAGAGAGAGAGAGAAAGAGAGAGAGAGGGGGAGAGATTCAATAAATATTATTGATAATTAATTTTTATGAAAAAGTACTCAATATAAATAAGCTGATAGTATAATGGTAAATTGTATAAAAAATACAAATAACATCAACTAGCAACTTAAATTTCGATGCAAATGAATTAAGGCACCAGAGATATGTGTAAATACTTTACATTTAGTGATACCTTCCAATGTAATTATTTTTTTTTCTTTCTCTTTCAAACATGAATTACATCTTTTTATACCTTTGCATCCAAGCAAATATCTTTTGTTTTACAAATTTACAACTCAATTCAGGCATTTGCTTACATGTGTCCTTCTATTCCTACATATAGTTTGACAGTGTTGTACTATTTTCATATTGCACTCTCTTTAAAAATCTTTGATTACAAAGTCTCTCAGTGGCTCCAATATACATCATGTCAAAAGTTTCATCTGCTTTCACAATAGCTTGATGTACAATATTCTTTGTGAAGCAATCACCTACCAAAGGGCAGATTTAATTACTCATACAGTTACATGAGTGGGTAAAATTACAATGTGAACATCTTATTTATGTGCTTCTTCACCAAATCTAGGATGTTATTCATGAAATAATAACTGATCTAAAAAGAGTTCATGTTGAATATCGTCTAAGGTCTGCAGAATTTAGAGAAGTGCTTATCAATTAAATGTTTCAGCTTTGTTAAACAGAGGATTAAACCAGGCTATATTATATTATGTTCTCTATGGGACTTTACTCTTCAAAGTCTTATAATTAAAATTATTTTCAATCTACAGTTCTTTTCCTACAGATGAAACATCAAAAGCCTATCACTAGTCCATTGGCAAATGCTCAGATGAACTACATTTCTTACTTTCACTAGTGCAGACCTTTACAGCTATGACTTACCATGCCACATACACAGGGTTGAATCATCCTTGTTCTCTTCATATTCCATTGGTGAGAAGGAAGTTCTATTTAGATATCTTCTTCCTGATAAGTGTTACTTTGGGGAACAGACTATCAAGAAAATGCCGCTCTGTCACTGCGATCTTAACCTTTTCAAGTCTAGGGTCATTCTATCCCAGATATCCTTATAGTCTGAACTTAGTTCCTCCTCTTATGCCTATACAGAAACTTCATTCAGTAATCCTCTTTTTTTGAGTGCTTCTTGAGCATTATACTGGGTAAAAAAATCGGATTGGTAGCTACGATTTGTCAATGTTGCATATTTGACTTTTTCTTAGTCAAGAATTGTAGTTTTCTGACAGCCCATCACTCACTGATTTTAGAACTTAAAATGGCAGACATGTGATTAGATGAGGCAACTATTAGGTTGGTGCAAAAATAATGACGTAATAATGTCGTTTTTTGACATATTTTTTAACGTCAAAAAACGACATTATTACGTCATTATTTTTGCACCAACCTAATATATAACAAGGGTTCTTATTTGTCTTCTTCAGAGACTTGTAAAGTCCACTAGTGAGGTTAAGTGCCACATCCAAGAAATTCACTTCCTTCAAGTTAGCAAGAATTTGAATGCTAAAACCCAATTCTTTTGTTTTAGATTACTTATAGTCATGACCTTGGGTTTGTTTATTCTAATTATTGTATATATATATATATATATATATATATATATAGAGAGAGAGAGAGAGAGAGTCTACATCAGGAATAATAACATGGTTTGATGATTACTTGAGGTTTGAAACTGACAGCCAGCATGCAGTGTTGATTTCTATGTCTACACTATCTATATCTACAAACACTCTGTCCTTGATTTTGAGCACTTGACCCCAATTCAAATATAGCAAATTTTAAACAATATAATCTATCTATCTATCTATCTATCTCATTCTGTTCATATCTATCTTATTCTGTTCATATCTATTTACTTCAGTCACTTCACATCTATCTATCTTATATATATTATATTATATTAAATTACTGTTTTTAAACTGCAAATTTCCCATGATTTCTCTTGAATGCTCATATCTGCTCGAAGTGAAATCATATGAGCTTTCAAGAGAAATCATGGGAAATTTGTAGTTTAAAAATATTAATTTAACCTTGCTAACCAGACACTTCCTCTGTAGCTAAATGGTATAGCATGTGAAGCTATATGAATGTTCTGTGTAGGATACAGGTTCGATTCCTGTCAGAGGACATATATTTCCTATGAGATTTCTCAGTCATTCAGGTTGGTAAATGTTGTTAATACTGTTTATTATAAACAGAGCATTTACTTAAATATTTGTATCTATAAAAAATATATTAAAATAATTGTTATACTTAGTCCATTTTATAATATATGATGTCATTTGTTTATGTTAAGATATGCTTCGAGCGGATATGAGCATTCAAGAGAAATCATGGGAAATTTGTAGTTTAATTATATATCTTGTATCAAAAAATGAATATATCTATGTTTCGCTCCCAGCCAGATGTGATCAGATGTCTAGTCACACTGATGAACTGTGATACAGTGAAACAGTCTGTGGCTGATGGCATATATATATATATATATTGCATTGAAGCATGAAACAGACTTTTGCTGTTTGGTAATGACATTAGTGTTCACTTTTATATTTACATGATGCACTCTATCTCTGATATTGAGCACTTTTACTCACAAATATAGCATACTGTAAAACTATGTTTATTTTCATCATCTCTCTCTCTCTCTCTCTCTCTCTCTATATATATATATATATATATATATATATATATATATATATATATATACCAAGGCCCAAACTATGGAGCACCTAGTGAGGATCAATCTCACTACTCTGCAGTAATTTATATGCTGAGACAAGCTTGCTAACCTTAACACCATGGTAAAGTGCTTAAGCATGTGACTTTATAAATCATAGTTTTGTGATTTCCAATGAATGATTCTCCTTATCTCTGATTCTCTCTCTCTTTCTCTCTCTCTTACACACACACTCATCCATGCTCATATACTTGCAAACACATATATGTACACTCACATACCATACAGGTTCTGACCAGTATAATCCTTTCCTGTATAATGAACAGGTATTATTTTTAACTGTGACATGCATAACTGAAATTGTAGGTCTTCTGACATTTGCCAGATTTATTGCTTACTTAGTTAACCAAATGTAAGTATATTATTAGATTCACATTTGCTTCATTTTGTCTAGAAATTATTAAATAATCTTTTTTATGTTATATATCTTTAGTATTTTACATCTAACTGGTAGTTGTCTGATGTAAGCTTTCTCTATAAAAATACTTATGTAAGTTCTATTATACCTATAATGTTCAGTACTTTATTATTATTATTATTATTATTATTATTATTATTATTATTATTATTATTATTATTATTATTATTATTTCCTTTGATTTCTAATGTATACTCATTTCCTTTTGGGTCCCACCCAGAAACTTAAGGTCAGAAATGGCATCATGACATTTTCCACATTTTTTTTGTAAGAAAAAAATAAAAATAAGAATAAAAAATAGACAGCCTAAGATCACTCAAATTTTATTTAGATAAAGTCCTTCATAAAGTGTGTGCAAACAATTTTTTGTATTTTTTTAAGGTATGGGCTATCAAGGATCCCTTCAATGTGTCTATTTGAACCTTTTCCAATCAAACCAAGGGCTCCAACCACAACTGGAATTATTGATGTCCTCATAAGCCACATTTTTGAGATTTCCACTTCAAGATCCTTGTATTATTATTATTACTATATCTACTCACTCAATGAATTGTTACACCACTTGTATTTATCTGGTCATTGAAACATTGGTTCCTGTATAATCACTGAAGTTAAGCAATGTCGAACCTAGCCAGTATCTAGATGAGTGACCACTTGGGAATAACAGGTGTGTGCGGTATAATGGATAATGGTTTGGAATTGTTAATCAGAGAACCGAGTTCCAATTCCAGTTTGTTTTTTATATTCAATTGTGCGCAAATACCCTTGGGAAAGGTATGTGTTCACATTTTCACCCATCCCCAACTATGGGTTAATTAGTAAAAATTTAACACTAAATCATTATTATCTCCTGAAATAAAAATTGTTATGATATAAAATTATTTTGTAATATTAAATAACTTGCTAAGAGTTGATAAACTGTAAAAAATGAATGAATCAATCAATGTATATAGTGGTTTCTGCTGGAGATTAAGTAAAAGTAAATCTCCTCATTATTTTGGTATTTTCATTAGTAATGTTGCTGTCTAGATGGTTTTAAATCTTCAGATTTAAAATTTTTCAAGTTCCTCAGGACTGATTCAGTTGTACCAATAATAGATTGCAACTGCCTCCTTAGGCTTCTCTTTGTATGTTACAGTCAACGACAAAATTATTCATACACCCATCAATTTTGAATATTTTTATCCATTTCTCAAAATCTAATGCCCATAAGATGCCAGTTTTTTTTTTATATGTTAATAAGGATATGTAAAGGAAAATAATCAATTCATTTTTTTTTGTACCTATTTTCATATTGGGAAAATCCCAATAGAATTTGCCACCAAACCCATACCCACCCACCAAATAATTATAACTATAATGAAAGAGAACTTCTGGCCTTTGAAGTATTCACTTTCTCTCATACCACTTGATCCATACCTGCTGGAAACTTTAATTTTTACAATTTACTAAGAATGTGAAAATTAACATTTGCAGCAGATATTGATCAAGTTATATTTATTGGGTGGGATTATTATTAGTGATAAACATAACAACTTCATTTATTCATGTTATATTCTGTGCTAAGGGAATAAATACTTAACACCAGGTGGATAATTGAAGAAAGGTTTATTGTACACAACCAGTACAATATGAAATACGGTACAGTTATACACACAGGTCAATCTAGTAGTGAGTGCTACTAATTGGAAGGTCGGATGTGCTTGCGTCTTCTTGCTCTCACTCTTCCTCAAGTCTCTCGAAGACAGTTGACTTTATAGGTACTTGCTACCTATAGTGTAATTATTCATGGGGGTGACTGGTTATTCCATTACATCAATTCAGTTAGTAATGTAAAAAAATGAAGGTATTATTTACATAGAGACCAATACTTCTGCCTAGGATCAGAAATAATATCTTCTCTTTGGATATTAAATTCTTTAAGCATCCTTTCCTTATCATGTGTCCTCAAAATTTCAGCTGTCTCATTCTGATTTTTAACAGCTGTTTCTTTGGTGTATTTTACAATTTTTGAAATTCCTTGTCTCTCACAAGCTTTGTTCAAAAATCATCAATCAAATCACATCTAATTTGCCCCAAGTTCACTTTTATTTCTTACAAAATTGTTCAGCTTTCATTGTCATATAGAAGGGTAGACATCACATAATGTAGCACTTTTTTCATTGCTTCTAATGCTATTTTTCAATCACTTTACATCTTACTCAGTTTCTGGAAAGTTTCTTTTGCTCTTCTTGTGTACCTTTGAACTTCTGTGCAGTATATGTTATCATGGTTATGTTTACTGATAATAAATCCTGTCTGGACTTGCATTTCTTTTAGAATAATCTTATTTTTATGCTGATCCAACTTAGTAGCTATAGATATTTTGCATACACTTGCTCAAAGTTGCCCATGAGCTATAGTTATAGCTCTCTTTATGCTATTTGCTGAAACAATCCTATTACATCTCCCTAAATCTTTTGGGTTTCATGCCCTGCATAGATCTATGACTTCTCCCACATTCCTTCTCCCACTCACTGGTTTCACAAATATTTCTCATTATGGGGGACCTTGATCTTTTATTCTCAGTGTCTTATGTTTCGTACTCTGAGTCTTCCAAAGAACGTT
The DNA here is from genome assembly GCA_963932145.1 of Acanthosepion lycidas. NCBI lineage: Eukaryota > Metazoa > Mollusca > Cephalopoda > Sepiida > Sepiidae > Acanthosepion > Acanthosepion lycidas. The sequence goes on along the minus strand of OZ010582.1, from coordinate 18,872,440 downwards.
GATTGTCCATTGATTCCTCTTCTCTGCTTTCTTATTCATCTGCATAGTCATTCAAACTAGCTTTGCTTTGTATTTCTATTATGTAGTGGTTTCACAGTGGAGGTTTGTATTTGTACTAAGTCGGTCCTAAAATAGGTTCAACGTACAAAATGTTAGGAACTTGATATAATAGGTAATAACGCAGTAATCTAGTTGTGGTGGCTGATACTTTAATATCCGACTAATGGTCGTCCGACATCGACTGACTGACCAACTCACTGAGCGACCCACTGCCGACTCACTTGTTACTCTTACTACTCCTACTTATTATAGGTGGGAGAGTCTATTAACTATAGAATAGGTGTGTTCCACTATAACATCCCCCCTAAAACTTTACTCCGTAGAAGTAAACGGTTTTCTTTATTTATTTTTCATTTTTTACAGGAAATATGAAGAAAAAAAAAAAAAAAAGTTTTTTTTACATTGTAGCGTATTTCCTACGTTTTTTTTTTATCCACTTTTTTAAATGATCAGTTGCCTTTCTTTTTTCTTCTGGATCGGCGTACCTCAGGTAAAATTGTTGCAGGTGTTGTTAGATTAAACATATTGAAAATCACCTCCATCGGCATTTCTTCCGCGGGACCGCTGTCAACCACGTCTGAAAAACGTCGTCTGATCTGGTTACTGCACGTGAATTTTTCGCCTTTCACCAAGTACATCATATTGCCAATCCGCTTTTCTATTTTTTGGTACCTCCATAGTATTACCAGAAATAACCATCCGCTTTGAGCTTCTTAAGGATAGAGTCACAGTTTCTGTAGGTTCTTCTTGTGGTTCTATTTGTTCAGCCTCTAGCTTCCCTTTTGTTGATCTTGTGCTTCTTAATGTTTTCTGTGGTGACTTCAGTTGACTTAAATCATTTAATAATACTGCATGTCCTTGGCTGCGGGTAACTCGCTCCCCAGTTTTTCTCGGTGTCGGCTTCATTTTTACTTTCTGGAGCTTGTTTTTCACATATATCGTCAGGGTTACTCATTCAACTTTTTTAAATACACTGGTTTTCTCTAATCTGTCCAATTCTTTATCTATCTGTTCAATTGAAGCAAACAGCACATTCCTTTTCTTTTTGAATACCGCCTGAGCGTTTTCTTTTAGCTGGAATTTTGCCTCCAACTTGGTACATATTCACAAACCTGGAGAAAAAACAGTAGGAAATGTTCCCTTAAGTTTCTTTACTAATTTCTGGGCTTCAGAGGTTAAATTTTCTACTTTGTAACAGAAAGAATTTATCAGTAGATCCCATAATTGAAATTCTGTTATCCAATTCGTACAAAGTAAGTTTGTGGTATTTTCTATGACAAATAGTTTAGCTTTTCGCGTTTTTTTATTTAACGTGACGTTTGTAACAAATTCTCCAATAAATTGTATTTTTTCTCCAGTCACTGACCTCGCGATTCTCTTTGCCTTCATTAAAGTTGGTTTCCCCAACTTTTTCCACGTATGCAAATTTATGATAGATAGGTCGGAACCAGTGTCGAGTTGCATTTTTATTTTTTATTACTTATTTCGATGGTAACAAATTATCTGGTTATTCCATCGTTCACCTTGTCAAACTTTAATTTTCTGATTTTATTGTCTTTATTTTTTGACCTGCAGTGCAAGCTTTTATGACCCACTCTTTCACAGTTGAAACATTTTTTATTCCTAAAATTGCAATATCTGTACCAGTGAAGTTCACCGCAAGCAAAACATGGCTTTGGGAGTTTTTGTTTATTTTTCTCTGGTATTTCACTTTTTGTTTGATAATCCACAATTTTAGAATTCTTTTTGGTAGACTTACTTTCTTTTTTGTAGCGTATTTTCCTTACATGCGAAACGCCAGACTGTTCTATCTTTTTCGAATCTTTCTTTATGCTAACATATTTTGTGCAGACTTCTGCCAAACTCTGTATTGTAATCCTTGGTTGGTTTTTCAATTTTGTCAGTACTAATTTTCTCAACTCTGCATCTCTTTCTGATATCAGCCATTGAACAAACACTAAGCACTTAAAATTGTCAGCGCTTAACTCTGCCAACTTGAATTCTTCACAATGCTTATTCACATTGGCTGCGTACGTTATATAGTCTTGTTCACCATCTTTCTTCAGATTCAAACATTTCCACCTCTTGTGAAACAAAGATGTCTTTTTACTAAATAATTCACTTAATATATTTACCACCTCGGTAAAAGTCAACTCGCTAGTTTTTTTCGGTAAAATGTAATTTACCAATTTCTTATGCTCAGCAGTTCCTAACTTGCTTAAAAGAAGTCTAACCTTCTTTCCTTCAGGCCACGAGTGGCAGTCCTTGTTATACACGTCCGTATATTTTTTATAATACTCCTCAAAAGTTATCTCTTCATCTGGACTGTACATGAATATTTCAATTGAATTCCATATTGTATTCTCTGGGAAAGAATCATTTTGTAGATATTTCTCTTTCCTCTTCTCAGTTATTTCCAGAATTTTGTTTTGAAACTCCTTATGCATCTGTTCCATTTCTCGTTGAAACTGCATCTGTCTATTAAAAGTTTCCTCCTGTAGTTGCATCTGTAATGTTTTCTGTTGCTTTAATATTGTCATCTGTTGTTCTGTCTGGAACTTAAAAAATTCCTGGAATATATTTTTGCATTCCTCCATCTTCGCAAAAAGTTTACACAATGCTTAAATATTGTAGAGGTTGGTCCTATGAATTTGCAATTTGTGACCTATTTGAGCAAACTGTCTTGTCAAAAAAAATTCTTTTCTCTGTTGAGAATACGACTGATTTTTTCATCACTAAGTTGATGTTTTGTCTTTCAAAAAACTTTGCCAAGTTTTTTTTTTCTCTTGTCTTTCGAAAAACTTTGCCAAGTTTTTTTTTTTTTTTAAATGTGAATCCGAGATGTTGTCGCTGAAAATTGTGACAAGCAAGATTTTTTTCTTTTTCTTCCATATGAGTACGAATTTCGTCACCAAATAATGTGGCGAGCGATTTTTTTTTTTCTTCCACCATATGAATCCAAATCCTTTCGCCGAATAATACTGTGGCGACACAATTTTTTTTTTCCGTATGAGTTTGAATACTCGTACTTTCTTTTATTATTATGGCGGGTGAAATTTTTTTTTTTTTTTCCACCATATGAATTTCGAATCCTCGTGGGCAAGTTTGTTACGAAGTACGAATGTTTTTCTTCCTTCGTATGAATCCGAATACTGTCGCCAAGTGTTGTATGGCATACGGATCTTTTTTTTTTTTCCTCCTTATGAGTTCGAATCCTTGTCGTCAAGTGTTGTAGAGTACGAAAAGTTTTTCTTCCTCCGTATGAGTTCGAATCCCTCGTTGCCAATGTTGTTATGTAGTGGTTTCACAGTGGAGGCTTGTATTTGTACTAAGTTGGTCCTAAAATAGGTTCGACGTACAAAACATTAGGAACTTGATATAATATGTAATGACGCAGTAATCTAGTTGTGGTGGCTGATACTTTAATATCCGACTAACGGTCGTCTGACATCGACTGACTGACCAACTCACTGAGCGACTCAGTGACTGCTACTACTCCTACTTATTATAGGTGGGAGAGTCTATTAACTATAGAATAGGTGTGTTCCACTATAACAATTTCCTTGTAATTTTGATTAGCTCTTATCTGGTCTGCATGGGCAACAATATTTTTATCATTCTTGCATGCCATGTTGTATCCTTTTTTCATTGTGAAATTTGCCTTTTCTGGCTCGTTTTCTTTATTTTTGTACCATATGTTTTCATTAATAGAGCAAGAGATGGTTAATGGAGCTCTAATCTGTCTGCCCATTAATGCAAAAGGGCTCTCTAATCTGTCGGCATGTGATATTATTTGGTAACTCAACAATAATCTTGGTTGGAAAGTTTCAATCTTTTCTTGCTGAGAAGAAACTGCTTTCAATCTCACCTTTATTGTTTGAACCATTCATTCAGCAATCCCCTTTTATTGAGGGTGGTAAGGAAATGCTTTATATGGGACAGCCAATTTTCCTTAACCACAAGCATAGACTTTTGTCACAGAATTTGGGAACATTATCAGTAACTAATGTTTTTGGTATTCTATTTCTAACAAATATTATGCATAATATTTGTTTTACAGTAATAGATTTTTATCCTGAACTCAGAAAACTTCAGACCAGTAAACCTACACTGTTAAGATGTGCATGATCCATATGAACTCTAGACCATACTTCTGTTTTCTTAGGCCAAGAATGTAAATTATTTTGGTGAAAATTTTTTCAGCACATTTAGGATATTTGCATATGTAATTCTCCACATCTTGAGTGTGTCCCAGCCACCATGCTTCTAGTTTTAACTGTTTTTGTGTAGCAGTTATCCCACAATGCATATCATCATGTACACTTTTAATTACTTTTCTTTAAAATTTTTCCTGTGTTACAACTAAATCCCCACTACAAATTAGACTATTTTCTATTGATAGTTTGTGTCTGGTTTCTTTGTATGTTCTTTCTGCTTTTGAACAATTAATCCATTTATTGTTCCTTATTGTAGATAAAATTTGACTTAAGACTGAATCTTGTAACCTCTCACATTTGTTTCCACCCAATGCAAAAATTCATCCTCAACTGTTTTTATGATTGTTTTGTTTTGTTCATTTTCAAATTGTAGCCAGGACAATGCATCTTTGTGTGATATTGTATTTCCTTTGACATATTCTATGGCATAATCAAAAGTTATTAGCTTTATAGGCCATCTTAATATTCTGGATGCTGTAATTTTTTGGCATTTCCTTCCTAGGAAGTAATATAAATTCTAAGGGTTGAATCTCAACAAAATTATTTTGCCTAATAAAAATTGTCTTGTTCTGGTCATACTCAATACAATTGCAAGTGCTTCCCTTTCAATATTATTTCTTTGATTTCCTTAAATGCCAAGTTTTCAGTGTTGGCTGGGTAAGTCATTAATGAAATCTGCCTAATGGCTTTGCATCTCACAGTGGCCAAAAATAGATCCATGATTTCTTTCTGTCCTTCAGGTGGTTAATCATCTTGTAACTTCTTTATTCTGTCATTCTCAAAGCATTTTATCCAAATCTTTACGTTTTCAGGTTCTTCTGTGTTCAACAGAGCTCCATCAGGTGATGCCATTTTGCTATGATGATCAAACTTAGTAGCTGTACATATTCTACATACACTGACTCAAAGTTGCCTGTGAGCTTTAGTTATAGCTCTCTTTATGCTAATTACCTGTTAGCTAAACCAATCCCATTACACTTATTTTACAGGTTAAATAAATCTGGTGAGAAAGTACAACATTCTTGTCACACTCCTCTTTCTGTTTTAGCCTACTCAATCGTCTATATTGTTGTCTATTTGTATACAAACTGTTTCTTCCTCATATAGATTGCAGATTGTTCACAAAATCAACTATAATTCATTTTGGTCAGGTGGTCGGTGACTAAACTGGCTTCCTTAGCACCACTTCAGTGTGAAGAGAGTGGTTAGCAACCTAGAAGGAAAAAAATAACTGTCAAAGGCCAGATGAACTCCAAGAGTTAACAGCTAAATAACTAGAGATGGTGTCACAATAAAAACCCCATGGAAAGGGTAATTATTAACATCTTATATAAAAAATAACATTTATCTATTTATTTTGTTCATAAAGGGTGTCTTATAATAAAATTGATAGCGATATATTCTGGTGAAAAATTAGTGACTGTGTTTCATTAATACATGTAAACAAAATTGTCAAAGTATTAGTCATATTAAATGCAAATCTAGCACATTGACTTTTGATTGGTGTTTTTTATTTTACAGTGTATATTAATAAATGTAGAAATTTGAACAAATTGTTCAAGAAATTCTGTTTTTATAAATTATAAATTTATAAAAATTAAAAATTTTATAAATTATAATTAACATTGTAATAAACTTCATCCCTTAAAAATAACAAAATATAATCATGTCCTTGGTTGAGTTTTTCTACTTGTGTTGTGTACGGATTATTTTAACAAAATATCAGAAATGCTGAAAGTGAATCATAAAAAAAATAATAATGTTTTTATAAAGCCAAATGTAGTGATCAAATTAAAGAGAATCTTGGTAATGTTCTCCAAGGATGGAATCTATTTTGCAATTCATTATTACCAGCTCTTGAGGTGAATTGAAATGCTATCAGTTCTTAAAAACTGAAACAAAAATTTAAAAAAAATAATGAATCCAGCTAAATAAAACAAAGGAATAAGGCAATAAAAAAAAAAAGATGTAAAAGACGAAAAACACTGCTGAGTAAGCAAACTGCCCCAAATCTCCATTTTGGTGGGTTTATCCTGGAAATAAATAATAGGTACTTAAGGTGGTTTTTGTTTAGATTTGTTTGAAGAAAAAAAAGTTGGATATATTTTTTTAAGTTTGTAAATTAGGACACATCTGTTGTGGATATGTTTTTAAATTCATTGTATTATTTTCTGTTTTGTGACAGCAGTTTAAATAAAAAAATAGGTTAATCATGATTTAAAAATAAAAAAAATAAAAAATGTTTTGTTCTAATTGGGTTTTCTTGTTATTTAAAAAATTATATATAATAATGAATAGTTTTTAATCTGTATATTTAAGTATCGTCTGATGCTAGTAGCTTGATTGTGATGATATGTATATGAATTTCAGTTAAGTTTCAATAAGAGTCAATTTGCAAGAGACTGTGTTGGGTATGTAACCAATATAGCAATATATATATATATATATATATATATATATATATATATATATATATATAGAGATATATATATATATATATATATATATATATATATATATTACTTTATATAGCATGTAATAATAAAGACATTTTAAAAACATAGTGCTGAAATGTAAAATATAAAAGAAAAAGAAGATATTTTACTGATTTTCCACAAAATTATTATGTTTAATGTACACATATCTCATATATATATATATATATATATATATATATATATATATATATTCAGTCGTATGAAAATGAGTTTGTGACTCTGGGTTTCACGCTTTTGTGAACATTAGCCAAACTATATATATATATATATATATATATATATATATATCACTACAGGGCTGGATTAGCCTTTAGGCTAAATAGTTTCATAAATTGAAATGATATCAATATGACAAACTTATATTTATTTGACTTTGTAGGAATCAGAGCATAGGAAAGAATGTTTTAGTTTGGGTCAATGTGTTTCAAGTAGATAATGTTTGATTTTAGTTCAGAATGTTTAAATCTTAGAAATTTTCATAAAGCAGTGATTTTAATTTTCTAGATGTTAACTTCTAAATAGTTTCATAAACTGAAATTATATTAATGACAAACTCATCTTTATTTTGATTGTTTTATTGTTATGATTCTGGTTATAAAAATTTTTTTTTTTACTACGATTGTGTTGAGATATGCACTAATTTGGTCTGCAATAAATGGAAAAAATAGTGGGATTTCTTAAAGAATATTTATTAACAAACAAAAGATAGCTATTCTAGTTTATTTAAATAATTTGCAATAAGTTTACTTCAAGCTATGTAATGACACTAAAATATATCACTGGGTGCAGGTAAGTTAGAGGGTTTCTCCATGGTAGGAGGTACCCATAATTTCATTAACCTAGGTGGAATCCATAATTTCATTAGCCTAGGAGCCCCAAAAAGTTATAATCCAGGCCTATATATATATATGTGCAGGTGCTGCAATGGATAGTGGCTTGGAGTGAGAAATTAGCGAGCAGTGTTTGAATTCCAGTTGTGTCTTCACTCAAATACCCTTGTGAAAGATATGAATCCACCTCTTCTCCCCCACCCAGCTTTCAGTTAATTAGTATCACTAAACAATTATCATCACCAAAAATAAAATAAAATTGCATACAAAATATTTAGTTTTCTACATTAAATAACCCATAGGGGTGTTGATATGCCACTAAACAAAAACAAATAACCAACAATCCTATAGCCCCTCCTTGTTAAAATACATTTTAAGTAAGTATTTGATTAAACAAATATTATGACAAGGATTTCAGTTAGAGAGGTAGTAATACGAGCGGAGATTTGTATCTTGTCAAACTTTGAATGAATTGGTTAAGGTGTCAGCCTCTGGGAGATGAGAAGCAATTTCAAGTTTTGTCAGAGGTTACTTTTTTTGTTCTGACTTTTTCATACTAACTTTAACAGCCAGACAGTATTTGACCGAGACATTTGTTATGGAGGAAGTTAGATATGTTTTATTTATAATAAAATTAAGTTAGCTATTTTCATCCTTACTCTTTTGAACTTATTCAAATTCTTGTAGAGGATTTAACTTCAATTTTTCATATTATCTTGTTAAAGAAAATCTTTCTTAGAAATGTCTGCAACCATTTGCCTAAATGGCAGGCAATGAAGTTCAAACACTTTTCATTTCATAGCAGTAATATTTTCATTCAGTATTTAATGAATGAGCTGCATCATCATTATCTTCAGGTGATAAATGATTTAAAAGAAGATCAGTTCCAGTTGAATTTGTTCTGAAGGCACAAATATTATATGAATGCGTCTGAATGAAAGAAGATGGTATATAAAAGATGTCATAGCAACACTAATAGCAAGGCTAAACTGAGAAATGTTCTTAGAACAAATTAAATATCTTTATAGAAATCAAACAAATTCTTGTAACATTAAATGTGAAAATTTCATCAGAAATGAATAATAAAATGGTGACCAAGCTTGAAATTTTGTAAATTAAGAATGTCATAAAAGTCAGAAAATCATGCGAGTAATCCATGATTTGATTTTAATGTAAACTTGTTTTCTTATGCTTCTGTTCCCATTTGGGGATACATGCAAATATGTTGCTAGTTCCAATTTTAGCTGGAAGAGTTTGTTCAGTTTGTATTGTAACCACTAGTAAAAGCATGGAATCATTTCTCCAACTTACTCCCTAAGTATGGATTAAATATAAGGGTAGACTAGGCTCTCTAGCTCTGGATGTTATCCATTCAAGGAAAAAGACTACTTTAAAGTCAAAATCATGATAAATACAGTGAGAAAGCACTACACTATCTTTCTCAAGAAGTTATGGCAATTCACAAATAATAAGGAAAAGGAATTTGTCAAGAGTCATGATTATAATAGATTATCACCCCCGATGATAATCACAGGCAGTGATATTTTGAATTACTTCCCCCTGATAATAATTACAGGTGGCGCAAGATTTGAAAGAATCCATCTTTTTCTCAGTGACTTTTCCTAATGAAAAGATGTATTCTTTTCACTCCCACTGACATGTAACTCAAACTAAGACACTGAAGGTTGCTTTGAACTCTTCACATTTAATTTCATTTCTCATTTTTCCTTTTGTAAAATGTCCTATCAATATATTTGTTAATATTTTTTTGTTTAAATTCTATATCTTATTTCTGCCAAAATTGTTTGCAGATCAAATGTACCAGGTGCATAAAAATCTCATCAAAAGTGTTGATACCAACAACAGTTACCTGCATCCTGAAGGAACATGGTATTTAAACTGTGAAGAATCAAATGAGAAACTATTGTACTATCTTTCCCAAGAAGTTATGCCAATTCACAGATAAAAAAGAAAAGGAATCTGTGGAAGCCATGGCTACATGCATCTTGAACGGACATGGAGTTAAAAAAAGAAGAGAAATTAAAATGGATGTTCAGGTGGTAAAATGGTTAATTGGTATAGAAATGGAACTAACAAGTCAAGTTCAAATTCTGGCTGAGATAAATTATGTTTCCCCTCATTACTCTCACCAAGTATGGATTAAATAGCAGAGTAAACTGGTCACTTTAGCCTTGGTTAGTAATCAGTCTAGGCGAAAGACAACTCTGAATTTAAAACCATGAAGAATTCAGTGGGAAAAAATGCTTCTCTATATATGTTCGATAAACTCATTTAAAACAATAAAAACAAAAATTAAAATTTCTTTTTTTTAATTTTACTCCATTTAATTAAAAGGAGGCTATCTAAGAGTTTTAGTATATAGATGAATATTTCTTTGTAGATACTTACTTTTCTGAAAATACATCTACAAAAGTGACATTAGTTCTTCATCATGGTGTTATGGTTAACAAGCTAGTCTATCAGTCAGTTATTACTTGGAAGTGACTTTGATTGGCACTCAGTGACTAACACTTGTAGTTTTGTGTCAGACTAAACTTTGTTCAATCAACTGTATCTACAATTTAATACTTGAATTCACTTTGGCAAATCTGTTTTCAGAATCGTTAACAAGAAACATAGTTTAAACAACCTGGAAAGAGTTTATCTATGTTTATATGTTTGATAATAAAAGCAGAATCTCTTATTGCAAATGTCACCGATTTTGTGTAAGTGGTGTAGGAATTTCTGCTCCACCCATTAATAGCAAGAGGAAAAGATATGTGTTAGCCAGGTGAAAGCAAGTTTCAAAAGAATTTAAAAGAAATACCATCTTTCTTTTTCTACTCAGAGACTTATACAAATCTTCAAGAATAATTGGACACGAATTGAAAGTTCTGGAACCAAATGCCAAATGTCTAAGCATTAGAGATGTTTTTATTTACCATTTTTATTTATAAATATATATGGGATAACAATATATGATATTTTTATATATCAAAGACAATTTTAGAGGAAAGTGAACACTGAAGTCAACACCCAGTGAGAGTCTGTTTCATATACCAGGCCATGTGTTGAGCATGAAACTGTTGTTGCTGGGTGTTGACTTCAATATTCACTTTTATATTTGCATATACTCTAGCCATGATATTGAGCATGACTATAGCATAACTTTAAACTTATATTGTTATCACACACACACAAACATACACACACACACACACACACACACACATATATATATATATATATATATATAGGGAAAAGGTTATAGTTGTTCCAACAAGAGAAAAATGTATATTTTAAAAAAAGAGGGAAACTGAAAACATTTCTGGTTATAATGTGGATTTGTTTTAGTATATATATTATATTTTATTCTTCATATTTCTGCTACACGTGTTTCCTGTCTTGTGGCCGTCTTCAGGCAATTAAAAGGATTACATTTTTAAAAGTAATAAATTTTTGTTATCTTCTTTAAATGTCTCATTGTTCGTTTTCTGTATTTGCTAGTGAGTCCTGATTTCTCTTCCGAACCGTTAACAAAAGTGAATTTTAGAATATATATATATATATATATATATATATATATATATATATATATATATATATATATATATATATATATATATATATGCACACACACACACACACTCATACATATACAAACAGTAATATATGTGCATGGATTCGGGTGGTTAGCATATTCACTTTCCAACATGGGTTCAAATCTCATTATGGTTGATTTGTTATGAAAGTGACTTCTTGTTGTTATTGGTTTGGGGAGGTGATCTCAGCATGCAGCACCTTTGAAAAGTTCCTGAAAACCATGCTACAGTTTGTACCAAGCCTTATGCATGAAATTGGATAGACAGAACTGTTTGAAAGCCATCAATGTTTGTACTGAGGGTTTGAGTGTTTTTCAAACTGCTAATCATGCCAGATTATACACTCTTTCTCAGAAACTGTAATGCTAATACTCTTGGTAAAGACATAACTCTATTTCTTCTCCACCAGCTATAGCTTAAATATCAGTTTAGACTGGGCCTTGGATGGCAGCCATTCATGAAGAAGCACTACTCTGAATTGAAAATTGTTAATAATTCCCCTATTTTTTCCAAAAGTCATGGCAATTCATAAATAATGCAAAAAGAAAATTGGGGAGAGCCATGATAAACCTAGATCCTGAAGAAAGATGTCATGAAAAAAGAGAAAACAAAATTGATGTACAGATGGCATAATGGTTATTGGTGTAGAAAATGGACCTGAAAAGCTGAGTTCAAATTCTGACTAAGAAAGTAAGTTCCCTTTATGCTAATGCAATTGAGAAAGGCATGGATCCATTTCTTCACCTTTCAAGTATGAATTAAATAGTAGAGCAGACTGGGCTCTTTAGCCTTGGTTAACAATCATTCTAGAAGAAAGACAACTCTGAATTCAAAACAAGCTGGGAAACTACTCCGCTATTTTCATGGATTACACTCATTTAAAACAATGAAAGCAGAATTTTTATTGAATTTTACCAAAACAGTAGTTGCTTTAAAGTTTAACTATTTATCAATACTTTATTTTTCAACAAATTGTTCATTCCATTTAGATATTAATTTCCTTTTTTTGCATGAAATCTTTTGATAAAGAATATTATCTGTCTATATCTCTGAGATGAGGTATTATGATTATTTACATTATTCAAACTATTATCCTCATCTTCATTGCCATATTCACAACATTTCAGTCATTGTAGACTCCAACCTTCTTCAGGTGATTGGAATTTTTCTTTATTATCTGTCTATATTTCTGAGATGAGGTATTATGATTACTTGCATTATTTAAATTATTCGGACTGTTATCCTCATCTTCATTGCCATATTCACAACGTTTCGCCCTCAATATCCTTGAGATGAGGAATTATGATTACTTGCATTATTTAAATTATTTGGACTGTTATCCTCATCTTCATTACTATATTCACAATTGTTATGGGAATTTACCCATAATAATAATGAACTATTCCTGACATTATAAATACTGTGCCTCTCAAGAGGTATGAGGATATTTGTAAGACGAGGAGAGATAATTGAGAGCATATTGTAAGGACATTGGAATAGTGATACTTGTCGAGACAACATAGTTCACTCTAACCAAATCGGATAGTCATTACTAATACTTCTACTTCTTTGTATTAGAAATAATAGTAACAAGTGATGCGAGCACCTATGGAGTCAGGGCGTGTATATTGCATAAAATGCCAGATGGGGACAATAAAACCCATCGCGCATGCTTCTAGAACCCTACTACCTGCAGAGAAAAATTACTCACAAATAGAGAAAGTAGCCCTGGGAAATATTTTCGCAGTCACAAGATTTCATAGATATATCTATGGTAGATTTTTTGCTCTACAGATGGATCACAAACCGTTATTAACAATATTCGGTTCAAAGAAAGGTCTACCGGTTTACACTGCCAATAGGTTGCTAAGATGGGGTACAATTCTACTAAATTACAATTTCACATTGGAGTATCTACCAACGAAAAAATCGGGCATGCGGATGGTCTGTCGAGACTTATACCAACAAAAATAGAGCCATTAGAAGACTCTGTAATCACAGCCTTACGACATGAAGAAGATATCAGAACAGTACTATGTTGTACAGTTCGAAACCTCCCCATCACACTACAAGAGATAAAAAATGAAGCAATAAATGATAAATTCATAAAAGAAACAAAAGCAAAAATAGCAGAAAAAAATAAGCAAATATTGGACAGCTTTTCTTTATGCGATAATGTGCTACTTTATAATGAAAGGGTAGTAATTCCCAGAACATTACAAAAGCAAATCCTAAAGGATTTCCACATGGGCCATCCAGGAAAAAATAGCATGAAATCGCTAATGTGAAGCTATGTATATTGGCAACACATAGACCAGGACATTACACAGATGGTGGAAAAATGCAAGGGTTGTTCCTTAGCAGCGAACGAAAGCACCACTAATCATCCATAAGCCATGGCCAGTGACAGATCGTCCGTGGTCAAGAATACACACAGATTATGCAGGTCCAATAGATGGTTTTTACTATTTGATCATAGTGGACAGTTATAGTAAATGGTTGGAAGTGTTTCATTGCAAAAATCCTACTTCCGAAACTACCATAAATTGCCTCCATGAACTGTTTGCTGGTTTTGGAGTAGTGGATTGTCTAGTCACAGATAATGGAACACAATTCACATCAGTGGACTTCCAAGAGTTTTGCGAAATTTTTCAAATCAAATATATCAAATCCCTGCTGTATCACCCAAGATCAAATGGGCAAGTGGAGAGATTTGTTGATACACTCAAAAGAGCGTTAAGAAAAGCATATGATGTGCCTACAGAAAAAGCATTACAACAATTTTTACAGGTATATCAAATTATGCCAAATAATACTACATCATTGGCATTATCACCCGCAGAAGTAATGCTCCCCAGAAAAATCAGATCAGTGTTTGATAAGTTGCTACCAAAAAAACGAAGCAAATAACACAGTCATACGTACTAAAAATTCTACCCAGGAGAAAAAGCATATAAAAACAATACAACTTATTGGGAACAAAGTACAATTGAAAAAAAGTATCTGGAATATAGTTTACATAGTACAGGGACCCAAATTATCACATAAAAGACACATAAAGAAAGAGACTGTTAGAGGACTCTAACGGTTCACCTCAGGAAGAAGTGATGGATACGATTTTCAATACATTTGATATACAAAGGCCACAAACAATGCCAGAACCACGAAAATCGTCCAGAAAAAGGAAGTTCACAGAAACTTTGGTAATAGATCCAAAGAGAACAAATATTAAAAACCCCTGCTACGCAAAAAACTTTGGAAGGGGGGTGTTATGGGAACTTACCCATAATAATAATGGACTATTCCTGACATTATAAATACTGCACCTCTCAAGAGGTATGACAATATTTGTAAGACAAGGAGAGATAATTGAGAGCATATTGTAAGGACATTGGAATAGTGATACTTGTCGAGACAACATAGTTCACTCTAACCAAATCTGATAGTCATTACTAATACTTCTACTTCTTTGTATTATATTTCTGTTGTAATATATCTTTGTATTCCATACCTGTGTTTGTGTTATTCTTTCATTGGTTCTAACCTTGAACCATCACCGTGGTACAAGGAACTTGGACCATAACAACAATCTACCCTGGTGGATGAAATAAAAGATTTGGTTTGAAATTCTAATCACCTGAAGAAGGCCAGAGCATACAATGGTCAAAATGTTGTGAATATGTCAATGAACATGAGGATAACAGTCCAAATAATGTAAATAATGCAAGTAAAGAATATTAGTTTCTCCATGTGGCCTATATTCCACGATGGTAATCCTTATCACTCTGAGTAGAAGAACAAACAGATATATATATATACAGTATATGTATAATATATTTATGTATAAATAATCAGATACTATTGTTGTTTTTTTAGGGTGGCCTAGCTTAGGACCTGCCATAGTTACAGATGTTTACTGAAGCTTAAAAAAAGTAAAGATGACTAGGAAGAGGTTGGAAGAATATAAATTACCCTTTTATTAAAAAGAACATAGTTAACAGTGTTCAAATGTATTAAAGGAAAGCTAGCATATATTACACATCCATCCATACTTGCAAAGCCAGGATGTCATCTTGTAAAAGTTGTTTAATTCCCAAATATTTGGGAGGTGTCTTCTCAAAGCATCTAACCTAAAACTGTTCTCTGTATAGACTAGATCTTCACTGACAGGTTGTTAAGTGTCCCATGACTGACCAGTTGTAGTACATATTAATTGAAGAAGAGGAAGGAAGTTTAACTCAAAAAAATGACAGAAGAAAATAATTCACAAATAGGGTTTAAAATGTAAAAAGGAGGTAATCCTCTTATTTGCAATACTATTTTTTGCACTTACTATAGGTATTGGGATGTTTTTCTGTTCCATGAAATAGAGACTAAACAAAATTTTATTCAGACAGTTTTTCCTTTACAACATAGCAACTTTCAGTTGTAATTCAAAACAAGCAAGAATTTTAACTTTGTGCCTTCCAGCCTTCATCAGATGTTTGTTGATCCAAGTAACCTTCAGGCAATTTCAAATTGAACACTTTATTAAATCTACAGTGGTAGATTGTTCTCAATCCACTGTCCATATATAGGGATATCTCATCTTGTTCTTTTTTAGTAAGAAAAATAATCAAAAAGATGAGATTAAATAAAGGTTTCAGTCAAAAATTCCCTGAAGCTTAATTGACTAGACAGACACCTGAAGAAGGCCAAAGCATACAACAACCAAAGCATTGTGATAATAACAACAATGATAAGGACAACAGCCTTGATATAAATAATAAAAACAATTCAATTTATATTTGATAAATGTAATTTTATTTTAAAAAGTGAAGCAACTTTATTTTTAAAGCTATTTTAAGTGCATACAGAAAAAAGAGTTTTATATATTAGAAATTTAATATTATAAACAATGCCACATTTTAGACAGGATTAAACAAATTAGATAGCTATCTTTTATTATCTTAAGAGCTAGTAAAATCCCTGGGTGGCCTTTATTATTTATTTACCAAGCTTAACAGTCTTTGAACATGCCCTTTGACCCTTGTATTCTTCACCAAATTATTTCATGTACATGTTTAACCTTCAACAGATCTTAAATTCCCACTTGTCAGCATTTTCTGCCAATTTATACAATAGTTCCAGCAGAAGGTAATGTCAGAGGTGAATACTATGTGTTTGTGTGCTCATGTATATATATATAGATATCTATGTAGGAGTAAATTTGTTGGTTTACAGATGTGCATTATTGAATGTTATCTATCCATCTATCATCTTTGTGTGTGTGCATGTATTTATAAATATAGACAGATCTGATATAAGTAAATAGATGTTATCATTCTTCTTAGATTTGATGGTTAATTAAATAAACTTATTAACAATTATTCAGTATAAAAATTCAAAGAAAATAACGACATAATATTTCACAGTGCCTTTACTCCATTAACATAGATGTTTATATTCTAGTTATCTCCCTTTTTGTGAATGGTGATTTTGTGTATTCTTTTTCTTACTTGCCAGCATTAAGGACCAACCTTTTACAAATGGCAACAGAAGAGACCTTATAGTGTGAAAAAAGAATTGTTTTCTCTCCTACACTTTGAGCCTATTGAACAGTATTTCAAGATGCTATCAGCTTTGAAAACATAACTGATCTTAATAAACAAGGAATATTATTACAAGTGAAAAATTAATTTTAGCATATGAGAATTATTTACAAATCTTGAACAAATGAAACAAAGTTCTGTAATTTATTATGACTTGTTGAACTAGTGGTTGTGCCAGAGACTTAAAGCAGATGAAATTGCTCATGAGAATGGTGATAAAATCACTAATAATGAATTTGATAATCTGTTTCTAAAAGATGAAAACATGCAGATTTTATTCAACCTTTAAGGAGTTTTATGACTCATCATTCATCAGGTGTGAATATAATGGAGTTTTTGATGAAGTGTGAATATTTACATTATAAACTTAGGATCTTTAACCAATTTAATTACCAAAAGGAGTGCAAGTCCAGTCCCTGTTGTAGATGCTTACTAGCGCATAACTGTGTTTTTTCAACACTCATAGAACACAAATATACTGAGTGGACATTAGTTACAGTTTCTGGGGAGAGAGCACAGCACCTGACATGATAAACAGTTTGAACAAAGCCATTATGCTCAGTGCCTCAGTCATAATGACTAGTGACTTAGTGTTAATACAACCATCAGTAGCCTCCTTATTATATTATTTTGATAATAATCCTATATTATCAAAATGATATAATATAGGATTATTATCAAAATAATACAAAAAGATTATTGTCAAAGAAAAAATATTAAAGGCTGATAATACAAAGTGCTGTTGTACTTAGAAAAGATGGACAATTTCTGTTGAGAAGCCACAGAGAAACTTGCTTTCTTCCATGAAAGTGTGAAATATTGAGGAGGTGAAAATTTGGCCTTATAAAAATATTCCACTCGTCTGCAATAAAAAAGGAAAGTATAAAAAGGAAGCAGAGAAAGTGTAAATCCCAAATTTTTATATTCCAGAAATAGTTTTTACAAAAATTATTATTATTTTTTTAGTCCAGTTTTTTTGATATAATGGAATAACCTGCCACCCCCATGAGGGGCGGCAACATAGGTGGTAACCACCTATAAGTATCCGTTAGGACAGCGGAGAGCAGAGTCGAACTGGGATCTGCAAGAAGTAGCGGCCTTCCGGTAACAGCACACACACAACTGTACTGACATGCGACAACCGTGAGCATAACTATTACTTCCTTGCTTGTTGTACTAGTTTCTACAATAAACCTGTTACTATTTATCCACCATGTTTGTCCATTCCATATTCCTCTTAGTACAGAATATAACATTTTTCTAATGAAGACAGTTTTTGTACAGCAGGAAATAGACAAGACACAAAAAAATTTCTCTGCCTTGGACTGTTACATTTAGCTTCCACTCAGTAATATGAGACTACTTGGACTCTAACAGACTCTATACATTGTCCTTTTATTTATACCTCAGGCATGGATGTAACAGCAGATACAAAAAGTACATGGATATTTAACAGAAAAATGCTTGGCTCCATTCTAAAGTCTGTTAATTGAAAAGTATAACATTTCTAAGAACTTAATAACTATACATTAAGATTAAGAATTTAATATATATTGTACCTTCATCATGGCTGACATCACTATACCAATACTGGGTGCAGAGTTTTTGCAAAATTATGGTCTGTTGATGGATATTAAAAGACAACAATCTATTGGCTGCTTAAAATCTGCAACACTTCTTAGTCCCAAAGCTGCAGCAGCAAAATACTACAGAAGGTTCATTGCTGGACTTTATCTGCAACTTTTCAACACTTTCACTGGACATGTGAACTTGACTTTTGAACAGTGGACTTACATTCTAATTTAACCTACAAAGACTCTGGTCTATATTCTAAATAAATTTTGTATTAAATTTTAAGTTTGTCATTCTGTTGTCCATTTTTGTTACACCTGTCAGATTTCACATCTTTAATTTATAAACATTAGCAGGCCTCCTGTGACTATCTTTATTTGGGCACACAGGCCATTTTATATCATGCCCCCTCCAGGAGGTCCACTACAATGGTTACCTGTGTCTTCTCAAAAACAATTATCAGAAACCGCTATTCAGTACAGCACTTTCAGACGAGAGTCAATGGCAGTGTACTGTGCCATTCAACACTTCCAGCATCAGAGCACTCAAGGTGAAATTGAATAACTATTCTCCTTGGGAACTTAGGCATCTCAGTTTCATCAGTCAATTTACAACTGATATTCGACATATCAAAGGCTCCACAAACATTCTAGCTGACACACTCTCCAGGAATATTTTGGCAATTAATATAACTTACAAACTTCTAGAGGACAATAATTCTTCATTACAAATTAAGGAAATATATATTCCACAGGTGAAACATTTCATTTAGTGTGACATTTCTACAGGAAATTTGCAGCTTTTTATTCCAAAAACTCTCTGTAGAAAAAATTATTTGACACTCTGCATTCAATATCACACCCAGGTATAAAAGTGACCAGCAGGCTAATTAGTAAAAAATTATATCTAGCCTGGAATCACTATTTACATTATTCGGACTATTGTCCTCATCTTTGTCACCATATTTATTACAACGTTTTGGTCATTGCATGCTCTGGCCTTCTTCAGGTGGTTGGAATGTCAAAATGAACCCTTTATTTCACTCACTGGGGTAGACTGTTCTAGTTCCATGTGCTATGTTTAATGGATGTCAGTTATCAGTTATCTCCTGTTAATTTTCCCTCTGAAAGTTCTCCACTGCCTTAACCAGGTATTGAACTCAAACTCTTTGGGTCCTGTCACTAGATCTAACCAACGCCTTTATCCACTGTACCATAATACCTCATCTCAGAAATATAGACAGATAGCCTGGAATCAACAAGGATATGAGTAATTTGACATGTTATTGTGTACCATATCAAAAAGCCAAAATAGTGAAACACTAAATCAGCTCGTACATTTTTTCGCATTCCTGATACTTGATTTGACCATGTTCATATCAACATAACTGGAATCTTACTATCTTCTCACCTGCATTGATAGATTCACCCACTGACCTGAAATTAATTCCCCTTATTGATATCAGTGTGAAATCAGTTGCGCAGGATTTTATAACTGGTTGGGTCAGCAGATTTAGTGTTCCCACTACTATCACCATGGATAGAGGAACACAATTTGAATCCTCACTTTTTGCTTCCCTAACCAACCTTCTTGGTATATCCAGAATTCTCAGAACTGCTTACCATCCTGAAGCTAACAGCATGATAGAATGTTTTCATTGTTCTCTGAAGAAATCCCTAAAAACAACATTGAATTATACTTCTTGGATTCTGAATATTCCGTTAATAATTTTAAAGCTAAGAAGAGCTGTAAAATCTGATTCACAGTTCTTTACTTTTACACCTACCAGGAGAATTAATAATCAAACCAAATGAACCACTTTTGGATCCTGCTTCATTTGTAGATATGTTGAGATTGAAAATGTCTTAAGTAACATCCCCATCTCCTAGACAATCAACACATGTAATATATGTGCCAGAATCACTCAAAAACTGCAACTTTGTGATAGTAAAAGAAATTGCAATCAAACATTCCCTACAACCAGCTTACAGAAGTCCTTACAAGGTAGTAAAATGTACAGAGAAACATTTCACAGTTGTGATTAAAAATAAACAAGAGAATATTTCCATCAACCGACTAAAACTGGCACATTTAGAAAATATTTAGAAACCACCAAGCAGACACAGCCTAAAAATTCAAAGAGCAGTTGTCATATTAGATGGCCTAAGAAACTATTTCGTTACCTGACTTAATAAAATTTTGTTTTCTTAAAATTATTCTACAACTATCTCACTTGAAAGAGGGTAATGTAGTGCCTTAAGAAATAAAGTATCATTAGCAGACCTTAAAGATAGTAGCAGTAGCAGCTCTAAATAAACCTTGTATCAGTAGAAGATCTGGAATATAAAAAACACACGAACCGTAAAGTAACTCTCTCTTCTGGGTTTTCCTCTTTTGAACTGTGTGACATGAATTTCCCATGTTAAAACTGAAATGACTGTGAATCCTTCACACTAAAACACACCAACAATGTAAGTCCCATTTAAATATATTCAGGAACATTTTGTTGTGTATGCAATTTACTCCTAACAAAAGAAACACTTGTTTTAAACTTTCCTTTTGTTGATTTTGTTTAATAAATGTTATCTTGCATTGCAAATCAATTGGTCAGTTATTGTATGCATGTACTCTTTTTCACCACCATTATTTCATGTACTATAAAATGTTCCCATAAGAAACCTTACATCTTAATATTGAATATTTTTGGTCTTTCTTTTTATCATTGGCATTGACAGGTTGACTGCCATACTGTACAATGTATTTTAGTGAAAAATTATCTAATTTAAAAATAGGACACTTCAGAGCATGGGCAGGAAATTAGCTTCAAGTTAACATATTCATTTAATGCTTGCTTTTTAAACACACAGAATGTACACCTGCTTACTACTTCTTTTGACTTTCACAAACAAACTAGATGGTATCTGGAAACAGCATAACCAGATTTGTTTATTTGCTTCAGATAAATGTCTTGTGGTGCTTTGGTAGTTAGAGTATTGTACCGAAAGCTGAAAGATCTAGCTTTCAGTTACCATATTATCTTTCATCAGTAAGCAAAATATTTGCTTTAAGATTTGAAGATAATAAAAGGTGCTTTGCAGTGAGCAATGATAATCCAATGCTGATCTATGAATCAAAGCAATGTAGAGAGGAGATGGGTGCCAGCAGATTCTAAAATCCCAGGGAAAAATTTCCTAATGACAATCAATATTTATATCAGACAGTTGGATTTCAAAATGTTTTTAATAAAAATGAAATTGAATGTTAAATTTCTGGTTTAGAGATGTGAGTGAGGAGAGTGACCTAAAGGAGGGGCAAATTGGTAGGGCTTGGAGTCGATGCTTGTATTATGTCAGTTACCCAGGTTGCTGGTGGGGATGGTGACAGTCTGCCTGTTTGCCTGCTGACTGATTGTGTTGTAAGCAGTGTCCTTTTAAGCAGACAGGGTGGATACATTTTGTCAGGCTTTTGCTTCAGTGGTAATGTTCATGATTGGCTCCTTTTATATTATAGTTTATATTAGTGGGGGATTTTTGGTTTGTAAGCTAAATGTGATGCTCAAACCCTTGTGCAGAAAGTGACTTTTTATTTTGCTTTTGAGATCTAATTTGAAGCAGAGTATAACAGTTGCATATGAGGTTGCAGAACCAAAAGCATCTATGAGTGTATGTAGCATGATGTTGAATATTGCACAAAATTCACACAAGACAACACGGATGCCAAATGCACCAGAGATTTGACGGAGTCACTCTCAGTCACTGAATGCCAAAATACATGACCTCACACTTGCATTCAGTATTGCAAACATAAGAATTAGAATATTAGATGGATATATAAACAGCCCCAGGCAGTCTGAGTCTCTCAAACACCACAGATGGGGAATGTAAGTTCTGTGTGTTGGACTGGGGGAACAATGATGGGGTCACATTGCAGACTTGCTGAGAGTAACTGATGAAATATTGGAGTGAATAAAATGTTATGTAATTGTTGTAAGGTTTTCTTTATTCATAACAGCTGAGAATTAGGAAGGCTGTAGTTAGAGAGAGAGTATAGAAGGAACAGAAGACTAGCTAGAGGAAACAAAGAAGAGGTTTATTAAATACTCATACACAGAATGGAAATATTTGAATAAATCAAATACTACTCAACTCTTCCTCTAATGTGGCTAGTTGCCATAGTTATAAGTAGGATCAGTTTATTGTCACAGTAGTAGGGCAGAGCAGGAAGTATGCTGAGTCCTGTTCTACAACATTAATGAAGATTCAAGCCATGTGTTATGGGACCTTACCCATAATAACATAATGGACTACATAATACGTAATAAATACTGCACCTCAAGAGGAAGCAGAGAGTTCAGTCCGAAGTCAGGCAACCAGCTGGCCGACTGATCGGTTGAAATCTCTGTCTTCGGGTGGGGAGGAACCCGAATGAGGCTATGCCAAAGGGCGGAGTCTCTTTCAGGGAGGTAAACCGACCCTGAATCCTTTTATGCGGGTTAAAGGGCATATTTTTGACTGAGCCCACGGGCTCAGAGATCCCACATTAAACCAGCCTTGTGGCACATGATGCCCTCATGGTGGGAGGTGACTAAATACTGTTCAGTCCGAAGTCTGGAGTGAGGTCCGTCAGAAGTTCGTCAGGAGTCTGTCAGTCAGTCAGAGTGAGCGAGTCAGTCAGTCGAGTCAAGAGTCGAGTCAGAGGCAATCTGAACAGAGTCACGTTCAGACAATTACTACTAAACCTGATTGTTTGTACTAACACTTTCTACTTCTCTGTATATATTCCTGTTAGTAATATATCTGTGTTATTCCATATCCGTGTTCGAATTCTTCTTTATTGGTTCTACCTTGGACCATCACCGTGGTACAAGGACCTGGGCCATAACACCATGCATTATCATTTTACTGGCAAATCCACTTCCTTACAGACACAAGTGTCAGAACTGGACTTTATAACAACAGATTTTGGTTTGTTTTGTTTTTCAGCATATCAACTACAATGGGTTATTTGATGCCAACAATTTTTCTGGCTGGTAATATTATTTTCCTTCAAAAATATATACCTGGTAATATGTCTGATGTGATTAGAGTTGATTTTCTGGTATATGGAAGATCAACAACATATTAGACAGGAATTGACATGGTTATTATTTAACACAAAGGGAAGTAAAGTGATTTAGCAAAATAATAAGTCAAAACAAGACAATAAATATAAAAAGCAAAGCTTATCAAATATAGTAATCAATGTAATCCCAAACAGTCGATCAGAAAGGCTAATTTTAAATAGTCTACAGTATGTTAGCAGAGTGACTTCAAGTGATTTGTGTAGAACTATTTTCAATATATATATATATATATATATATATATATATATATATATATATATATATATGTATATATATATATTTGGGTCACTAACACACAAAAAAGAGAATGTCTCATATTGAGTATATTTGACATCGAAAAACAAGAAAAAAAATTAATTATTTTTAATAATACTTGGAAATCTCCACCCTTTGCCTGATGATGGTCATGAGACTGGAAACTCGTGTAGCAAAATTATGGAAAATAAAGCATAATATTTTTTTAAAAAATCCACATTACAACCAAAACCGTTTGTGGTTTCTCTCTTCTTTTTAATATACCCACTTTTCTCTCGTTGGAACTACTTTAACCTCTTCTACTTATATATATATATATATATATATATATATATATATATATATATATATATATATATATATATATTAATCGGTTTCACCCCAAGCAAGGCAGTAAATTCACTAACACAGAAGGGGTTACTGGGTGTAGAAGAATTAGGAGCAGAAACATTAATAATGAGTGAAAAGAGAAAAGAGTAAACAGGGATTAACATTGCATTAAGATTTTTGCAGATTAAAGTTAGTTAGAAAGCATGAAGGCAGAAGGAAGTTTCACAAGCAGGAAATGTGAATAAAGAAAATGTTGGCATCAAATTTAAGGCTACATCTAGCCAGTTCAACTGTAAATTTATGAGATCTTGAAGCTAGTCTAGTACTGCACTTAAATTTAAAAAAAAGTCTAGGTACCACAGTGACGAGCTAATCTGAAAAATTACCATGAAAGTATTTATAGAGAAGGCACAGGGAGGCAACCTTATGGTGATAGAAAAGTGACTGAAGCTGAGCTGCCAAGTTCACACCAAACAAGGGAGTAAAGCCACTAAGACACAGAGTATTACTGAGTGTGAAAAAATCAGAAACAGAAACATTATTAAAGAGCAAGGACAAAAGAAGAGTAATCAGGAAGACAGTAGACAGCAATTGACATTGTATTTAAATTTTTGAAGATTAAAGTTGGCTGGGAAGCATGGAGCAGGAAAGGAGTTTCACAAGTGAGAAGTGCTAGAAAAAAAACTGTTAACATAAAGTTTACAGTTGCATCTAGCCAACTCAACTGTAAATTGATAAGATCTTGATGCAAGTCTAGTACTACGCTTAGATTCAAAAAGTTTAGGTTTTTATAGAAAAGGCACAGGACGATAGGAAAGTGATTGAAGCCGAACTCACCAGATCAGGACCAATAATATTGCTGATTCTTCTTTGGATTTTATCAAGGAGCTCAAGGTAAATAGCAGGTACACTGGACCATATGCAGCAGCAATATTCTAAGCATGGCAACTGGTAGACTTATAGATATGTATTATAGATTCTGGAGAGAAAAATTGCATTATACAGTGAACCAACTTTCTTAGCAGCTGACCTAGCAATAGATTCAATATAGTCTTTCTACTTCATGTCAGTTGTGAATATTAGCCCGAGAAGCTGCAACAATTTCTAGGAGGTTAGCATCAGCCATGCTGAAGGAAGTCATGGAGAAGTCTCTCAGATGATTAATGGAGAGAAGTTTAGTTTTGGAAGAATACTACACTATTTACATTGTTTGAACTATTGTCCTCATCTTTGTTGCTCCACATCTTTGTTGCCATATTTATCACAACATTTCGGCCATTGTACGCTCCAGCCTTCCTCAGGTGGTTGGAATGTCGAACTGAACCCTTTATTTCACTTGCTGGGATAGACTGTTCTAGTTCCATGTGCCATGTCTAATGGATGTCAGTTATCTCCTGTTACTTCACTTCTCTAAGTTCTCCACTACCTTAACCAGGTATTGGATTTAACCTACACCTTTATCCACTGTGCCATGTGTCCTTAACGACACCTGTGTATGAATTTCTAGGACTTATAAAATTTATGTCTTCTGCAACCATTTTTTTTACCAGTGCTCATATTTCAATTTTTGCTGTTATTATTGCTTTTCTCTCCTTACTTATTACTGGTCCCCATATTGTATTCATTGCTACGCTTGGTCAGCTCAAGAGATTTTTGTGGTCTAGCATATGTGCTGATTCCTTAAGTTTACGAATTTTCCATTGATGTTCTTTGTCTATGATTTCAACCTGATCCCACAAAAGTGGTGATCTCCCTTTTCTCTCCATATGTGGTCAGCTACGCCTGATTTCTCCACTTCCCCTCATGTTACAGCTTTTTAGTGTTCTGGAAGCTTTACCTTAAGAGGGCGGCCTGTCTCCCCTTTATATTTCTTTCCACAGCTGCACAGGATGGCATACACACAATCTTTAGTCATGTTCTTCTCTATGGGGTTAACAGGAGATAACTGGTAACTGACATCCATTAGACATGGCATGTGGAACTAGAACAGTCTACCCCAGTGAGCGAAATAAAGGGTTCAGTTAGACATTCCAACCACCTGAAGAAGGCCAGAGTGTACAACGGACGAAATGTTGTGATAAATATGGCAACAAAGATGAGGACAATAGTCCAAATGATGTAAATAATGTAGTATTCTTCCAAAACTAAACTTCTCTCCATTAATCATCTGAGAGACTTCTCCCTGCCTTCCTTCAGCATGGCTGATGCTAACCTCCTAGAAATTGACTTGTTGCAGATAAATATGGCAACAAAGATGAGGACAATAGTCTGAACAATGTAAACAGTTACATAATACCTCATCTCGGAAATATAGACAAATGCAGAAGAATACTAATCACTATTTCTTATGTCCCTTCCTGGTGCTTCTTTAGGTTGGTGATCAGTTTTATTCACTTTATACAAATTAAATTAGATACTAAATTGTTAGAAGATAACTTTTATCTTTTAATCATGTGCAAATGTGTTCTCCTACCCTAATAGTTCCCTAAATGTTTTTGTTGTTCTTGTTAGGATTAATAAAAAGAAATTGTTTTCACCAATGATTGATTTCTGAATAAGGGTTGCTCCAAAGGTTCCTTAAATGTCTTTTTTAGTATTAAGATTCTTTCATTGGTACTATATATATATATATATATATATATATATATATATATATATATATATATATATATATATATATATATATATATATATATATATTTAGGCAGCATATCTTCATTCAAGCATGTTTGGTTGAATAATAATTTAGACATATTATGCCTATTTATTTTATTTTAATTCTCTCAAATTCATTGATCAATTTCTTAGTGTTGTTATTAATCTGATTGAGAAAGGAACCATAGTTCTAGTCATTTCTTTTATTTTTCTTGAATTGCTAAGTGAATTTCTATGACAAAAAAATTAATGTAATTGATAGTTGTGAATTGTTTTGTAAGTGTGCATGAAACACGCTGTTAAAATTATGAACACGTATGAATGTGCATCATTATAGTCAGTTTAAAAATTAACTGTTAAGTATATGCATGTAAGGGAGGTAACTTAATTCATATTTTTTTATTAATGTTTTAAATACTCAACCGACAATTTGAAAAAAAAATTTTTTTATTTGAGTATCCCAAAACATTGCTTTTATACACATTTTAAAACATTGTTGCTGTACTCATAATGGTTGAATTTTTATATAAAGCGCTTCATGAATTTGAAGCTTTTGCTATTTATTTTCATTGTGGAGTATTCTTATATTGTCAATTAATATTTCTCTAAAACATGAATATGAACAGGAATGTTCTTTTAAAGAGAACTTGAATCCAACGTGTAATGTATGCCTTTTTGATAATGTTGTCATGAAACCAACATATATTTACTTTTTTGTCAGAGATACAATCTCCCAAAGGACATTTAAATTGATATACAATGTTGGTCTTTTGCAAAACATTAGTTGATGCAGAAGAGTTATTGCAGATGGTTGTACTAAATTTAGTATAGTATATAAATAGTTTTATTTTTTTTCACTGGGATCAGAGGTGGATATATTAGTACTTATGAGTTTTTAATGATTTTTTCATCTTGTTTGTAGTTAGAGTGTATTTGATTGTGGCATAGTAGGTTGATAGTAGGTTTATATGTTTTGGGTTATTTGAGGAAGTATTATGTATGCTTTTTGATTTGTGTTAATATTTCTAATAGCTTGTTTAATTTGTTCATCAACAATGTAATTAGGTAAATCATTATTAATGAGAGTTTGCTTAATGTTTTTAATTCAGTGTAGAAAATTTTTTTCATGGAAGAGTTAAATTTTGGATGGTTTATTAAATTTTGTATAATTGCTGTTTTGTAATATTTAGGACATTCACTTTTGTAGCTGAGAGCGCCTGTATTTATTCAAGTTAGTTTTTTAATATAGGGAGGTATGCTTAAAGCCATATACAGCTAATAATGCAAGACTCTTCGGTAAATCGAATTGAGTTCTCTCAGTCACTGTGTGTTTATCTAAAAATAAACGCTCTTAAATTCACCTTCATCCCTGCTGTGCACCAACAGCTTAGTGGTAGAATTCCCGACTGACACCAATTCAGTCAGGTTTCAATCCTAACTAGAGGCAACCAGGTGTCTAACCACACTGATGAGCTGTGATACAGCAAAACAGTCTGTGTGTAGATGACAATATATATATATATATATATATATATATATATATATATTATATATATTATATATTATATATATAAATATTATATATATATATTAATTAACTAGTTAATTAATTGGTAACTAGATATGTGACCTGATGAACTAGAAAAAATATATTTTCTGAGGAAAGAAATTATAGTTATGGAAACTTAAGGTTCTCTCTTTCTTAATTATTTAATTAATATTTGCTCTGGTGTTACATTGAGCTCTCTGGATTACATCCTCTTTGGAATTATTCACACGGATTACCAAACCCTTCCTGTCACTGGATCTAACTAATGCCTTTATCCACTGTGCCATGGACCCAAAGAGTGTGAGTTCAATACCCGGTTAAGTCAGTGGAGAACTTGGAGAGGGGAATTAACAGGGGATAACTGTTAACTGACATCCATTAAACATGGCACATGGAACTAGAACAGTCTACCCCAATGAGCGAAATAAAGGGTTCAGTTTGACATTCCAACCACCTGAAGAAGGCCGGAGTGTACAATGTCCAAAACGTTGTAATAAATATGGTGACAAAGATGAGGACAATAGTCCGAATAATATAAATAGTGTACATAATACCACATCTCAGAAATATAAACAGATAATTTATCATATTTGTAACATTTACATTCACTCCTGGTCATCTATAATTCCTTTCTATTCTGCATTTTTGGCACATACATACAGTTTAAGTGCTGAAAATTGTTGAGTCAAAGGTTAAGTTATAAAAATGACAAAATTCCATATTTAATCCTATTTTTTTACCCCTTACTACAAGAAAGTTTGTTAACAATGAAAATGTTAAGTAGGAGAGAGATTAAGTAGTGCTATAAAACTCTCAAACTTTCTCATTATATTTAAAAATAAAATACCATGTCTTTTCAGAATGTAGTTGATCATGGCTCTTCACAGATTCCATTTCTTTATAATCTGTAGACTAATATGCATTCTTGAAAAAGATAGTTGAGTAGTTTCTTGTTGCCTTCTCCAAAGTTTGGAATTCAGAGCTTTCCATCTCTTTGACTGATTGCCATCCAAAGCTAGTGAGCCTATTCTACCCTGCTATTTAACCTAAAGATAGATAGGGGTAAGGAGACATATTCATGCCTTTCCCAACAGCATCTGTTCAAAAGTTAATACAGGAAGCTAAGCTGGAATTTGAACTCGGTTCAATTCCCACACCAATATCTATTATTCTATTATTCTCCCCACACATCCTGTCTAAATTCAAATGCAGTCTGTAATATAATATTAGGTATGTGCAAAAGTTTCCAGAACCTATATTTTCAGAAAATTGGATTCTGAATACACAATTTCTACTCTGTATTTTAATTAAAAAAAGGTAACTTTTTCTCATCTCTAATACATTTATGATTATTGCTTATCTTTTCCTAATAGCGAAAATTTTTTTATCATTATAGAAACTGAACATGTTTACTAAATTCAACCCATCATATCACATGTTATATGAGTAGATTGAATCGATAATATTATGCCTAAATCTTAAATCTTTTACCACTTAAGTATTTAACTTGCAGGATGTGCCAATAACATAGAAGTTATAAGTAAAGAAAATAGGACTGACAAGCTGAATTCAAATTTCTGCCTCATCTCATGCATTCACTTTCACACAAATACTCTTAGGAAAGGCATGAATCCATCTTCCTCTCCTCAGGCTATAGGTTAAATAGGAGATTAGAGTGAGAACTCTATCCTTTGTTGGTAGCCAGTCTAAGAGAAAGATTATCCTGAATTAAACCCGTGAAGAAAGTAACAAGGAAACTTTTACATTTCCAGGTAGTTATGGCAATTCAAAGATATATAAACAAACAGAATCTGTAGAGAGTTGTGATTGCTGACATCCTGAAGAGACATGGCATAAAAATGAATAATAATAACAAGAAGCTTTCTTATAGAAAAATTTTGCTAAAGAGATTTATACTTCTCTTTTCTGAGATGTATTTCAAAGGTTATGGCTAAGATTGGGAAGGAAATGTCTTAGAGACTGAATTCTTAGAGAATACATTTATAATATTAAACATGACATTTGAAGATTAGATCAGAGATATGAAAAGAGGAATTTCTAACTCATCACTTTCAATAAAATCTCTCTAAAATTATATATATATATATATATATATATATATATATATATATATATATATATGGGGGTGGTTGTGGGGATGTGTGTGTCTATGTGTAGAGATTTACCTATAATGACAAAAATGTCAATATATCTGCAATTTTGTAATTGCATTGGTTATTCTGTCTGTATGAGTAATCTGGAATTTTTATCTATATTTTTACATCTGAGAAAAAATTCTGCTTTTTAAAATCACTGAAAGTAAAAATGCTCAAAAGAAAACTAATGCAGAACAAAAGAAATCAAAAGCAATATATTGACAGCCTTCTCTCCTTCTCTCTTCTTTATTTATCAATGAGAAATTCCGTGATGTTCACTTATTGGTATGAAAAGAAAATCAGGCCTGATGATTGCATTTAGCATGAAACAGACTATCGCTTCTGGGCGTATGACTTCAATGTACACTTTTACATTTACATACACACTATTCCAGATATTGAGAACTTTAACCCATAAATATAGCTTATCTTAAAACTATATTTTTTCATATATAATAATTAGTTACATGGGTATGAGTTTTATATATATATATATATATATATATATATATATATATATATATATATATACAGGTAATAATCCATTGGTATATAATCCAAGTGAATCCTAATAATATAAAATATTAAAACTGATCCCAAAAAAAGAGCTAAATGTATTTATT
This sequence comes from Acanthosepion lycidas, assembly GCA_963932145.1. Classification (NCBI taxonomy): domain Eukaryota; kingdom Metazoa; phylum Mollusca; class Cephalopoda; order Sepiida; family Sepiidae; genus Acanthosepion; species Acanthosepion lycidas. The sequence goes on along the minus strand of OZ010582.1, from coordinate 18,841,380 downwards.
ATAACAAAGTACTTCATTTGAATAAAAATTATAACATAAACATTTTTCGAATAAATTATATTTGCTCTACTCTGTATTGAGCAATCTTTTAAGAATAGTATTTTTGGTTATTGGAATTTATTCTGTATACACCAATCCTATACTTCTACATATATATATATATATATATGTGTGTGTGTGTGTGTTCATAAAACCTTTACTTAAGGATATAACATTCAGACATTTGCTGATGATGTAACCTAGTATTACATATTCACTTCCAAAATTCATAATCATACAGTTAAAATATATTATGTATTCAATTTTTAAACCTAAATTAACCTTAAATTTCATCAAGTAAACACATGCAAATGCCATAAGGTAAATCCATGATACCTACACAACAAAACTGATATATGCATACAGATATGCATACATATTAATGCTATAAAATAAACATTTGGCACAACGAATGAAAAAAATTGAATCATAATTCCATATTATTCCCATTCCAGACAGTTTTGATGAAAATAGATAAATAACTAAACATCAAATTTATAAAGATTTTCCTACTTGTTCTTTATTTAATCATCCTGTTGGATTTAATATTTTCAACTCATACATATTGGTATCTGTATCGATCTATATCTATATCTATATCTATATCTATATATATATATATATATATATATATATATATATATATATATGTACACCTATCTAAATATATATACATATATCTAAGTATCTAACTATATGTGTGTATATATATATTTTTTTAAGTAGTAGAAACTTACTTATCTAACTATATATATATAGATAATATATAGATAATATTATATAATTGTTTTTTAATTTTATATATTTGTTTTTGAATTTGTAGGTCTGATGAATTGGATCATATTTACGATTCCAATGGAATAAATTATGACCATGGAATATTAGTGTTTAAGCCTTTTTATTATATATATATATATATTTATATATATATATATAAGTAGGAACCTAACCTTTTATATATAGAAATTTTTTTTATAAAACTCCCTTTTTGTCCCTCTTTTTCTTTCAAATTAACACCTCATTCTTCATATAACCTCAATTTAATGTCAGAAGGTTAATATCTGGGTTTAGTTTTATAAAACCTCTTCCCTTTAAGGCTAATACCTTCCACTCTCCCCTAAGCACCAACTCAGGCATTTCATCTGACTGAAACATTGAAATGGATAAATTCTGTATCAATTTTTCAACGACTGTCAAAGTTAAATTTCTAATTCCGACATGATCTTAGTCTATACACTGGGGTTGAATAAGACTGACATAATTTACATCAGTTGAAATAGATCTATTCCCCGCCCCATATGAGGTAATTTGGGATTTTGTTGTGTAATACTATTGATATGCTCTGTTAGAATAAATACATTGAGCTCTTTTTGTGGATTAGTTTTAATATTTTATATTACTTATTATTTAGGATCCACATGGATTATATACCAATGGATTTATTACCAGTACTATATATATTGAATAAATATATATATATATATATATATATATATATATATATATATATATATATATATATATATATGCATACACATGAACTATTTCAAAAATATATACACACAGCTTATTAATAACCTTGTTTTTATTTTCTAAAATTTAATTCTTTAAATTTTATTAAGAAGTTAAGTATAAATTTCACACTAAAAAATTAATCTAAAAATAAATTTATTATTCGAGTAACACATCATCTCAGGTGATCAAAATGTTTAACAAATTGTATCTATGTCTTTACAGAAGCAGCCTGTATATGAAAGTAAATTTTATATATAAAAATGCATAAGTATTTACTGGGAGCTGATGTTTATCAGTGCTTAGATGGAAAGTTTTCTTCTGAAAATATATCTCATCTGAAAACTAAAATATTACTTGGACTGTTCAAGCTCTTCCTTTCTTGCTAAACAAACAATTCAATACCAAAGTGAAAAATTCTTATCTGATTAAAGACATTTTCAAATCTTAATGGACAAAAAAGCAGCTTGTCTGAGAAAAACAAAAGAAAAATAGGTTTAAAGATTTTAATGGATGTTATGCACTCTTTGAATAAAGGAATATGAAAAATCAGAAAGGAAAAGTCAAGAGTAAAGAATGAGAAGTCTTGAACTGTTTGTTGAAGATTAAGCTCACTAAAAAATCTATCTACTGATAACAGACTGGTAAGAGTCTTGATAATATAGTATAATTAATAAGTATAATTATAATAAAAATAAGTACAATTAATTACAATATAGTAACAGACAAATTAATAAAATAAAAATCAAGAAATATATTTCAATTTTAAACTTAAAGCTTCGATAAAACCCAAATTACCATACAGTTCTTGGTTACCCCTGAGCTTACCTACTATTTTGCCACTATGGCACCAGGTCAGAACTTAATAAAGTGGACAATGAATATCTTTATCTGAGACCAAATTTGCCTGGAGAATTGCAAAACTATGAATGTTTTTATCTGAGATTGAAGTGTTTAGTGAACTACGAATGTTTTTATCTGAGATTGAAGTGTTTAGTGAACTACGAATGTTTTTATCTGAGATTGAAGTGTCTAGTGAACTATGAATGTTTTTATCTGAGATTGAAGTGTTTAGTGAACTATAAATGTTTTTATCTGAGACTGAAGTGTTTGATAAACTGTGAATTTTTTATCTGAGTCTAAAGTATCTGGTGAACTGTAATTCTTTTCTGATAGCAAAACAAATCCCCACAAAAAATATAGAAAACAACATAAAATAATACAATCACAAACATTGCTGTCAAACATAAAACATGAACAAAAGATGAGTTTTGAAGACACCACATTGCTTTTAAGAAGGCTGCTCATAATAATTAAAACAGATTAACAGCAAATAGGCAAGCATCATCTAATCAAAGACCAGATTCTTTCAATGTCACCACCATAACCTCAGTCAATTCCAACACATGCATCAACTCCAGTCCCTATCAACTCTATTACTCACAAAGAGACATTCCATTCACAACCCCTGTATTGGCAACATAAATAATTTTATATATAAACATTAATATTTCTTAATTTTTACCATTAATCTTACTTGCAAGTTAGTAAACACCACATTTATTATCATTTAAAGATCCAGTACATCTTTTTAGGACACTCTCTCTCTCTCTCTCTATATATATATATATATATATATATATATATATATTTATATATATATATATAATAGCTGACCACTTGTATTTGAGGATACCTGTCTACTAAGGCGGCTAGCTAATCCCTATTGCAGGCACCCTCTTAGGTGCATTTGTGTTTGTTCAACACCCACAGAGCCCACCCTATGATTTATACTGCAACTATGCTGAGCAGACCTTAGTTACAGTTTCTGGGAGAGAGTGTGTTATCTAGCATGAGCAACAATATGAACAAGGCCAGCATGCTCAAACCCTTGGTCATGATGACTTGTGACGTTGTGCTAGCACAGTCATCAACAACCCCCAAAGGTTCCATCTAATTTCACTCACAAGGCTTGGGTCAACCTGTGGTATGGTTTTCATGCACTTTTTAAAGGTGCCACATGTTGGGATCGCCCCCTTTCAGACTGATAACATCAGGATGTCTCCTTCCTGACAAATTGATTATGGTGAGATTCGAACCTGGGTCTCATGGTCAGAAAGCAAATATTTTAACTACTCGGCCATATATATAAAATTTGAACAAAGTGAATTAAAAATAAATATAAAAGTGGACATTTAGATCAAAACCTAGTGGCGACAGTCTGTTTCATGCTTAAGCACGATCTTTATAGACTGAAGATTGTGTTTAAGCATGAGACAGACATTTGCCACTGATTCATGAAAGTTACAGTATAAGCATAAGTTGCAAAAAAACTACTCACTTGTAAACTTTTTATGGTCTCTCTTGTATAATCCTAGAATAAAAAAAATGCTGCTTTTGAATCAAATATAGTTTTGTTCATATTTAGTGTGAATGAGAATGTTTTCCCAATAGAAATAGGTAAATTTCAGAAATATCATTATTCTGCTCAGAAAAGCAAAGTTTGAAGAAAATTTTAGCCATTTTTCATGCTTTCTATGTGTAAGCAAATAGAAAATAATAGATTCTACCCAAGGACAATGAATACTATGGTACATCCAGGGGTATTCTACGTATACCGTGTTGCTTAGTAAACTGACTTTTTAGTCAAACGAACCATGTGACATATAACACACCAACACACACAGGGACAATCAATAGAACTAAAGACATTATTCTTTTCTGAGTTATATAAATATATATAAAAGTTATGTATATAAATATATTTATGTATATAAATATATTTATTTATATAAATATATTTATTTATATAAATATATATAAAAACCATATACAGTATGTGTTGGATTCATTAATTTTGAAAGGTTTCAGCGAAATTCTCCTTACAATTCTTAACTTTTTTCAGTCACAAGTGGTAATCCCATTTCTTTACAAGTTGGAACAAATAAAACCTGTAGGTCTTAGAGAGGACCATCCTTCTTTGAACCTTATGGACTGGTGCTACAGAATCATTAACAAAGAACTTCACTAAATAACAGAAGCCATATCACTTAAGGACTTTTGACAACAGCTACAATTTAAAATGTATAGCACATATAACTCAAAGAGAAAATGATGACATAAGATGTTGACGCTCTATACTACTTTAAACAAAAAGTTATTAAGGAAGCTCCAATCCTATCAATACTGGAAGGTGCAATAAGAATAAATCTTTGATAACAAAGAAAAGAATACTGAGCTCTTACATGACATCTGTCCTTCTTTACGGCAGCAAATGTTGGACAATTTCCTCAAGGACAAAGAAGAGGCTCGAGGCAACAGAGATGTGGTTCTACAGAAAGATGCTAAGGATATCATGGTCTGGGCGTATGAGCAACGATGAGGTCTTAGAGAGGATGCAAACAAGGAGGAGGCTTATAATTAACATCAGGAAGAGGCAGCTGAAGTTCCTTGGACATATAATAAGGAAAGAGGGCTTGGAGAATCTGATACTCACAGAGTAAGAGAAACAAGGGAGAACAATGCATGACATACCTAGTGACCTTAAGCAAGTGGATGAGAGAACATTGTCTTGGGGAGGTCGCAAAGGGAAGGAACTTTTTGAGAGCTACAAAGGATAGGAGAAGTGGAGTGCCATGATTGCCTATATCCTAAAAGAACATGTTACTTAGAAAGAAAGATTCTCCTGAAAAATTATTTTAATACAAAAATTTTAGAAATTTCAACCAAAAGTAGCATTGGCAGCTCAGTCAATGAATGTTGAATGTTTCCTTATAAGGAAATGGCTGATATTACCAGCTAATCAATTAATTATTGTGAAAACATTGACTCACATAACAAAATTTGACAGCATATTTTTGGCTTTCTTTTCTTTCTTTTCGTACATTTGTCATACTTCTTTCTTTCTATTTTCTCTCTTAACAAATAAATTTCCTTGAGCAATGCTAATTTTATTTCATTAACCCAGACCACAAAAAGCACCAATGTTTCTTATTACATTTCTATATATCTGACAAAAGCAACAAACTATCTTCCAGACTTTACCATTTTGCCTCTATTTTGCTTTTAATGCCTTTAATCAAATCTCGTTTTACTGGATAAGTTTTTTTTTTTTTTTTTTTTTTTTTTGCTTGACTAACCAAGTCTGACAGTATACTGCAACCTTAGATTCTCACCTACCCAGGAATGTAATTCAAGTTACATACATTTTTATTTACTCTTTCTCTCTCCCCCTCAGGTATATATCTTAGTTTCTCTTTTCTTTTGACCTGTCCCACAGTATCTGGGACAGTTTAACTTTAAATAAATCACAAAGAAAATAAGGTGGGTATGTTTTTAAAGAAAGAGATATGATATAAGATCTGACAGCCTAGACGCACAACTCCTAATGATTTCTTTTTTCTTTTTACATATACATAGACAGACTGACTGGTATAAATCTACTATCTAAAACTATGTCCACTTAAAATTCAGCTGGTTTTTATACCAAAATGAAGAATAAAAACATTGAATAAATCTCAAACAATGACAGTCAACACTTCTTGTTTTTACAATTAGAAATTTTATCGCAAATATTAAACCTGCCAGACTGACTGCTAATGGAAACATACAAAGGCCATGTCTGAAATTCAAGTTTTTCTGTAAGTGTTTTCAGTTTACAAGTATGAATTTAAAAACTTTTCAACCTGCTATCATTGTTGCACCCACTATATAACACATCAAATTTTAAATATACTTATGAAAAAAAATAAATAAATAAAGAGGAAAAAATGAAAAGGAGTAAAAAGAACAAAAAGGATTCAAGTAAATGTTTGAAAATTAACTATTCCTTACCAGCACCAACTTTGACTGACCATCTGAGCCAACACTTTGTCCAACCTGCAGCCAATATGAAAGAATATACCCGGGACGGTCAAAACTCTGACAATGAGATCTTTAGTGCCAAGAAATTCACAATAGTAACTGTGAATAGACAGCATCAAGCATCAAATCAGTCAATTTGGAATCAAGATATGTTGCCATTTCCTCTTTTAAAAGATAAAAGGCTCCCTGAAAAAGAAAAAAACAATCAAAGTATTCCACTGATTGAAAACTTTGAAGATGAACAAATTGGAAATACACTGTGATGAGAAATAATTTAGAATATTAAAAAAAAGCCAAGACATTATTTGTTTTAGTCTGAATCTTTAAAAAAAAATGAGAAAAAGAAAGGTAAAGAAAAAGGCACCAGCAAGTATACAGAATGATTTTTCAAACTTGAACTCTTTTTTTTCTTGGTAGATAAATATTTTATGAACATGTAATATAAATCTTTTTCTTTTATTTTACAATCAAAATGCAATACTTATATCATGCCAATATTATAATCTCATGTATCAATATTTCAATCTGATTAATTCCACACTTTTTAGCATGTCACCACTAATAATAGGCATAGCAGCCACAATATTTTTTTTTGCTGAGCAGATAAATATTTTATGAATATATAATGTAAATTTAACTTTTTCTTTTGTTTTACAATCAAAATGCAGTATTTATATCATGTCATATGTCAATATTTTAATCTGATTAATTCCAAACCTTTTGTAGCTTGTCACCACTGATAACAGGCATAACAGCCACAATAAATTCCTTTATTTCCTTAAGGTTACAAGGAACATGTGGTACAAATACTGGGTCTTTTTCATATCCCCAAAAAAGAAATAATGACAATTTCTTTTTTTGCTTGATTATATTTTTGGGGTGGGAGAAGAAATCTTAATTTTTATTCTTTTAATATTTTCCTTCATTGTTGCTTTTTTTCCCCCAGTGTTTAATTTATTGCATTCTACAGTGTATTCTTATTTTATTTTTGTTCAGTAAGCAGCCTTATTTGGGAATAAAAAAAGAATTAACTTCTGACAAGAATTTAATTCAAGTCGAATTGGTGGATACTTTTATTTTCTATCAATTTTGCATTTTTAAATAATAGCCATAGAATATAAAATGAACTCTGTGATAACAATAAGATAAAGAGAGAACTAGTAAAAAATAAATAATGAAAATTTTTTGTCGAAGAGAAGTAAAAGTATTTCAAGTGTTCACTTCTTTTATTTAATCAGCCCATATTGAAAATGTTATAATGTTTTATATTACGTACACATACACATATCTATCTTTCTATCTGTATATGTATATAAATTTAATATTTACATAAAAATAATTTAAATGTAATACCTTAATCATTTTGTATACAATTTTTATTTTTTATAAATTTATTTGTAATAGTTGTGTGTTCTTTATTCATTTTTTAAAAAAATAATCCTTTACAAATTTTCAATTTAAAAAAATCTACCTAATGATTTGGTCTTGTGAAATAGTTATGAAAATTTTTTTTTTTAATGTTTTACTGATGTCTTTAAAAATGTGTTTTAGACAATAGAAAATGCTGGTAAAATAAAAAAATATTTCCAATCAGACATGTTCATATCTATATCTTGAAGAGCTTGTCTTTCAAGGATTGACAATGAATGAGCTTACTCTCAGAATGGATAAGAATGGAAGAATCAAGAAAAGATATTTAATACCATTTTTATGTAACTTCTCACCAAGAAAAACAACTCAAAATTATTATAATCTTCTTTTTATTCCACTTGATAACTTTTGATGGAACTAGTCTTCAGTTATTCATTAAGTAAGAAGAAGATCTGTTTGAATGTCTTCACATAACTGATATAATGACCTCAATTTTGAGATCAATGGTTTCCAGCTAGCAGATAAGTTTTTAAACTCTAACAATACATACAATTCTGTGTCTTATTATTTTTTACATTAGTACTCAATTTTAACACCAATAAAGAAGAAAGTGTGTCTGTGCTGGAGGGGTTCTTATTGCTTGTCTTAGTGACATGCATATAATGCAATTAGCAGAATCTAGTAGCAGATCAAAATTTGCTTCACTCTTGAAAAATTAAGTCTCAGTATCTTGCTTACTGTCTATCTTTAGTGACCTTTTTGTTCAGTTTTGTGCATATTTTCGATGACTGTTTTTGGCACAATAGCAAGAAATCTGCATAAAGTCAGTCTGTTGATATTTATTCTGCCATTGGCAAATAAATGAAGAAAATCCATGAACAGAGCAATAACTAACTTTGAAGCAGCTTCTTCCTTTTTTTTTATTTTGTATTTATCTTTTGCCATTTTTAATCTTGGTATCTTTTGCATATGACATTTGAAATTGGAACAGAGATTACACAATACAACCAAATGTTGCCAGTTCATTTTGGCATACAAAAGCTAACAGTTGACTAACAGGGAGCAGATAAAAATGGAAAATGTTTTATAAATTCAAAGAAGAGTAAAAATTTATTGAAAATTTTTCATCTGACCTTTCATTTCAAGTAAAATTATTATGCCTTAGAATATAATTTCTGTCTTTTTTTTAAAAAAAAACTGGTCATTGTTTAAATCAGTAGATTGTCCAATCTTTTCTGTCAAGGTCCAACTGCCCCACGGGCTAGTAATCTGTCCTTTTATCCAAGATGGAAGTAATCAAAATATCAACAGCCATCATAAATTACTCAACCTGAATAACTAATGAAAATGAAGGCCAGTTTATGTTTTTAAAGGAGAAAGCAAAACTATTTTTCAATTAATATCTTCTAAATTCTTAACTGTATTTGTTATGATGATCAAACTTAGTAGCTGTTAATGTATTATGTACACTGACTCAAAGTTGCCCGTGAGCTATAGTTATAGCTCTCTTTATGTTAATTACCCATTAGCTAAACCAATTCCATTACATCTCCCTGAATCTTTTGGGTTTCACACCCTGCATGGATCTACGGCTTCTCCTGCATTCCCCTCTCAATGGTTTCACGAGTATTTCTCATTATGGGGGACCTTGAACTAGTTCTTTTATTCTCAGTATCTCATGTTTCGTACTCTGAGTCTTCCAAAGAACTTTAATTGTCCATTGATTCCTCATCCCTGCTTTTTTATTCATCTACATAGTCATTCAAATTAGCTTTGCTTTGTACTTCCTTGTAATTTTGGCTAGCTCTTAACTGGACTGATATTTTTACCATTCTTGCATATTAATGCCATTTTGTATCCTTTTGCCTTTTCTGGCTTGTTTCCTTTATTTCTTTTGTATTATATATTTTCATTAATAGAGTAAGACATGGTTAATGGAGCTCTAATCTGTTTGCCCATCGATGCAGACAGGCTCCCTAATCTATCAGCATGTGGTATCATTTGGTAACTCAAAAATAATCTTGGTAGGAAAATTTTAGTCTTTTCTTGTTGCAAAGAAAATGCTTTCAATCCCATCTTTATTGTTTGGACCATTTGTTCAGTAATCCCATTTGATTGAGGGTGGTAAGGAGGTGTTTTACATGGGACACAGCCAATCTTCCTTAACAACAAGTATAGACTTTCATTACAGAATTCAGGAGCATTATCAGTTACTAATGTTTTTGGTCTCCATTTCTACCAAATATTATGCATAATATTTTACAGTAATAGATTTTTTATCCTGAACTTGGAATACTTCAGGCCACACAGAAAAAGCATCAACCAGTATTAAACATAAACTTACCCCATTAACTTGTGCATGATTCATGTTTCCTTAGGCCAAGATTTCAACTTATTGTGGCAAAAATTCTTTATTTCAGCACATTTAGGACATTTGCGTACATAATTCTCCATGTCTCGGTTTTGTCCTGGCCACCACACTTCCAGTTTTAACCGTTTTTTGTGCAGCAGTTATCCCACAATGCACATCATCATGTACACTTATAATCACTTTTTTTCTACATTTTTCTGGTGGTACGACTAAATCCCCACTACAAATTAGACAATTTTCTATTGATAGTTTGTGTCTGGTTTCTTTGTATGTTCTTTCTGCTTTTGAACAATTACTCCATTTATTGTTTCTTATTGTAGATGAAATTCAACTTAAGACTGGATCTTGTAACCTCTCCATAACTAGTCTATTCATGGGTAACACATCTGTTGCCACCTAATGGAAAAATTGATCCTCAACTTTTTTTATGTTTTATTTGTTTTGTTCCTTTTCAAATTGTAGCCAGGACAATGTATCTACATGTGGTATCATGTTTCCCTTCACATATTCTATGTCATAATCAAAGGCCATTAATTTCATAGCCCATCTTAATATTCTGGATGATGCAACTTTTTCCTAATAAAAATTGTCTTGCTCTGGTCATACTCCTTACAACCACAAGTGTTTCCTTTTCAATATCAGAGTAGTTCAATTCAGCTGGTTTCAATGTCCTGGAAAGATATATCACTGAGTGTCCTTCCTGGGACAAAATTGCCAATACCAACTGATCACTTGCATCTGTGGTGAATGTAACATCCTTTTTAGTGTCAAAAATCTTTCCCACAGGTTTTTTTAGATAAGAGTTTCTTTTAATTTAATGAAGGCTGTTTGATGTGTACTAGTCCATTCAAATTCCTTATTCTTCTTTTGCCACTCAGAAAATGTTTCAATTCTCTCAGAATATTTTGACAAGAATTTTCTATAAAAATTGGCTAATCTGAGAAATGATTCCAATTCTTTTTTATTAGTTGGAGAGGACGTGGCCAGGACGTCGATCACTGGGCTGTGTATTAAGTTACGCTCCCATTCGTTTTTGTCTGCCAACTTGACGATAGTTGGAAACTTTGCTTTCTCTCTCTACTTCGCCTCTTGCTTCTGGCTCCTTGCCAATGTTCGACTCTCGGCATTCAGTCCCTTCTGGCTGCCTGCACGTCGTCCATAACCTTTCCCGTACACTACGTTTGCAATTATTACGGGAGGTTACTAATATCGGACTCGACCAGCAGACATGCAATGCCTGCACTGGACTTTTGACATGCCTGAACAACATCGCAATGCCAGCTTCTCCTTCCTTCCCAACACGTCAGTTTGGCACCCCGGCAACGACCAACATCAACCTCAAACTACAATGACCAGCAGCGATTATCTGCAACGACCAACATCAACTTCAACTGCAATGATCAACTGCAACGACTAACAGCGATCATCTGCATGACCAGCAGCAATCACCTGTAACAACCAACATCGACCATCAATGCCTGCACCGGAACATCTGCATCTCTACCGTTCCGACCACCTTTATTTCTTTATTACTTTTCTAGAATAAATTAGCTTATATCTTATATATCCTCATTCTGTCGTCTATGTTGTTTCACCTTGTCAGATTTAACGTCTTTGAAAATGTTAGCGGACCTCTTGTGACCTCATCACCCTTTTGTGATACGGGGGCGCTCAAGGGGTCCGCTACAATAGTGATGGTTTCAAATATATTTTTTGTTTCAAAAGTTCCTTGAAAGGACCCTAACATTTTTCCATCAAACTGTTTTAATCTTACTAAGCTTTTCTTTAATTTTGGTTTTGATAATTGTTCCCAAAAATTCTTTGGAATAAGAGCCAATTCGCTTCCAGTGTCAAGTTGCATTTTTAAGCCTACACCCTTTAATTTAGCATTCGTGAAGGTAATCTTTTGTTTCTCCTTTCTATTGAAAAAAGATTTTATTTTTTACTTTTTACATTGTTGCGTATTATTTCAACATTTTTTACATTGATATCTTGCCATCTACATACGAGTGATTTTTCTTTTTGCACTTATTACATGTCTGTCCCCATGCTAGACATTTCTATCTCTTTGATTCATGTTTATAGTTGCAATATCTGCATTTTATCATTGTTCTTTTTATCACACATGTATTCATAAGCTCAGGTTGGTTTTCATTTGTATTAAATTTTTCAATTAACTCCTATTGTTGCATAAAGTCAATACAAGCTTCTAAAGTCAGGTTTGTCTGTAATCACTCTAAGATTTTTACTCTATGAAAGGTGTTGTACAGTCCTTCTACCAATCGGAGATGAATTAATTCTTCATCTGTGCTTATTCCTTGTTGTCCTAGTTCATGAAATTCAAAATATCTGTTAATATCTCTTAACCTTCTTAGATATTTTTTATAGGTTCCCCAAATTCTTGTCTCAATGCTAAGAATTTGGTTCTTTCATCTATGACCAATCTTTTCTTTGGTTGAATATTTCTTAATATTATTTCTTTGACTTCCTTAAATGTCAAGTTTTCAATTTCAGCCAGGTAAGTCATTAACAAAATCTGCCTGATGGCTTTGCATCCTGCAGTGGCCAAAAATAAATCTTTGATTTCTTTCTGTCCTCCAAGTGTTTGGTCAACTTGTAACTTCTTTATTCAGGCATGTGTCTCAAAGCATTTTATCCAAATCTTTATTTTTTCAGGTTCTTTTGTGTTCAACAGAGCTCCATCAGGTGACACCATTTTGTTATGATGATCAAACTTAGTAGCCACAGATAACCTATGTACACTAACCCAAATTTGTCCGAGGTATAGTTATAGCTCTCTTTATGCTAATTACCTATTAGCTAAACCAATCCTGTTACAGTATTATATAAAACAATGTTCTTTCAGTTTCTTTTCTTTGTTAACTTTGCAACTAATAATTTGTCTGTTGCAATTCATTAAATTTACATATTATTTTCATTTTTATCTCTTCAATAAAAACAAAAAATATACCAGATAGTATTTAAATGATCTTTTTTTAACTGGAATCGTTTTTGACTTACAATATTTGCAATATTTTCATGAGTGAATTATGAAGTCTTCATAGGGTATTGTTATTTGTGCATTTGGGAAGTGTTTTAGCAGAGAATGGAAAATGTGAGACTGAAATTCAAAGATGTGTTGGAACAGTAAAAGATGCCTTCTGTAATGGCGTAGTTATGTTAGGGTTGATGTAGTAGTAATCCTGCTCGATATTAGTTGAGTATTGTTAAAGTAATTATCCCATTGCTATATGTATTTGTAGTGTAGGAGGAATCCTTTTCTCTTTTTTTTAAAAATGAAATGAATTAAAATGTTCAACAATAACATAAAAAATAAAATTTGAGACATGTGTTGACATAAATCGCAAGAATTTGTATTTTTTGTGATGTGAATTACAGAATATTGGTAGGGTGTGTGTAAAAATGTTCTCAATGTCTCTTTCCTTTAAAAGTCAGTGTTTACTTGGTTTGGTTCTGAGAATTTTGTTTGTGAGGATGCGTTTAAAATCGTCTATTTTTGATCTTCTGGAGTGCTGGCAGACATGTGTTTCTATTGACTGCTACTACTTGTCTACTGGTCTCTACCACATAGTGAAAAGGTCGTTTTATAATCACAAGGGTTAGGATGATGAAATATCCTTCTTTTCTGTCATCCCTGATGACAAGGTTATTTTTAGAATGATGAAATGTCACCATTCTGGACGATAACAGTTGTAAAGTTTAAATAAAGTATAAAGAAACAGGTTCTTAGGTTGTTAGAAACAAAGCAAAGAGTGCTGTACTGCTATGTAATATCAGTCCTACTGTATGCAATCTAAATGGTGAAGGCACTATGAGTTATACAGGCATATACCCACACAAGAAATAAAGCTTGCGTTTTTCCATTTTGGAAATTAAAAAATCAGTTTTATTGAAACTTTTTTCTTTTCAGTTGTAAAATACCACATGACAGAGAGGGAAAATAATAGACCAATCAAATCATTCTTTTGTGGTGTTGAAAAGGCCTAAGTCTTCAGCCTCTTTAAAAGCAATATAAATGTTCCACTGGAATTGTGGTAGAAGATAAAACTGCATGAAACTGGCTGCTACAAATGGAAACAACAAAAAGATTACACAAGACACAAAATCAGCAACTGTTTTATTTCAAAATCCCGCTCATTCTGTTTTAGCTCCCAGCATTCCCTAGGAGGACCAGAAATGCTTACCCAGTCATCATTATCATCATAATCGTCATAATCATCATCAGTGATGTTATGGAACATCTCCCTTCCTAAGATAATTTCTTATTCTCTTTATTAACTGATTTCTAACTTTCCAAATCACAAAATAAATGATTACATGTTAAAGTTCATTTTGGATTACTGTAAAAAGGTGATAACTTTCATTTTGTTAAATCAAACAAATATCTGGGGATATTTCTTATCCACCTGCTTTTAGTTTTATCAATATTTTCTTTTGTATTATTATTATTTATTTGAAAATTCTACTTGGTTTCTTTATCAAAAGTCTATTTTCAACATCTGAAAATTAAATATGTTTCCTATTTCTTTGGAAATCACCTTATTTAGTTTTCACAATATACAATCTGTTGTCAGTGTCTGCTGACTTAACCATTGCTTTTGTATTACAGTATTTTACTTTATCCAATTTTATTCTAACTCTATCTCCTCTTTTTAGAGTTGGTAAATTTTTGGCACTGTGGAATCTGTTAAACTTCTTTTCCATTCTAATTTTTGTCAGTTTGTCTCTCTTGCTGACTTATGTGAAATCAGGCCATTTTGGTAGTAACTTTTTAAGATGTAATGGCAACATAGTTCTTATTTTCCTCCCCATAATTAATTCCGTAGGACTGACTCCTGTGGCTTGAATTGGCATACTCCTGTATATCATTAATGTTTGAAATATGTTTGATTATTTCAAAATTTTCTTAGCTATTTTAACAGTGATTTCTGTTTTGTCATTTGCTTGAAGATAATGAGGATTTGATATTATGTGTTTAAATCCATAACTATTTGCCAAAGCTTTGAAAGTGTAACTTGTGAATTGTTTTCTGTTATCACTAACAAGTTCAATAAGAATTCTAAAATGTGAGAAGAATTTTTAAAATTTTCCTACAATCACATGTAATTGGATCGATATTTACTATTTCTATACATCTCGAGAAATAGTCTATTGTTACAATATATTTGTGTACTCGGAGAGTGAAAAAATCTGTACCAATTCTTTGCCATGGGCTTAGAGGAAGTGATGTTACTTTCAATTTTCTCTTTTTATTTGTTGAACGGTGTATGTAACAAAACTTACATTTTTAGATACTCCTCCAACTCCTGTGATATTCTAGGACACCACACCAATTCTTTGGCTTTCTCTCAGCATTTGTTTAGTCCCAAGAGACCATTATGAAGTATCCTTAATATCTTTGGTCTAATTTTTTTCAGGTAAAACAATTCTGTCCTGAAACTATAGTGAATTGTCATGGACTGACAATTCATTCTGTCTTGGGAAATATGAGCTTATATCTCCTTTTAGGTTTCATTCTTTAAGTGGGCCTCCATTTAATGTGAGGTGTCTTATTTCATATAATACTTCAGTTGCTATTTTTATTTGGTTTAATTTCTTATCTGATGTTGGGCTGGTTCTTGCCATACAGTCTGTATATACTCCAACATCTTCCTTTATGTTAGGTAAAATAGGTAATGAGACTCTCTGAGCTGTTGTTACACAGTAGATTATAACATCCTCTTTCAGAACTATTTTAAATGGATCTCATACAACTACTGGCATCAAATGAAGTTTCCTGTTGTATTTTGTCTAAGCATATCCCTAAATTCATTTTAGTTGGGGCTTGTTTGGACAATAAGTTCTCTCCCTTTACACATTTAATGACATATATTTCCAAATTATATTTATCATTACCTATTTCAGTAACAGTAGTAAATTTACCAATGCACTGTATTTTTACCCCCAGGACTTGTGAAGGTGCCATTTACTAGTTTTAAAGAAGGTTTTTTTTTTCTCAAATTTTATATGTTTGAGTTGAGATAATGTTTATACCAGTGCCTATGTCAATTTTAAGCATCACTGCTGTTTTAGAAATATTTAAATTTTTGTAAGATTTCTTTCTGTTAGCTTTCCTAAGAAATATTTCTTTATTCTTCATTTTCTGTATCATATTAGTTTTGGTTCTGCAGACTACAGTGAAGTGATTCATTTCTCCATATTTTTTACACTGTTTCCCTTTCACTGGAGAGTTTTTAAAATCATGTTTTCTATTATATATATTGCAGTTGGTGTTGTTACTGTTTTTCCTACTTTTCCTTCTTGCAGTGTCTTGTGGTTTCCTCTGGGTCTTAAGTTCATCGACAGTTTTCTTGCATATTTCTTCCAATTGAGAATTTTTACTTGCTTACAACTCCTGGCCATCTCTGTAGCTTTCTAGAGTTCTAGATCAGGAATTAGCTGTAATCTTTTGGATAGGTTCTGATTCTGTATATCAATATCACAAGATGGTCTCTGATTTGGTCATTTTTCTTTGGAACCTTACATGCTTCTGCTATTTTGTGCAATGCACGAATAAATATCCCCATTGGTTCTCCTGGTAACAGAACTCTAAGATAAAATTTTGCCCTTTCATGAATTATATTTCTTTTAGGCATCAAGTAGACATTGAATTTTTCCAAGACTGAGTTGTATACATTTGTGTCTTCTGGTCATGAGGAAGAGAATGGCTGGAATATATTTTTGCCTTCACTTCCCATGCAATATATCAATGTACCGACTTGAGTTTTATTATCTTTTTTCCATCATTTCAATGCTTCTCAAAAGCACTGAAATCTCTGTGAACATTTCTTTTAATTTCACAGATTTGTAAAGTTGAATGGCTCTGATGTAGTTAATTTGAACATTTTCCTTTCTTTTTTTTTTTAATTGAGTCCTGTTCTTTTATTAGAAAATATTTCCTCTTTTAGGACAAATCCCTCTCTAGTCTCTCTCAGATGTGCTAAAATCAACAAATATTTTATTTTAAAATCTCACTTGTTCTGTTTTTGCTTCCAACATTCCCTACTGGGATCAGAACTGCTTACACATTATTATCATCATCATCAGTGATGTTATGGAACAATAAACACTGGTGTAGGTTTTCAAAAGAATTTTATTTTTAGCTACTGGCAACTTCAAAGGAACATTTTTAAATCTATTCACTTTCCACTGACCAAAGCCAAAGCAAAGTTCAATAGAGTCCTATTCACACTGTGTATGTAAACCTCTCTCTCTTTCCATGCATTTACATACTGACATTTGAACTCAGACCTGGGCTGGTCTCATGGGCCCCACCAAATCTATGATACTCCCCAACCACTCTACTACATCTCAATTTTCATAAGGTAGTATTTCTATAAAATACAAATTTTATTGTAACCTAATTATGTACAATAAATGATCATGTGCAACAATTCAACTAGAAAAATTGAAAATAAATACAATATATCTAAATACAAATTAGAAACATGCCATAATAGATCATTCCATCTTAAATAAATCAACATTGTTTTTCGATAATCTTTAACATCAACTTGAAAATCTGTTAAGGGATCTATGGTCAATTTAAAACAGGCTTCCAAGTAAGTATTAACTATTTACTTTCCCTACACTGTCAATGAAAACCAGGCTCCTGATCATGCTTTTGTGCTGTTTGATCTGATGGTCAAAGAATCTATTGATTCAGAGCATTGTGATAAAAAGCAGCAACAAAATGAAGTAAGGCTAATAGTGAAAACTGCCTGGGTTTGCTAGGTTAGGCTAGACTTGACATCCAAGTGAATCTTCCCAACAAGGAAAACATCGTAAATAGGCTGGAAATAAGTCAAAAGCACAGGTCATATAGAAGAACATTTATTGAACAATAATAATAAAACATAAGAATCAACGATATGCCTACAAAATGATAACAAGTGAATGAAATGCTGTCTTTTGCTAATTTCTTCCATAAATGACCTTATTTAAATCATGGAGGCAAAGCAATGTTATTTAGTTACATGGTAATGGTAATATTAGCCATTTCCTTATTAGAAAACATTTGGCATTGTTTGCTTGAGCAACAAGTGATATTGTAATGTGAAATTTATTAAATATTTGTATTAAAACAATATTTTAGGAAAATAAATTTTTCAAATCCACTAACTTATTACTCTTGACAAGAGCTTCTTTCATAACCTTTTGTTTCTTGATTATGTTGTTATTTTCTCCTTGAATTGCATTTTAACATTTTTTGAGTTATATGCTATTCATTTTAGCTGTTACTGCTGTTGAAAGTCCTTAAGTGATGTGGTTTCTGTTATTTGATACAGTTCTTTATTTGAGATTCTGTTGCACCTGTCCACGAGGTTGGAAGAAGGATGGTCCTTGCTAATACCTAGCTCATAGATATTTTTAATCATTGATCTGAGAAAGTGGTTGTATACAGCTGACAGTTTAGACATTTCTGAATGAGTTTGGGGCCAGACATGACATTCATATGTGAATCTTGATCTGACAAAGCTATTTAAGAACATGGCTCAAGTTTTTAGGTTAGTGCTTTGGTTCTGTAGCAACTTGAGGTGTTGGGCAAAACTATCTCTAGCATAGTCTATTCCAGGGGTCAGCAACCTACAGCAGGCATGCCACATATGGCACTCCAAGCAATTTCCAATGGCACACAGTTGCAAATGACATCACAAAGTCCAAACCAGTAACTACTACAAAGCAAAGTAGATATTTAGCTGTTTCAATTTTAATATATACTAAAGTATATATACTATACATTACTATATAAAATATATTGTAGAAAAGGTGTAATGACCTTGACTTTTATTAAAATATGTATGCTGTTGGCACACTGATTTTAAAACCCTAAGTTG
Source organism: Acanthosepion lycidas (assembly GCA_963932145.1). NCBI lineage: Eukaryota > Metazoa > Mollusca > Cephalopoda > Sepiida > Sepiidae > Acanthosepion > Acanthosepion lycidas. The sequence goes on along the minus strand of OZ010582.1, from coordinate 18,822,327 downwards.
GCACATAGTCAGCAAAAGATTGCCGACTATCTATTCTATGTTCCCTTTCCTTATCACTTATACTAAACTTGTGGAATTTATAATTAATTAATTATAATTATAATTAGTACAGACTGGTTAATTTATGGACACTGTAACATGCTTGTTGTCCGATCTCTTGTCTATCTTCAACTGGGAGTTTTTATTCTTCTTGTGGAACTCATGTGTGATAAATGTTTCCGTGGGAAAATGTGAACTTCTGCTGATATTTTTGTGTACCTACAATACTCCCTCACATGTATATAGAAAATATATCTGATGTGTAAATCTGAAAAGTGAGATTATACTAGCAGGCACTTAGGCTATCTGACCTGTTTACCTGACCAAGTAACTCGTTAAGTCTGGTTATTAGTTTGTGTAGGTATGGTTTGAGATACAAATGTTGTATGTACGTTTTATCTCATAACTATGATACAAACAGGTTAGAGATGTTCATATATTTCCTACTGATGTCTGAGGCTATATTCAAGCCTTGGTGAAAACCTAGATTTTTAAATGCTGATTTTCTAGGCTGGAGTTTCCAGGTTGAAAAATTAGCTATACATCATTCTCTTATTCTCATTCGCAGCTATCTGGTTTCTTACAAAAGATTGAGATAAAAACCAATCCAGTTGCAAAATTGAAAATGAGAGAAAAAAATGTTTTTAATTTTGCTTTTATAATGAAAATTGCCAAATAAAATTATTATAGATTAATTGATATTTTAAAAACGTGGAGCAAACATTTTAAATTCAATCTTCACAGTTGAATAAAAATGGCTAGCTAGAATTACAAGTTTGGGACTGTTTTCTTGAAAACCAACCTCGAAGTTCTGTTGTCAATCATTTCAAACTTGCTAGACAGTTTTTAATTTGCTTAAAAAAACATTTTGTGACCTAGAAATATAAGTGATGACGACAACTGACTAAATAAAATGATTTCTTTATTTTTTGATTTTAAATATTCGGCCTAATGATAAAATCGGCCTTGGATTTTAATTTATAGCTTTTTATTTTTTTTTGCCCACATTGAAATTTTGCAAAATAGCAAAAAAAAAAAAACCTTTAAAATGAAAATGTCCTTTCCTCCCAAAAGAAAAAAAAAAAAAAATGTGACAAAAGCGAGACAAAAACAAATTTAGCTTTTTTCTGTATTTTCTTATTTTCATTTCAATTTTCTAATTTCTTTTAAATTTGAATTAATTCTTATTTTCCTCTCCTTTTCGTTTTTTTATTTATTCTTTCTCTGTAGTGTTTTTTTCTTTGATGATGTTTTCATTTTGTCTTTTGCTTTTTTTAAATTTCATTTCATAAAGTGACTAAAGTCTTTGTCCGTTTTATTTTTTCACTGAATGAGAAAAAGAATAAGTAAATCTGTAATAACAATTTTTTCTGGAATTTTCTTTTTTTTTATGCATTTATTTTGTGCTCTTAACAGAGAAAAATCGCTAATTAATTTCCTTTCTTCTTTTTGTGATTTAGTTTTAAATTTCCTTATTTTCATTTTTCGTCGCCTCCTTTTTTAATTTTTCTTTCTCGTAATTTTTCCTTTTAATTTTCTCTTCTGCATTCATTTTTTTTTTCGTCCTCCATTTTGTTATCCTTTCATATTTTCCCAGTTTATTTTACTACTTTATATTTTTTCTCCTTCCTTTCATTATGTCTTAACTCTACTCCTTTAAAAAGCAAACTCAAGGGTTTTTTAAGCTACTTACAGACCTCCACCTGACCCCAATACAGCCTGAGGGCCTGTTTCTGCTTTAGAGGACGTATACTATTACCGTATTACGAAAATTTGTGTGTTAGACATTCTCGACGTCTGTGTGTGAATTACCTTGCACTTGTTGAGGGCGATAAAAGAACGATTTTTAAAATGTGAATACGAGTAAAAAGATTTTGGTATCTGTCCACTGAGTGAAAAGATAATAGTGGTAGAAAAGCTTAATTCTTTCTTTATTCGTTAACTGGCAAAATTTATTACAAACAATGGCAATTTCTCTTTTTTTGTAAAAAAAAGTAAAAAGCATAAAAAAATCTATTATTTTTTTAAAAAGTTAACGTCTCTAGAGACAGTCTGTTTTCTTCTTTTTATCACGTGTAGTTGGGGTTGTTAAACTGTATTTAGAAAATGCAAATTTGGTTGAGACTTGACTCACTTGAGAGATAATTTATCTACTGCAAAAACCTGTTGACTTGCTTTTAAAAATTATTTTTTTAGGATTTCTTTTTTGTTAGGGGGAAAGGGTGTTGTAAAAATGTACTACGTGAGGGTAAAGACAAAAAAAAAAAAAAAAGAAGCCTTATTCCTGCTGCCAGTACAGTAAAAAATGTTAAGCCACTCCTCTTTTTAAGTGCAATGGGGAGGTGTCGATTTCAACTTGAAATCCCCAGACCGGGCTCACTTTATTTATGCCGCGTCTTCCTATGTAGACAAAACTGTGTTGTTAGTTATTTTCTCACATTTGTAACTTTGTGCTAGAGACTAAGTAAATAATATTTAATCAATGACTTGTTCTAGACTTAGCTTAGTAAATAATATTGACTTTACTAAGCCTTATTTAGTAAATAAATATTTCATTGTTCTGAAAATTTAATAGCATTTTCCATCTTCTACAATCTAATTTGAATAATTTTTAATGGGTTAAATTCTTATAATACTATTAAATATTAGCATTTAAGGTGTAGCAACATCTATGGCACTATAGGCTAGGCTAGTGTGGGGGTTCTTCAGCCCTTTTATTTTTTGCTGGAACTTAAGACTAAAACAGAAGACTTAATCTACTTAACCTCAATTTATGACAGTTCAATTGAGCTATAACCTGTATCATTTATCTAAAATCATTACTATTAGGTTGGTGCATAAATAATGACGTAATAATGTCGTTTTTTGACGTATTTTTTAACGTCAAAAAACGACATTATTACGTCATTATTTTTGCACCCACCTAATACAATTAATTTTCAAAATAAATTAGAAAAATTTGTTTTTTGTTTTTTAAAACATTAACTTCTAAAACTTCTACATAACTATGTAGAAAGGTCTCATTCCAGTAAATAAGTAGAAATGAATGATAACCAAAATGCATATTTAAAATCAGAACCAAAAATATATTTACAGCAGGATAATAAACTTAACTTAAAAATGTTCATTTTATAAGAGGATCAGATAAAAAATATAGAATCAAAAATCTTTAAAAAATTTACATCTGACTTAGCCCCCTTACTTGTAACATTTTATTAAGACCCCGCCTCATTGTTTTGTCACACTCAGTAATAATATTTTAACATAACCTTGAGTGCAGTAAGAAAAATTGCTGAATTAATAACATTAAAAATGGAAAACATATCAAACAACATACACAATCACTATTTACATTATTTACATGTGGACTAGTGTTCTTGTAGGGATTCATAAATAAGAAGCAGGAGTTGCATCCCCTGCTTTGTTAGGTTATAGTAAAAGAAGGGAAGTAGAATTCCTATAATGCACTTGAAAGACAGTTTTGGTGCCCATTCTCTCTATCTCTGTCTGACTGCCAAAATGTGAAATCCAGGGTCACAAACTCATATCCATACAACTGAATATATTAGCTCTATCACTGATATTGAGCACTTTCCAATAAGTACTGTGAATATAAAATAATATATATATATATATATATATATATATATATATATATATATATATGTGTGTGTGTGTGTGTGTGTTCTGTGAATAATATGATTCAATTATGTAAGCAATAGTATGTTTAATCAAAATTCAATCATTTAATTAATCCCAGATAAAAATAACAAAACCCAGAACAAGGCCTCATATTATTTACATTCCCACAACATCTTTGTCTATGTTGTTGTTATCACAATGTTTTCAGCTTTCATCTTGTTGATCCAGGTTATAGGAAACAAACTCTATTTTCAACACAATTACATACCCAGATACATACAATATTAAACATGCCAAACTTTATTTTCTACTCAATAAAAGACAATATTACAAACATGCAAGAAAGATTTCACAATACAACTCACCATTTAAATCAAAGTGTCTATTGGTTAGAAATTAACATCAGCATGTGAAATATTTGACCAATCAGAGAAAACTAAAACACTATTTTTCTTGAGCCTTCTTTTGGAAAAAAAAGCTTGTAAAAATTGACATTTCAAGGAGCAGAGATGAAACTGTTTTCAAGCTGAAGAGAAGATGTGGCTTCATCAAAGCCAGTAAATGGTAAAAGTCTTTTTCCAACCACAGCTTTTTTTCTGTAGAACAACTATTTAAATTTTTTCTAACCCATAGCTTTTTCTGTGAAACAACATCCCAAAGACTTTAACTTGACTAAAAACTATTTTTACTCCTTTTTGACTCTTTTGAATTCATGTCTACATGTTTGTAAATACAAATGATTTATTTAACAAGCATACCCATTGTTTTATTTATTTTTATTTTATTATTGTTTAGAATTCGGCTGTTTGGATTTTTAATACAAAAAAAAAAAAAAACCCCTGAAGAACAGAATTATCTACAAGGTAATTTACAGGGAAATTCAAACTGAATTCTTTATTTAATCTACTGCTTTTCTAGAGATATTTTGTCTAGTTCTTATTTAGTATTGTTGACAAAGGAAAGTACAATGGTTGAAACACTGTGATAACAATAACAAAGATGGGGATAATAGTCCATGTGTAAATAATGTAAATAATACCCCCCATCCCAGAAATTCAAGCAGAAACATACAACCATATAATCGCATATACTTACCTTGTTATTTCTCTTATTCAGGAAAAAAAAAACAAAGTTAGATGATTTCCATTGATACAAGATCAGGTTCCAATGCACATGTATCCATTAAAATTGTTTTTGATGATAGACATTTATTATCATATCTACTCTGGCTGGCCTGCAGATACATATTTGTATACTTTTGATTTTTACAATAATGTTTACCTTGTACAAAGCCCAAGAGCCACTCGAGGTAGAAGGTTACAGCTTAAGGGCAGGGTTCATGTGGGACAGATAATGGTTGATTGTAAACTTGAACATGTTAAAGTCATATTGATCAGGGAAGCATTCTCTTGGGAGTCCCACAAAGTAGCAGTTCGTGGGAAGAAGCTAGTTGAGCAAAACTTACATCTCACCAATGGAATACGAAGAGAAAGGGTTGAAAATAATTCATCACTCACAAAGCTGCAAAGATACTTTTGGGATTGGGAAGTGAAGACCGAGCAGCTCCTGTCCATATACAGTAAAAGTACTCCATTTTCAGCCTGATCTGATTCTTATGAAGGTAGACAATAACAAAAAGAGTCAAGTACTTACTGGAGTGATACAAGGAACTGAGCATTTTCCAGTATCTTTAGCAATGGATCATATGTATGAGTTCCACTTGAGATCTGGGTTGAGATTAAGTCCCAACAGGTGTTCAAAGCACAGGGCCTCTCCTGAGACAATGCCCATTTATCACAAATACATAACAAGGATTAATGTATTGTGTGTCAGTCTGTGCCACAGTTATCTATCTGTTGGCTCATACTTTGTAAGAAATTCTTCATTCACTTGATATGTTTAACTGCTCAATGTTTTGTCTGCAGTTTGTAATTTTTTCTTTATCAGACTGTTACCAATAGCTATTCCCTCCAACTGAGGATGAGTACCTCACAGTCTGTGCCATTTCAGAAATTTCTAGCCATAATGCTTTGGCCTTTACGAAAGTTGCTCAAATCTTTCCAATAACTGCAGCATTGAACATGTCAAAAATTAAGCACCTGCTTATATGTGCAATTGTCATGAGACAGTAGCTGTCATTCTTTCCCCATGTTACAGGTTATAATGTTTTTGGTTATACAGTGAATAATTTAGCACTCCAATGTACATTCATTCTTCATACTGATTAACCTGATGTTTCCTAAGCATTTATAACAAGTGACAAATTAACAGTTTGACATATAGATTTGTGAAAATGCTAAAAAAATTGAAGGTTTCACCATCTGTTTGTCATCCTGTGACATATCAAGTTGTTAACAGCAATTCAAAATATTTGGTGTTTAAAACAATTCAAGAAAGCTATTTTGAAAACTTGTTTATACTGTATGATCATTATATAACAGTTAATTTACCATAGGTTTTATGTACATCTAGACAAATTTTTGTTCTGATCCAATCTTTCTTATCAAATTGTGAAATAAAAGTTGTCATCAATGGCCCCAAGATCTTTCTGCTTTAATGCAGGTGTCTCCCAGGTCTCTATCCAAGGAGCTATGTTGTTCCAAATTTTCATAAATTACCTTCCTGATGACATCAACTTGGCATCTATGATGATGACACAACTATATACTACTGTCTTAATAGTAAGTTTGATTGGTTCAATAAGGTCATATTGTCAATTGATTGGTAGCTGATCTCAAAAATGACCTACGATCTGTTCTTAAAATCTGGGGCAACAATGGCTTGTTAATTTTAATGTCACCAAAATGAAACTGATCTCTTTTAATTGTCTTAGAAACCCTTTTTTGCCTTTCATCAGCATGGCTGATGCTAACCTCCAGGAGAATGACTCATTGCGCATTCTCGAGCTAATGTTTTCTGCTGACATGAAGTGCAAAAATGATATTGAATCAATTGCTAGGTTCACTGCTATGAAAGTTAGTTCAGTGTTTCATGCTAGACAAATTTTCCTCACCAGCATCTATCTTACACCTTTACGTCCCGAGCAAGGCGGAAGCCACTAGGATGCAGGGGGTTGCAGAAGATTTGGAGCGAGAGCAGATAGGAGTGATAGAAGAAAGGATGAGAAGAAGGATAGTGGATAGATCAAGGTAACTGGAGATCACGATTGACATTACATTTGAATAGTTGGAGATTATAGCTCTCAGGGAAACAATAATAGGGAAGGGTGTTCCACAGGTGAGAGGTGCAAGGTATGAAGCTATTGGAGTAGAAGACATGGCTACATTTAAAAGTTTCTACAGTGAAAGGGTGAGAGCGGGATGGCAGCCTTGTAGGGCGCTTGAATTCATGAAGTCTGGGAACCAGTGAGATCAGCTCATCGGAGCAATTATTAGGTTGGTGCAAAAATAATTACGTAATAATGTCGTTTTTTGACGTTAAAAAATACGTCAAAAAACGACATTATTACGTCATTATTTTTGCACCAACCTAATACCATGAAAGTATTTGTAAAAAAGACAGAGAGAGGCGACGGCATGTCTAGTCCATGAATTGAATATTGCTGTCACATCTTGTCTGGTGCTTCTGCTATGTATTTAGAGATTCTTGATAAAAGATGAATCTGCAGTGTTATGGGTTCTTACTTGGCATTTCAGCTTCAATCATTTTCTCACAGCTATAATGTAGTTTCCTTGTGCCTTTTCTACAAATACTTTCATGTTAATTGTTCTGATGAGCTTTCCTCTTTGGTACCTAGACTTGATGAATTTAAGCACAGTAATAGATTAGCAGCAAGATCTCATTATTTTACAGTTGAAATAAGTAGCTGTAACTGTAAGTTCTATGCTAATTGTTTCTTCTCTCACATTTCTTGCTTGTGGAACTCTCTTCTCTCTTCTTGCTTCCCAGTTATCTTGGATCTTCAAAAATGTAAATATAATGCCAATCATTATCTTCTGTCTTCTTAATTCCTGTCCTGTTATTGTTCTCTCTCCTTAATAATGTTCACTTTTTCTCATAGTCTCCTACTCAGTAACCCCTTGCATCTTAGTGGCATTATTGCCTTGCTTGGGGCAAAATAACTGAAATAATAAATAGGAAAAAAACGTGTTTTTGCTAATTTATCATACATGGTTGATTGATTCTAGTAGATGTTTCAGATCAGCAGAATATGATAACAGAGGTTGATGTTTAAATCCAAGAAGTAACCCAGGGTATTTCTTATTTTCAAAGTCTTTTAGATTAGATCAGTTATATCTCATTTCTGGGTGAGACACAAAGTAAACGAAGCATGCCTAGACCCCAGAGATTTTGTGTAACACCTCTTTATTATCTTGATATCTTTGTAGTATAGGCTGTGAGGGACAGGATAATTTATTGTCTCTATCAACATGTATGCATGTGACGCCCTCACATTTAACTCATATTTGCTTTTGTGCAGAAGCAATAAATATATTCAATATTTACAAAATCAGTTTTTTGTTTTTTTTAAATTAGTATCACTCCAAGCAAGGCAGTACATCCACTGAAATGCAAGGAGATAAAGCATCTGGAGGAATTAGGAACAGATGCAAGGGGATACAGCATCTGGAGGAATTAGGAACAGATGCAAGGGGATAAAGCACCTGGAGGAATTAGGAACAGATGCAAGGGGATACAGCATCTGGAGGAATTAGGAACAGATGCAAGGGGATAAAGCATCTGGAGGAATTAAGAACAGATGCAAGGGGATAAAGCATCTGGAGGAATTAGGAACAGAAACATTAGTAATGAGTAGAAAAAGAAAAGAGTAATCAGGAGGAAAGTAGATAGAGATTGATATTGCATTTAAATTTTTGCAGATTAAAGTTGGCTGGAAAGCATAGAGCTGGAAGAGAGTTTCACATGTGAGAAGTGTGAGAAAAGAAACTGTTAGCATAGAAGTTACGGCTACATCTATCTAGCTCAATTGATGAGGTCTCACTGCCAGTCTAATACTGCACTTAACTTCATACAGTCTAGGTACCATAGCGAAGAGCTAATCTGAACATTTACCATGGAAGTATTTATAAAAAAGGCACAGAGAGGCAACCTTACATTGTGAACAAGTGACTGAAGCTGAGCCACCACATCAGAACCAATCATACTGCTGATTCTTCTTTGGATCTTGTTAAGGAGCTCCAGGTAAATAACAGGGGAACCTGACTATATATGGCAGCAATATTCTAAGCATGGGTAAATGGTAAACTTATAGATATGCAAGATAAATTCTGGAGAGAAAAACTGTCTCACCTGACACAGTGAACCAACTTTCTTAGCAATTGATCTAGCAGTGGATTCAAGATAGTCTTTTCACTTCATGTCAGCTGAGAATATTAGCCTGAGAAGCACTTTCCTGGATGTTAGGTTATGATTAATGGAGAGAAGTTTAGTTTTGGGTGTGTTAAAATTGACAAGCCATCTTTTGCCCCAGTTAACAATGGTTTGAGTTCGTTTTGTACATCAGCTGCCATTTTGACCTTGTTGAACTGATCAGCCTTACTATCAAGACAGGAGTAAAGTCATCAGTGTAGATACCAAATTGAGAGTTGATGTCATCGGGAAGGTCATTAATGAAAATTAAAAACAGTGTAGGACTAAGGATGGGACACCTGCATTAGTACAAAAGGATCTAGTGGCCATTCAGGTTAACTTTCACTTTTCGATTTGACAAGAAAGACTGGATCAGCTCAAAAATGTGCCCACAGGTACCATAATGTTTCAGCTTGTGGAGAAGACCTAAATGCCAGACCTTATCAAAGTCTTTCAAAATGTCCAATGCAACAGCCTGGGCTTCACTGTTTTTATCTAGAGACACTTTCTGCAATTATCATTAGTACATCAGCAGTTGACCTGGAGAAATGAAAGGCCTGTCTAAGAAAAGACCTGCGATGAGAGATGATGAACCAATTCAGCATAATGCCTCTAGGAGTTTCCTAAAGAGAAGTAGATGGCTAATAGGCTGATAGTTAAATGGGTTGAATGGTTCACTAAAGTTCTTAATATGATGAGTTCCAGCAGGCGGGAAAACAGGAGGCAGCGAGGCATTTATACAGTTTAGAGAGAACAGGAGCTAGTTTGGGAACACACTTCTTAATGACGATTACAGGGATGTCATCAGGTCCACATGCTTTGTGGGGATCAAGGTTAGAGATGATAGCAGAAACCATGGAAGGTGTTATATGCCTATCACTCAACAGAGAATCAATTCTAAGTGGGAAGTTAGGCAGGGATACTCCAGATGAGTCAAGAGTAGAGTTTGAGGAGAATTTATGGACAAAGCATTCGGCTTTATCAGCAGAGGATGATAACAACTCAAGTTGATTGAAGAGGTGGGAATAGAGACTTTGCACTTATTTAGTACCCTATTACAGAGATGCCAGTAATCACCAAAGTCAAAGTTGTTAGAGGCTATGTGTTGCCTCATTCTCTTGGCAAATGGGGACTTATCTCCTTCGACAACTCACTCACATTTATTGCGAGCAATAGTGAATATGCACCTGTTATGACAAGAGCTGGTATAACCAAAAATAGTGGTTTCTGCATGCTATAACTGCTAATCATGCTGGTGTGAACCATGGAGAGGATTGCTGTTTCACTTGGTATTTCTGAGAAGGGATGAAAGTGTTCATGCCGGCTTTGACCCAAGAAGAAACCTCAGTGGCACAATTTTCAATTGGGAACTTTAAGATATCAGTCCAAGGGATGTCCCAAAGAAAATCCTAGAATGAGTCCCAATTGGCATGCTGATAACAGAAAGAGGGTCTAATGGATAGGGGGTTCCTGTTTAATGGATGCTTGGAATGAAATATCAATAGCTACCACATGATTATTTACATTATTCGGACTACTGTCCTCATCTTTGTCATCATATTTATTACAATGTTTCGGCTATTGTACACTCTGGCTTTCTTGGAATGTTGAACTGAACCCTTTATTTTGCTCACTGGGGTAGACTGTTCTAGTTCCACATGCCATGTGTAATGGATGTCAGTTATCAGTTATCTCCTGTTAATTTTCCTCTGAAAGTTCTCCGCTGCCTTAACTGAGTATTGAACTCACACTCTTTGGATCCTGTCACTGGATCTAACTAATGCCTTTATCTACTATGCCATGTGTCCTTGAGGACATCTGTGTATGAATTTCTAGGTATTATAAATGTAATGTCTTCAGCCATCATTTTTTACTAGTGCTTATATTGCAATTTTTGCTGTTATCAATGCATGTTTTACCAGAACTCATATTGTAATTTTTGTTGTTATTATCGCTTTTCTCTGGAGCTCCTGATTACTGGTTCCCATATTGTATTCATTTCTATGATTGGTCGGCTCAGGAGATTTTTGTGGCCTAGCATATGTGCTGATTTCTTAAGTTTATGAATTTTCCAATGGTGTTCTTAGTCTATGATCTCAACCTGATCCTGCAAAGATGAGGACAATAGTCTGAATAATGTAAATAATGTACATAATACCTCATCTCAGAAATATAGACAGATACAGAGTGGTCTGAGTTAGTAAGAGGGAAGTATTGTGAAGCGAGGAGAGGAAGTAAAAAATAGATTCAGTAGAGAAACCTGTTGCTCCGTTTGGCCAGGGATTTGGTTTATCAATAAAGACAAAAAACAATTTATTTCCGGAATCAATTTTCTTGAACAACATATTTACTGCTTGTTCTGTCATTTTTCAAGCAACTTTAAAAATTACATTTTCCCAGAGCTTTTTACCTTTTCTTTTAATAATAAAATGAATAAAATAGAAATTTAGAAAAAAAGAACAGAAAATAAAAAAATAAAAATCCTCAAATGGGGAAAATGCAATAAAATTAAAATGCTAGAATTTTATTTCTTTGGTAGAAATTCTTTGGTAGAAATCATTTTTGAAGAGAATTAAGTATTAAAATGTGTGAAAGATATTCTTTGTCAGATTCACAAAACATGGATGAAACAAAATTGAAAATGCTACTGCTGAAGGCCTAACTTAGAAAAAAGATTGCAACATGACAAGGTTTAAGAAGGTTATTTTAATACTTATTTCTACTTGGGTGGTTCTTTGATATTTGTTTTTCAAATAGTTTTGTAAAACTATATTTCAGTCAAGGAGTTAAAAATAAGCTTTAATTCTTTAATTCTTTTTATTCGTGTAACATGTAATATTAAGGGTAGGAATTGTTAACCCACCAATGGCCACCTTGCCCAAAATAGAATGGTGGGTATTAATGGGCTATAGTTAGAAACATATAATTAATATCCCTTCTTCTTCTTCTTCTTCTTCTTCTATGTTCCATGTTCCTTCAGTATGTTGGCAATCAGGGCTCTCCGCAAATTTCTGTCTTTTGTAGCTCTTAATAAATTTTGTCTTTTTGTTATCTGTCCTAAACCTTGTTTTGCCATCGATTTACTCAAGCTTGCTAGGTAAATTATGTGTTGTTTCCCTCTGTCTTCTTGCTTTTAGTCTGTCCTGTGAGTATCAAAGTTTCCAAGCTCTCTTCCCTCATTATATGCCCTAGAAATTTCAATGATAATCTTCCTGATTCTAAGTATAAGTGTCCTTTCTGTTTCCATTTTCTCTAAAATTTTGTTGTTGCTAATATGTTTGGCCCATGCTGTACCCAGCACCCTTCTGTAGAACTACATTTCTATTGTTTCAAGTCTCTACTTTATTGGTGAGGAAACTGTCCAGCATTCACTGCCAGAGAGGAGGAATGATATAACAATAATAGTTCAGTACGCTTTTCTTTGTTTCTAATTTTCCTTTTATCTTAATACTTTGCTTAGCTTTTGGAAGGTAATTTTCACTATCCTAATGTACCTTAGTATATAAGTGTCACACTTTCCATCTTCTGTTAAAACACTTCCCAAATATTTACATTGATATACTTGCTTGATTTTGTTTTCTCCAATTTGTAATTTGCATGTTGGGCTGTTGTTCCCTTTGTTGACAATCATGCATTCTGTTCTTGCAACTGATGTTTAGTCCTATCCTTCACTACCTTCAGTAGGAGTTCTTATCATCTGCATATCTTATTGAAAGAGGAAAAGAAATTAAAAGTTCACTAACATTGTGGGGTCTATATCCACACTCATCAATTTGTAATTTGCTTGTTGGGCTGTTTCTTTTGTTGACAACCATGAATTCTGTCTTCTTGCAACTGATGTTTAGACCTTTCTTCTCACTTTCCTTCATGACATTCTTAGGAATTCTTGTAGTTACTTTTCTATGTCTGCTATCAATACTGTGTCATCTGTATATGTTATGTTGTTAAGCTTGTGGCTACCAATAATGAATTTTGGTAGGACTTCTAATTCTCTCAGAATCACCTCACTGTATAATATGAATAAGTACGGTGAGAAGACACATCCTTGTCTTACAGCCCTTTCTATTTTTACATATTTACTGAATTCATTTACTATCTATATGAGAGTGGTTTGCAGCCAGTATAATTTCTGGTTTATTCTAATATCCTTCCCAAATATGTCAAGGTTAATTAGTAGTTCCAGCAGATCTTTATGACATACTTTATCAAATGCTGTTGCATAATTTATAACACAAGCCTATAATTAACACTGGATTTTTATTCTAATTGTTATAATCAATACTAGATTTTATAGTGGGCATTAATGGGTTAAACAAATATATCAAACCTTTAATTCACTTTAATGATTGCCTTCCCCAACAGATTCTGGTTGTAGAAAATTAAATAAATGAAATAATAATTACACTTGTATTTCAGTGTTAACTTTTTTTTTTAAAGCAATTCGCCCCAAGCAAGGCAGGAGTGGCACTAACATGCAAGGGGTTACAGAGAGTGAGAGTAAAAGTAAAGGGGGTAGTATTTGGGAAAAGGATAAATAGAAGGACAGGGATCAAGGTCAAGGCATCAGAAGATTGACATTACATTTGAATATTTAAAGATTATGGCTATTAGGGAAGCAAGTGGTAGGAAGGGAGTTCCACTGAGGGGAGATGAGAGATAACAAGCTGTTGGAGTAAAAGAGATGGCTATATTTAGTTGCTTTGACAGTGAAAGGGTGGGACCGAGAGGCCAACTTAGTAGTATGCTTAAATTCATGCTATCTGGGAACAAGTGAAAGTAGCTCATCGAAGCAGTTGTCATGAAAGTACTTTTAGAAAAGGCAGAGGGAAGCCACAGCATGTCTGTGAGATAGTGACTGCAGACGGGATGCCATCCACTTTGCATATCCGTCTCTGGATTTTGTCTAGGACCTTAGGATGAACAGCGGGAACACCAGACCATATATGGCAGCAGTATTCCATGCAAGGATGAATGGTTGATTTGTAGATTTAAAGGATGGACTCTGGCGAGAAGAATCTTCTGGCATGACACAGAGAACCAACTTTCCTTGCGGTAGATGAAGCTATAGATTCAATGTAGTTGTTTTACTTAAGGTCAGTGGTCAGCGTGAGGCCAAGCAGGCACAGAGAAGCGCTCTCGTGGAGTTGAGCATCAGTCATCCTGATGAGAGGCAGGGAGGGTTCTCTTTGGTGGGTAAATGAGAGCAGTTTTGTTTTAGAAGCATTAAAGTTTACAAGCCATTTCCTGTCTCAGTCAACCACAGATTGGAGGTCCTTCTCCAGATCTACTATTAAGGCAGGAGTAAATAGTAGTGTAGTCAGCATAGATGTCAACTTGGGAGTTGATGACATCAGGAAGATCATTGATGAAGATCAGAAACAGTGTAGGACCCAGGATAGAGCATTGGGGAACACCAACGTTCATGTGAAAGGAACTGGAGGAGAACCCATTTAGAACAACCTTCATTGTATGGTTTGACAGGAATGATTTAATTAAGTCAAATAATCATCCTGTAATGCTGTATCTCTGAAGCTTATGAAGAAGACCAGCATGCCAAACACTATCAAACACTTTAGAGATATCTAAAGCTATGACTCAAGCTTCTCTGTTATTGTCAAGTGCTTGGTATATAAATTCAGTTATGGTTGTGAGCACATTTGAAACTGGCTTATGTCTGGCAATATCATATCTTGTTTTTATTGAGCACTGAATCTAAGAATCTAAGTTAACACTACCTGACCGAGGGATTGAACTCACAATTAACATGCCACCAAATTCATGAACCTATGCTGTAATCCATTCAGCTGTCCAGTAGGATAATCTCCCTTTAGAACATAGGCAATCATGGCTGTCCACAAATTTCTTTTCTTTATTATCTGTCAATTGAGATGCATTCCTGGAAAATCTAGTAGAACAGCTACCCATTTCCTTTCCATGGTTTAGAAATCAGAGTTTTCTTTCCCTTAGATTAGTTGGAACACAAGGCTAGAGATCCCAGTCTACTCTACTATTTAACCCATAGCTGGAGTGGAGGAGGAAGATACAGTTTCATGCGTTTCCCAGGAGCATTTGTGTGAAAGTGAATGCAACAGACTAATCCAGAATATGAACTTTTCTCATCATTTCCAAATGTAAATAATATTCCATTATTTCTTACCTCTTCCCACTTTACTGCCACCTCCCCACACAATTCTCTTTCATTTTAGCTATTTTCTACACTAACAAACTAGATATCTTTGGTGGTGAACAGAATATAAATTTGATTAATAAACACAGAATTTAGTAAAATTTTAACTCAACCTTGTTTGAGCAAGTTTTGTGTTTCCAAGCAGTTTTCATTGAAAATCAGGAAAAGAGGTCAAGAATTTTCAGTCAGTTTTCATTGAAAATCAGGAAAAGAGGTCAAGAATTTTCAGTCAGTTTTCATTGAAAAGCAGGAAAAGAGGTCAAGAATTTTCAGTCAGTTTTCATTGAAAAGGAGGAAATAGTGATCACGAATTAAAACAAGCATTACTAACAGAATAGGATAAGTATATAGCATAGTATATAAAATATAGTATATATGTATATAGGATAGTATACACTGCATGCCAAATTATTATCGAGATAACTTTTTTTATAATATTTCAAAAACCATCCAATCAATTCACACAAAATTTTCACACAATGTTGGCAACACTGACCTACACAATCACTGAAATTATTGTACTGATCTGTATAATGTAAACAAACTGGCGCCATATTTGTTATCAGCACGGTGATTTGAGCGTGCCAAATTATTAGAAAGGTTTAATAAAATTTCCAGAATTGAACAAATAAAACATTTATTAATGTTGCATGTGAATGTTTATGATCAAAAGAAGCTAATAAATAAGATAATCAAACAAATAATAACAGATACAAACAAAGGCACAGTTTTAAACAAATTAATAGGGAATGTGCTTTCTCAGTTTTGAAATTACTTGAAGAAGTCGACGATCCATAGAATTTGTTAATTATAGGATGTCATCTGCTGTAATGCCACAAGATATGTCAAGAATTGCTTCCCAAAACTCAGCGTTGCTCCTGAATTGTCATTCATTGGCGTACAGTCTTCGCTTCATGATGCTCCAAAGGTTTTCGATTGGGTTCAACTCCAGAGAATTTGCTGGCCACTTCATTTTTCGAGGTCCATCAAAGCTGAACTGTTTCAAATATTCAGTAGTCTTGTGAGCAGCATGTGAGGGAGCATTATCTTGCATAAAAACAATGGCCCTTCTGAAGGCAACTCTTTGCCTTTTCATCCACGGCTCAAGATGCTCCTTCATAAATGCTATGTATGCATCAGCAGTCATTTCGACACCATCTGGTACTCTCCATGGGCCCAATAATGATTTTCCAATAATACCACTCCAGATCATTATGCCTCCACTGCCTTGTTGGTGTCTCAAACGCTGATGGCGATTCTGTCTGTTCATTACCCAGCCTTTGCACCATCTATCTGGCCCATCAAGTGTAGCTCGAGTTTCATCAGTGAACAAAACTTTAGAGAAGTCAATCTTCATATTGTCCTCGGCCCATTTCAATCGATTTTGAATGTGATTTCTCGTCAATGGAGGCTTCGATACAGGTTTGACTGTTGTTGCTATTTCCCTCAGATACCAACACCGAGTACTTTTAGACACAGTAGGATCCCCAATGCAACTGAAAAGCTCTTGGCTGGTAAGTCCAGGGTTCTTCATGGCCTCTCGTTTAAGTCATGACATGAGATGACGTGAAATAACCCTCGGCTTGACTTTATCTACCCTTTTGCATACTTGTGTAGGGTTGGCAGTGAACTTTTTCACTGTTTGATGACACCTCCCTATCATTTTAGAAATTTCTAGAGAAGATTTACCTTTTGAGAGTTCTGAGGTGATAGTTTTCTTTTTAGTATCACTTAAACTGCTTTTACGGCCCATCTTTTCACTAAATTCTTACACTTTTCTAATAATTTGGCATGCCCAAATCAATGTGCTGAAAACAAATATGGTGCCAGTTTGTTTACACTGCGCAGATCAGTATGAAAATTTCAGTGATTGCGCAGGTCAGTGTTGCCAACATTGTGTGAAAATTTTGTATGAATTGATTGGATGGTTTTTGAAATATTAGAAAAAAGATATCTCAATAATAATTTGGCATGCAGTGTATATAGTACATAGGATAGTATATGAAATATAGTATATATGTATATAGGATAGTATATATAGTATATAGGATAGTATATGAAATATAGTATATATGTATATAGGATAGTATATATAGTATATAGGATAGTATATGAAATAATTGTATTTGAGTAACATATATTACACTATATCAACTGTTTAATTTAACTAGCTTTTAAAAAATACAAAGATTTTATAAAATTATAAAAAATGAGATCTTCTATTCTTACTCATATACATATGCATTGGGCAAATGGGTCTTGTAAACCCAGGATTGTAGGTATATCTAAGTGAAGAAAAATTGATTTGCTGTCTTATGGCTATACCCACAAATTCGATGGGCTTTGGAAGTCAACCCCAAGGAAAAATCCAGTTTTTGTAAGTTCAATGCAGTAGTCTGGGCTCAAAAGCTATGTATACATCCAGTACAGTGATAACTCAGAATCACTGGGAAAAGGGTTTCCTAGACTGGCTCCAACAACCAAAGTGGTGGGTTTCCTAGATGTAATCAAAAACCATGTATCCATGACCAAGGAAGACATCAGCTGTGGATTTACCCAGATATGGATGAATTCTGCCAAGTCCACTTGCCCAAGACACTACATAGGAATAAATATCAACCCAGATAGGTGGGCATGGGTACTGGTCAGGTAATCAGCTGTGAACATACTCTATCATGAAACAGGTGATAATTGAATGAATAAAAAGCTGAGTAAACGCCAAAGACATTTCTAACATTTCCTTAATATTCTGCAAAAGATGCTACTGAGAAGTTCTGCATCAACACTTTAATAAAATAGAATAAAACTAGTTTAAAAAATAATAATAGTGGAAAGATCTGAAAGAATCTTTAAAATTTTCTACATGAAATATTGACAATAATAAAAGAGTAAATTTGAAAATTTTCTCTCATATCTTTCTGTTATAAGTGATATCTTACATATCAGACAAACAATATTTTAATTACATGCAAGTGAATCCTAAAAATACATTTGTTCAGTTATTATAATTGCTAAAAGAAATGAAATTTGCACAATTTTCTAACAAATTCTGTGACTGAATTTATAACTAATGAATGAACTGATGAAAAAATGTCCTTGAATTTGATCCTTTCTATAACAATCAATTGAAGAGTTTTGAAATCAATAAAAGTTATTTCATACTTGTGAAATTATTTTTACAAAGTTCATTTAAAAAATAAATGAACCTCAAAGAAAACTAAGGAATATCTTGATAAGTTTATGCTTTATCAAAACTGCATGACTTTCCTTATTCATTAAAAATGAAATCAATGTTTGAATTCTATCATATTGCAAAATGATTCATATTTACTGAGCTTTGGCACAAGTTTACAAGAGCTGAGCACCAAATGAGGATAGATTAGATTAGACATCCATCAGTCTTGGGGAAACTATAGAGTAGCACTCAGCATTATGTTTCAGGTGCAGCATCTTGACCACTGTTTACAGTCTCACTCCTGGGCCTGAGTAATAAATTCATAGATTGTTAGCCATACAATAGGTCCATCCACTTTATGTAACTGAAATAGTCTAATGGAAAGGTAAATGGTGATACATATTGTTCCAGTCAGAGGAGTTATCAAGACATTATTGAATCCAGTTAGAAATTGCCTTAGAAACTCTGACAGTTTTTTTGAAAAATCCAACTGCATGTCTAGCCAGCCTCCTCATCAGAAAAGTCTGGAGGAGGAATTGGTTTAGTTGCCAATGACTCAACCATGCAGTAGGTATTACTAGGTAACATGGTAGCCGTTACACTTCAAGAGTGACCTGACATAAATAGTTTACTAGTCTTGAGGAATAAGTCAGAAGCTGGGAATGTAGGCACCATATGAATTTATAGAAAGGAATATTGCCTTTAAATGCTTTTTTTTTCTCTTCTTGCCAATTCTTTCTGGGCAAGGCATTCAATGGTGATGAAAAACAAATTTATGATGAGAATCACAAATAAAGAAAATCATTATTTACATTATTTGGACTATTGTCCTCATCTTTGTTGACATATTTATCACAACATTTCTTCAGTTGTACCTTATTTCCTTATATCTAGTTGAATTCAAAGATAATTCTTTTTATGAATTGCTGGTACTTTGAAAAACTCTTACTACGCTATGTTACAGTGAGCAATTGGCTTGATTGAATGACTCATTGGATTCTCTGTGTAAGTAAGTCAAGTGGTGATTTTATTCCATTAAACCCACTTTAAACTGACCTTGTGTCACATTTGTTTGCAATGATAACATGCTGAAAAATACTCCTCTCCTCATGTTGCAAATGCAACAAAGTAAATAATCATGGAGCTAGTTTGGGGAGTTCATCTATATACAATGTGTTTTTCATACCTTTTATCTTCAAACTGTCATTTGTTTTGCTAATACAACACTAATAGTGTAGCCTTCAGTTTCAACATATTTAAGATATTGAAATGTTTCCTAAACAATATTTTTTTTATGATGTTATGACTTTAATGACTGAATTTATATTGAATATATGAATTTATATTGAAGTTTTAATTTTAATAAAACTATTGGTAGATATTAATTTCAGTTAAAAAAAATCCAACTAGGGATCTATATTCAAAACTGTGAACCTACTGAGTATAACATTCATGGTAATTAAAGATTTTTGTCAAAAAGGAAGTTTTGTATTGTGGTGATTATCATCACCATCATACATACCGATCATGTGACAAGCATTCATTGGTTAATCTCCTCAAAACTAGCTTGCTGATTAGTCAATTCCGACCAATCAAATCGCCAGCACGCAAGGAATGATTTCCCCGCGCACAAGTTTCGGAGCTGATCATGTGTGACACAGCCTTATATAGACAAAATACTAATAAGCTTCCTCGTGTTCTCTATGCCATGACTCACTACACAAATGCATGCACATACATACACACACATGCACAATGAAAAAAGAAGAAAAAATTAACCTCACACCAATTGAGAGTGCATAAATTATTTTTTTTTAACTTCAGTATAAAAGAAAAACAAGAAAATAAACAATCAATTTCTGATATACCCTGATGAGTGGATGGAGTAATTACTAGAGGGTCTATCTTCGCAAGTTGGGATACTGAAGGTAGCATCAATCAACTAAGTTACCAATTTTATATTTGTATTAATCCTATATATATATATATATATATATATATATATATATATATATATATATATATATATATATAGTACAGATAATAAATCCGTTGCTATATAATAATAGTAATATAAAATATTAAAACTGATCCACAAAAAGAGCTCTATTTACTATAACACAGCCAATAAATAGTATTACACAACAAAATCCCAAATTACTTTATATGCGGAATGGATCTATTTCAACCGATAAAAACTTTGTTAGTTTTATTCAGCCCTTGTGCCACTGGGGTTGAATAAGAATGACAAAGTTTTCAGCAGTTGAAATAGATCTATCCTCCATATTAGGTATTTTGGATTTGTTGTGTAATACTATATATATATATATATATATATATATATATATATATATATATATATATATAAGTCTTCCACATATGTGCTGAACTGATTTACTTTGAAAGTTCTCAACCAAATATCCATTACAATTTGTGATCTCATATAACGAGTAGTATCCTTCCATGACTGTCGATACTTAATTCAGTATATTGCATATTCATAAATGCTTAGCACCCAAAGAGAATTGAAGAATACAGTATTACTGGTCTGCTCGAGAAGCTTGTCAACCATTACTCAAATTGGTCTGCGAAATGAGCATGTACACTATTTACATTATTTGGACTATTGTCCTCATCTTTGTTGCCATATTTATTACATTTCAGCTGTTGTATGCTCCGGCCTTCTTCAGGTGGTTGGAATGTCAAACTGAACCCTTTATTTCGCTCACTGAGATAGACTGTTCTAGTTCCACATGCCATGTCTAATGGATGTCAGTTATCAGTTATCTCCTGCTTAATTCTCTCTTCAAGTTCTTCAATACCTTAACCAGGTATTGGACTCACAACTCTTTGGGTCCTGTCACTGGAGTGTGAGTTCAATACCTAGTTAACGTGGTGGAGAACTTGGAGAGAGAATTAAGCAGGAGATAACTGATAACTGACATCCATTAGACATGACACGTGGAACTAGAACAGTCTAAACCAGTGAGCAAAATAAAGGATTCAGTTCGACATTCCAACCACCTGAAGAAGACCTGAGCGTACAATGGCCAAAACATTGTAATAAATATGTCAACAAAGATGAGGACAATAGTCCGAATAATGTAAATAGTGTACATAATACCTTATCTCAGAAATATAGACAGATACTGGAGCATGTACCTACCTCTAATAAGATATTATATGAAGTTAAATGAGCAATAATTGCAAAGTGTATAAAATTTTTAAAATACAGCTTTGTATTTGAAAGATAAATAAAAATCTTGTGTGAAAAGAAAGTTTAATGTGAAAAAAGGAAAATAAAACAAGAAAATTGAGAAAAGGAATGAAAAGAAAAAACAAGAAAAAGAAAGAAAACAAGAAGAAAATCAGAAAAAAAACAATAAGGAAAAACATTAAAAAAACTAAGAAAAAACAAGAAAACAAAAGGAAACATCAAAAAGAAGAAAATTAAGTAGAAAAAAGCCAGGAAAAAAACAGAAAAAAAAGTAAGAAAAAGAAGGAAAGCAAGTTGAAAATCAGAAACAAAGTTAGAGAAAAGGAAAGAATAACTAACAATCAGGAGAATGAAAAGAAAACAATAATTACAAAAAGAAAAAAAAGAAAAAGTAAACATTAAAGAAACAAATGCAAACAAGACAAAAAAAAGACTTTTTGGGGGTTTGATTTCAGAAATCATATATGGACAATAGAAAGGCAATGAAGTAGAGGGCAAAGAGTATTACAGAAATGCACAACAGTTTTGAGGTTCAACTTGAACAGACTGATTGGAAGCAAATTGACAGTTAGCCAGATTAAATGGCAGTTAGTGATGTACAAAAGCGGTTTCTATCTACTTAGCCATTTTTATGTACACACACATATTCAGTGATTTTAAATGAAACAGTTAAAAAAGAAAAAAAAAAATTGAATTGGGGGAAAGGAACAAAGATAAAATGAGCTGAAAACAACCAATGTGAATGTTTAATTTCTGGCTTGTATAACTTTTCTTTTCTTTTCTTATTTAAAAGGGGAAACATTAAAGAACACTCCAC
Organism: Acanthosepion lycidas; assembly: GCA_963932145.1. Lineage (NCBI taxonomy): Eukaryota > Metazoa > Mollusca > Cephalopoda > Sepiida > Sepiidae > Acanthosepion > Acanthosepion lycidas. The sequence continues at coordinate 18,799,919 of OZ010582.1, read as the reverse complement.
ATGTTCCAGTTGTTTTAGGATTTACAAGTTATAATACTTGACATTGAAGAAGTATATTTGGCCAGAGAGAAGATGGAAAGTCAAAATATGTAAGGAAAAATAAGACAGAAATTTCAGAGTAGAAAAAAGTAGAATATAACATCAGCAGTTATGAGATTATTAGTATATATACTATATTATACAGTATTTGGACTATTGTCCTCCTCTTTGTTGTTGTTATCACTGTTTCAGACATTGCATCCTCCAGCCTTCCTCAGGTGTATATGTAGTTAACAAAACAAGATCGAGATTTAAAATTCAAATGCTAAGCACTGACTCATTGATTTTGTTAGAAATTAAAAAGATTTGTATTTACAAACTTTTACTTAACACACATGCAAAAGTGAATCTAAAACAAAACTTATGAAATTTCACAAGTTTTGTTTTTGATTCACTTTTGCGTGTGCGTTAAGCAAAGTTTGCAAATTCGAGTCTTTTTAATTTCTAACAAAATCAATGAGTCAGTGCTTAGCATTTGAATTTTAAATCTACATCTTGTTTTGTTCACTACATATATATCAATCTGGATAACTTACAGGGAATTCTGAGCTGAATCCTTTATCTAATCTATGGAGTAGACTGTTCTCATTCCACTACCTATGTCTAGGGATATCTCATTTAGTTCTTATTTTTAGTACTCCTCATTTATTGCTAACACACTTCAACTGAGTCCAAGTATGCACTGACAGTCTTTGGAATTTAGTGTTTGCAACTTCCCAGAAGTCTAGAGAATATTTCTCTTGTATATAGTGACTGGACCAATAGCAGGAAAGCCCCCCCCCACATCAAACCACTACCACCACCACCATCACACACAATGTGTGTGTGAGTGTGTGTGTGTTTAATTGAATGACAAAGTTTTAAAAAATTTCCTGTTACACTTCTCAGAAGATGGTTCTTCAGATTAATTGATAGAGTCAATCTTGTATATATGTGGGGTAAAAAAACCAAAAAAAACAATGGTTACAATTTTACATCAATACCGCTGAAGATACAGGAATATTCAAATTTTAAATCTACATTATTTTAAAAAATTATTTCACTGAATTAAAAAAAGAAAATAACATAAATAATCTTGATAAACATTAGCAAACAATTTTAAAAGATTTTTTTCATTTCTGTTATAGTGGAACACACCTATTCTATAGTTAATAGACTCTCCCACCTACAATAAGTAGGAGTAGTAATAGTAACAAGAGTCGCTCAGTGGGTCAGTCTGAGTTCAGTCTGAAGTTGGATGACAGGTTGACCAGTTGAACTCTCTGCCTTCAGGCAGGGAGGAACCCAAACGAAGGGCGGAGTCTCTTTCGGGGAGGTAAACCGACCCTGAACCCGTTTATACGGGTTTTAAAAGGGCATATTTTTGGCCAAGACCATGGGCTCGGAGATCCCACGTTAAACCTGCCTTGTTCCACATGCCCTCGTGGGGGGGTGACTGAATATTGCTCAGTGGAGTCACTCAGTGGGTTAGTCAGTCGATGCTGGACGACCGTTAGTCGGATACTAAAGTATCAGCGAAAACAACTAGATTTCTCTGCGTCATTACCTATTATATCAAGTTCCTAACGTTTTGTACATCAAACCTATTTTAGGACTGACTTAGTACAAATACAAGCCTCCACTGTGAAATCACTCCATAACACACTTGACAACGAGGATTCAAACTCATACGGAAGAAAAAAAAAATTTGTTCGCCATAACACACTTGGCGACGAGGTGTTCAGATTCATTCAGTGGAAGAAAAAAAATTTGTTCACCATAACACACTTGGCGATGAGGTATTCGGACTCATACGGTGGAAGAGAAAAAAAAAAATTCACACTCCATAACAAATTTGGCCACAAGAATTCGTACTCATATGGAGAAAAAAAAAAAATTCACCTGCCATAACAAATTTGGCGAAGGGATTCGGATTCATATGTGGAAGAAAAAAAAAAATTCGCTCGCCACAACATTTGGTGACGAAATTCGTACTCATACGGAGGAAAAAGAAAAAATTTGCTCGTCACAATTATTTTGGCGATAAAATCTCGGATTCACATTTAAAAAAAAAAAAAAAATTTGGCAAAGTTCTTTGAAAGACAAGACGTCAACTTGGTAACGAAAAAAATCAGTTGCATTCTCAACTGAGAAAAAATTTTTTTTCTCGATAAGAAATATGTTCAAATATGCTCAAATATGTCACAAATTGCAAATTCATAGGAACCCCTCTACAATATTTAAGCATTGTGTAAACTTTTTTGCAAAGATGTAGGAATGCAAAAATATATTCAAGGAATTTTTAAAGTTCCAGATGGAACAACAGATGACAATATTAGAGCAACAGAAGACATTCCAGATGCAGCTACTGGAGGAAACTTTTAATAGACAAATGCAGTTTCAACAAGAAATGGAACAGATGCATAAGGAGTTTCAAAACAAAATTCTAGAAATAACTGAGAAGAGGAAAGAGAAAAATCTGCAAAATGATTCTTTCCCAGAGAATACAATATGGAATTCAATTGAAATATTCACGTACAGTCCAGATGAAGAGATAACTTTTGAGGAGTATTATAAAAAATATATGGATGTGTATAACAAGGACTGCCTCTCATGGTCTGAAGGAAAGAAGGTTAGGCTTTTTTTAAGCAAGTTAGGAACTGCTGAGCATAACAAATTGGTAAACTACATTTTACCGAAAAAAACTAGCAAGTTGACATTTACCGAGGCGGTAAATATATTAAGTGAATTATTTAGTAAAAAGACATCTTTGTTTCACAAGAGGTGGAAATGTTTGAATCTGATGAAAGATGACGAACAAGACTATATAACGTACGCAGCCAATGTGAATAAGCATTGTGAAGAATTCAAGCTGGCAGAGTTAAGCACTGACAATTTTAAGTGCTTAGTGTTTGTTCAAGGGCTGGTATCAGAAAGAGACGCAAAGTTGAGAAAATTAGTACTAACAAAATTAGAAAACGAACCAAGGATTTCGATACAGAAGTTGGCAGAAGACTGCACAAGATATGTTAGCGTAAAGAAAGATTCGAAAAAGATAGAACAGTCTGGCATTTTGCATCTAAGGAAAATACGCTACAAAAAAGAAAGTCAGTCTACCAAAAAGAATTCTAACATTGCGGATTATCGAACAAAAATTGAAATACCAGAGAAAAATAAACAAAAACTCCCGAAGCCAAGCCATGTTTTGTTTGCGGTGAACTACACTGGTACAGATATTGCAATTTTAGGAAAAAAAATGTTTCAACTGTAAAAGAGTGGATCATAAAAGCTCGCACTGCAGGTCAAAAAATAAAGACAATAAAATAAGAAAATTAAAGTCCGACGAAGTGAATGATGGAATAACCAGAAAATTTGTTACCGTCGAAATAAGTAATAAAAAAATAAAAATGCAACTCGACACTGGTTCCGACATATCTATCATAAATTTGCATACGTGGAAGAAGTTGGGGAAACCAACGTTAATAAAGACAAAGAATATTACGGGGTCAGTGATGGGAGAAAAAATACAATTTATTGGAGAATTTGTTACAAATGTCATGTTAAATAAAAAAATGGGAAAAGCTAAACTATTTGTCACTTGGTATGAATTGGATAACAGAATTTCAATTATGGGATCTACTGATAAATTCTTTCTGTTACAAGGTTGAAAGTTTAAACTCAGAAGCCCAAAAATTAGTAAGGAAACTTAAGGAAACATTTCATACTGTTTTTTCTCAAGGTTTGTGAATGTGTACCAAGTTGGAGGCAAAATTCCAGCTAAAAGAAAACGCTCAGGCGGCATTCAAAAAGAAAAGGAATGTGCTGTTTGCTTCAATTGAACAGATAGATAAAGAATTGGACAGATTAGAGAAAACCGGTGTATTTAAAAAAGTTGAGTGGGTAACACTGACGATATATGTGAAAAACAAGCTCCAGAAAGTAAAAATGAAGTCAGCACCGAGAAAAACTGGGGAGCAAGTTACCTGCAGCCAAGGACATGCAGTATTATTAAATGATTTAAGTCAACTGAAGTCACCACAGAAAACGTTAAGAAGCACAAGATCAACAAAAGGGAAGCTAGAGGCTGAACAAATAGAACCACAAGAAGAACCTACAGAAACTGTGACTCTATCCTTAAGAAGCTCAAAGCGGATGGTTATTTCTGGTAATACTATGGAGGTACCAAAAAATAGAAAAGCGGATTGGCAATATGATGTACTAGGTGAAAGGTGAAAAATTCACGTGCAGTAACCAGATCAGATGACGTTTTTCAGATGTGGTTGACAGCCGTCCCGCAGAAGAAACGCTGATGGAGGTGATTTTCAATACGTTTGATCTAACAACGCCTGCAACAATTTTACCTGAGGTACGCTGATCCAGGAGAAAAAAGAAAGGCAACTGATCATTTAAAAGTGGATCAAAAAAACGTAGGCGATACACTACGATGTTGCTAAAAAAAAACATAAAAAAAATTCATTTTTTTTTTTTGTTTTTTTTTCATATATTTCCTGTACAAAATGAAAAATAAATAAAGAAGACTGTTTACTCCTATGGAGTAAAGTTTTAGGTGGGGATGTTATAGTGGAACACACCTATTCTATAGTTAATAGACTCTCCCACCTATAATAAGTAGGAGTAGTAAGAGTAACAAGAGTCACTCAGTGAGTGAGTCAGTCGATGCTGGACAACCGTTAGTTGGGTACTAAAGTATCAGTGACCACAACTAGATTTCTCTGCGTCATTATCTATTATATCAAGTTCCTAATGTTTTGTACGTCGAACCTATTTTAGGACCGACTTAGTACAAATACAAGCCTCCACTGTAAAACCACTCCATAACAATTTCATCCCCAGCAAAGCGGAAATGCCACCAGTAGGCAGGGTGTTACAGGGAGTGAAAGTGAAAGAGAAAACTGAGTATAGCAAGGATTGAGGGAAGCACAAAAGATGAACGGGATTCAAGAAGACAAGAGATAGTGATTGATGTTGCATTTGAACTTTTGAAGATTGTAGTTATCAGGGAAGCAAGTAAATGGAAAAGAGTTCCACACGTGGGAAGTGTGAGAAAAGAAACTGTTGGAGTAGAAGTGATGGTTGCATTTAGATATTTCAACAGTAATTGGATAGGACCTATATGCCAATCTAGTAGCATGCTTAAATTTAGGTATTCAGGGCTCCAAAGGAAAAAAAGCTCATCAGAGCAATTGACATAAAGATATTTGTAGAAAAGACATATCGGTGAGAAAGTAACTAAATCAAGATGCCTGGTCAGGATCGATAACATTACAGATCCTTCTTTGGATTTTCTCAAAAATCTTTGAGGTTGTCCAGCAGGAACACTAAATCAGATATGGCAACAGTATTCAAGGCACAGATAAATGGTAGATTTGTAAATGTACAAGATGGATTCTAACAAAAAAAATTGTCTGACACGATACAGTGAAACCATCTTCCTTGCAGTAGATGCAGTTATTGATTCGATCTTTCAACATATCTCCATACTGCAATCACTCCTTACTAATTTTTGATCTGATAGAAAAGCCTCAATGATGTATTCAAATGGACTTTAGAAAATT
>OZ010582.1:18619325-18791825 GCA_963932145.1 Acanthosepion lycidas | reverse complement strand
CTATCCATTTTACATTTATACATACATATTAGGTTGGTGCAAAAATAATGTCGCTTTCTCACATATGTGAGAAAACAACATTACACCAACCTAATACATATATATATATATATATATATATATATATATATATATATATATATATATGTATATATATATATGAATAAAAATGACAATAGGAAAACTGGTAATTATCATTTTTATTCATAAATATTGTCTCTCTACTGATTAATTCAGAGAAATTTTCATATATATATATATATATGAAGAAATATAGTTTTAAGGTGTGCTATATTTATGGGATAAAGTGCTCAATATCAGAGATAGAGCGTATGTAAATATAAATATTGTGCCTGGCGTGAAACAGCCTGTCGCCTCTGAGTGTTGACTTCCATGTTCACTTTTATATATATATATATATATATATATATATATATATATATATATATAAATATATATATTATCTCAATAGACATATAGATAGATAAATATAAATATAAAAGTGGACACTGAAGTCAATATAGAGAGACAGCAGTTGGTTTAATGTATGAATGCAATATTCAGTGCTAAGGATTGCATTCAAGTATGAAACAGACTATTATATTAAATAAATTCCTTAAAGTTTAGATTCAATCTCAATCTTTATATATCTGGTGCCATACCACATTCTAGTCATTGAAGAAAAGATATGAAACTCATCCCAGTTCTATTTTAGCCATTTTTTTTTATTGCTACCCACTGACTGTACTGCTACAAGTCCATTCCTCACCTTAGCTTTAATATATTCTCCATTAACTAAATATTAGTGCATCTCAGCATGGGGTAATGATTAACAAGCTAATCTGGTTGACCATTACTATTGAATACTGAGTACTAAGTTCAGTCATCACTGGCTGTTCCATATTTGTGTATCAAAATGAGGCACTAGCAACTTCTCTAAAAAAGAACCTTCAATCAGTGGTTAACTGGGGCAAAGTATGGCTTGTAAATTTGAACACTTCCAAAACAAAAGTGCTATCATTTAATCACCATAGAGAACCTTTTCTGCTTTCCATCAGCATGGCTGATGCTAACATCCAAAATAGCAACTCTTTGCACTTTCTTGGCCTCATATTATATGGAGAGATTACATGGAATCAATTACTAGGCCAACTGCTAGTAAAGTTGGTCCACTGTGTTGTACCAGAAAATTTTTTACATTGAAATCTCTCTTTTACAATTTTTAGTTTGGTTTGGTTTGGTTTGGTTTGATTTTTGTTTGATTTGATTTACGGCATATCAACCTCAATGGGTTATTTAATGCCAACAAGATTTTTATTGCTGGTAGTATTTTTTTCAAAAAGTATTTTTGGTAATATTTTTTCCAAAAAACTATCGCTGGTAATATTTTTTTTTCCCAAAATGTATTGCTGGTAATAATTTTTTCTTCAAAAATTTATTGCTGGTAATGATTTTTTACAAAAATGTTTTGCTGCTATTTAAACCTATTTTTACACATTTTGACCCCAGTTTGGGGGTTTAACTATTTGGCAATAACTGGGACCCTAACAGGTGCTACCACCACGGGTCAGAGTGGACCTGGGAACACTAGCAATTAAGAGGTGGTTCCACGCTCTTCAAAACCTCCTGATCAGAGGCCTTGCTGTTGGACGTGGTTTATCGTCTTACCCAGCATGCGGATGTAGTTTATCATCATACCCAGGAACGTAGATGTAGTTTATTGTTATACACAGGATGGGCACATTTATAAATCTATCATTTATCTGTGCATTGGATATTGCTCCCATATCTGGTTTGGGTCTCCTACTATATATCTCAAGATTCTGTCATGTAATCAATCCTGACCTGCATCTCAATTTCAGTCACTTTCTCAACGATGAAATGTGGCTTTCCTCTGTATTTTCTATAAATATTTTCATTGCAGTTGTTCTGATGAGCTTTTTTTTCTTAGTGCCTTGACTGTATAAATTTAAGTGTGCTAATAGATTCACAACTAGGTTTTACTGTTTTACTATCTAGATGCAACTGTCTGTTCTTTTCTAATAGTTTATTTTCTCACACTTTTCCCTTCTGATTTCTTGCTTTCCTATCATCTACAACCTTCAAAAATTTAAATGTGAAATTATTCGCCATATTCTATCTTCCTGAAACCTGTTCTTTTATTGTCCTTTTTTTCTCACTTCTCGTCATTAAAATTTTCTCCCTGTAACTCCCTCCATTGCCATGGTATTATCACTTTGCTTGGGGGTGATATGATTAAAAAAAAGTTCAGTAAATAACAATTGAATATTCATGGTGATAATAATGATAATAATAATAATAATAATACAACTGGAAAATATTGAAAATTACAAGAATTTAACATGTTTTTCCAGGCTCGGAAAACTGCCAGAAAGTGCTCAATGGATTCATTAAACATTTGTCCCTGATGAGTGTTTCAATGCAAAACTCTTGAGTTGGCCAACCAGACAAGTCACTTGAACTTTTCTTGATTTATTGAATATTTATGGTAATAGAGAAAAAAAACTAATAAAACATTGAATTTTGTAAATTCATGTGATTTGACTGTGTAATGAAGGTTTTTCCTCCAGTTCCTTTCTCACTAATGCAGGTGTTTCCAAGGCTTTATCCTGATCCTTCTGATTTTCAACAATTATTTTTTTGATGTCATCAGTTCCTAAGAAGGCATCTATGCAGATGACACTACTATTTACTCCTGCCTCAATAGCAAATCCAGCATCACTGACAAAACTAACCTGGCTGTTGGTCTCAAAAAGTACCTCCAATTTGTTGTTGACTGGGGCTAGAAATGGCTGGTTAACTTTAATGTCTCAAAAACAAAAGATTTCTCCCTGCCTCCCATTAGAATGTCTGATGCTCATCTTCACAAGAGCATCTCTTTGCGACTGCTTGGTATGACACTGTCTGCTGACCTGAGATGGAACAAATATATTGAATCAATGGCTTAATCTACTGCAAGGAAAGTTAGTTCTCTGTGTTGCGCCGGAAAGTTTTTCTTGCCTGAGTCTATCTTTCAAATCTATAAATCAACCATTCACCCTTGCATGAAATACTGCTGCCATATATGGTCTGGAGCCTCCACTGTTTGTCTTAAGGTCCTCGACAAAATCCAGAGACGGATTTACAATGTGATTGGTCCTGATCTGGTATCTCATTTATAGTTTCTCTCACTCACAGACATATTGCCGCTTCCCTTCGTCTTTTATGATAACTGCTCCAACAAGCAACTTTTGCTGGTTCCCAAACTGCATGAATTTAAATGTGCTACTAGGTTGGCATCTCAGTTCCACCCTTTCATTGTTGAAACAGTTAAATACTACTCTAATGGCTTCATGTCTTGCACTTCCTGTTTGTGGAACTCCCTTCCTCTGCTTGCTTCCCTGATAGCTATAATCTCCAAATATTCAAATGCAATGTCAATTGACATCTCCAGATGCCTTGATCTGTTCCCTGTCCTTCTCTTCATCCTTTCCTCTATCACGACTCTTTACTCTTGATCCCACTCTCTGTAACCTCTTGAGTGCTAGTGGCACTCTTGCCTTGCCTCTTGAGTGCTAGTGGCACTCTTGCCTTGGTGAAATGCTTAAAAAAAAAAGAAAAAAAAAAAATTTTTCCCTCCCGTATCACATTGATAACCATTCATTGATGCTTAGAATATTGTTGCCATATGGCCTGGTGCTCCTGCTATTTTCCTAGAGCTCCTTGATAAAATCCAAAGAAGAATCAGCAATATTATTGGTCCTGATCTGGTGAGTTCGGCTTCAATCACTTTCCTATCGTCCTGTGCCTTTTCTATAAAAACCTAAACTTTTTGAATCTAAGTGTAGTACTAGACTTGCATCAAGATCTTATCAATTTACAGTTGCATTTGGCTAGATGCAACTGTAAACTTTATGTTAACAGTTTTTTTTCTAGCACTTCTCACTTGTGAAACTCCTTCCCTGCTCCATGCTTCCCAGCCAACTTTAATCTTCAAAAATTTAAATACAATGTCAATTGCTGTCTACTGTCTTCCTGATTACTCTTCTTTTGTTCTTGCTCTTTAATAATGTTTCTGTTTCTGATTTTTTCACACTTAGTAACTCTGTGTGTCTTAGTGGCTTTACTGCCTTGTTTGGGGTGAACTTGGTTAAAAAAAGAACAAAAAGATTCTGTTTTAGCAAGTTTTTCCACTCAATATATATGTTGTGCATTGGAAATGAAGATGAAAGAGATTGTGCATGGTCAGAAATTATGGCCACTTGCTCAGCTGTCTGTCTCTGAGTATACCTGTTTGCTAGGATGGTTAGCTAATCACCATTACAGATGCATTCTTTTTATTTTTTTAAGCATATCACCCCAAGCAAGGCAGGAGTGCCACTAGCATGCAAGTAAGGTGGAAGTGCCACTAGCACAAGAGTGAGAACAAGAATAAAGAGGGGTGTTTGAGGAAAGGATAAAGAGAAGGATAGGGATCAAGATCAAGGCATTAGAAGATGTCAATTGACATTACATTTGAACATTTGAAAATTAAACCTATCATGGAAGCAAGTAAGAAGAAGGGAGTTCCACTGTCGGGAAGTATGAGATAAGAAGCTGTTGGAGTAAAAGAGTTGGCTACATTTAACCATTTCAACAGTGAAAGGGTGGGACCAAGATGCCAACTTAGTAGCACACCTAAATTCATGCAGTCTGGGAACCAGTGAAATTAGCTTGTCAGAGCAGTTACCATGAAAATATTTGTAGAAAAGACAAAGGGAGGCCACAGCATGTCTGTGAGAAAGTGGCTGTAGACAAGATGCCAGATCAGGACTTATCACAATGCATATCCATCTCTGGATTTTGTTGAGGACTTCAAAATGAACAGTGGGTGCACCAGATCATACATAGCAGCAGTATTCAATGCAAGGACAAATGGTTGATTTGTAGATTTTAAGGATGGACTCAGGCAAGAAAACTATATCTGGGAAAGGCCCAATGTACATTCAACAAAGGAATAGAAGTTGGAATATCACCAGAGCAAGAAAAGAAAAGAAATCCTATTTTCAACATATTGGATTTTTTTATAGATTCACCTGACACTATCTGGAGGTAGGTAAGTGACAGTCAGGATATGTTCACTGTTATTTTTGTCTTCACTCATGACAGACTGATGGACCAGATCTGTATCATTCTCACTGCTTCTCTACATTTCAATAGCCAGATTGACATTGGCCTGACACCCTTGCTGTCTGACTGTCTCTTCATCTTTTTTTTTAAAATTATTCCATCACAAGCAAGGCAGGAATGTCACCAGTAAGCAGGGGGTTACAGAGAGTGAAAGAAAATGAGTATGGCGTGGGTTGATGAAAGGACAAAAGATGAATGAGATTCAAGAAATTCAGAAGAGGGCAATTGATATTGCATTTAAATTTTTGAAGATTGTATTTATCAGGGAAATAATTAAATGGAAGGGAGTTCCACTGTCAGGAAGTGCAAGAAAAGAAACTGTTGAAGTAGAAGTTGCATTTGCATTTAACTATTTCAACAGTAAACAGGTGGGACCTAGATGCCAATCTAGTAGCATGCTTAAATTCAACAGACAACTCATGATTGCCACTCTGTGGCAATTACTGGCCTTTATTTAGAATAGTACCTGTCCATGTAAGTCCACAACCTGAATTCCTATCTTCCAGCCAAGTAGCACTTGACTCTGAAAATTTTATTTATTTATTTACTCATATAATTAATTTCTTTTTCTTTACTTCTGCTTTGATACTCTCATATCTCAATTTTACTGTTTTCTGTCATAAAACACCTGGTACTTCAGGCCTAGATAAAATCATTTATAGTCCACTTGACTAACCCAGTAGCTGAACATAGCTCATTGTGTCACACTATGACTTGTGTATATGAATTAGTAGTTTTACTCCATCTTATTATTGTTGCTTTTTATCACAAGATGCTTAATTGATACATTCTCCATTGTATTTTATTTGATAATAAAAAAAATGTAATTTTTACTTTAATTTCTCTTCCTAGGGTGTTTTGATTCTTAAACTGTTTGTTCTAACTTGAAAAGGATTGTTGTGTCCATAAAGAAATACATAAATAATAATTATACTATCAGGTCATCCCATAAGTTCTATCTGAATTTTAGCTTTTTTTAAAATGAATGAAATTTAAAGAGTATTTTATAATGTCTAATGGAGCTGAACATTACTTTTATGTTTAGATGCATTTAAACTGATCAAATTTTATTTCAGAGAACAATAAAATTAAATTTTGTTTGATTAAACCCTGCTAACATGGAAGTACCCAAGAATCATTTGAGGCACATAATGCTTTATGAGTTCAAGAAAGGAAACTCAGCAGCTGAAGCAGCTAGAAATATTCACTCAGTTTATGGAGAGGAATAGTGTGAATGAAAGAACTTGCAGAAAATGGTTTGCAAAATTCAGAGGTGGAGATTTCTCCCTTGAAGATGAAGATTGAACCGGACGTCCAGTTGAGTTTGATGAAAAGCTTCTTGAAGCAGCCCTTGAAGAAAATCCTGCTTTATCAGTTGAAGAATTGGCAGTGGTTCTCAGTTCAAACCATACAACTGTTCATCATCATCTTCAACAACTTGGAAAAGTTCCTAAACTTGGAAAATGGGTGCCTCATGAATTGTCTGAAAACAACCACAAATCCCAAGTTGACATCTGCTCTTCTCTCCATTCTCGCCAACTTGTTTCACCTTTTGTGGATAGACTTGTGACTGGCGATGAAAAATGGATCTTTTATCGAAATGTTAAGCATCGTAGACAGTGGCTTGGTAAAGGGGAAGAACCCCAGCCACAGCCGAGAAGGGAACTTCATGGGCAAAAGGTTCTTCTTTCAATCTGGTGGGATCACCAAGGAATAATCCACTTTGAATTCAAACCACCTAATGCAACAATTAATGCTCAAATATACTGTCAGCAATTAGAGCGTTTGAACCAAGCTTTGAGGAAAAAAAGACCTGCTCAAGAGAATCAAAAAGGTGTGATGTTTCATCAGGACAATGCGTGATCCCACACAGCAAGAATCACATCACAAAAGATCGAAGAACTTGGTTGGGAGAAAATTCCTCTTCCACCTGATTCTTCCGATCTTGCTCCTTCAGACTACCATTTGTTTCATAGCTTACAGAATCATTTGGAAGAAACAGCTTTGGTAACACAGGAAGAAGTTAAAATTGACATTTGTGAGTTCTTCGAATCAAAGCCAAAAGAATTTTACAGTAATGGAATTAGTAAGCTTGTTAATAGATGGAAGGAAGTCATAGATAATCAGGGAAAATACATTGTTGATTGAATCTGTAATTAAATGTAACATTTGGTCATTCAAAATTTGGACAGAACTTATGGGATGACCTGATATTATACTATCAAATGTCATAAAAAGTAAATAAATAAAAATTAATAATAGTGTAAAAAAATAATTAAATAAAATAATTATAATAATTATAATTATAATTAATTCATTTCTTCTAAACCAATGAAACCCCACTTTTCTCCTCTACACACAGAAATATGTGACATTCTTATTAACAGACAAGCAGTTAACACAGACAGGTTGTTAACACATGTGCCAACAAAAATTTCATCTCCTTTTTCTTTTTCAGGCCATAATAGTAACATTTATCTCTTAGCACTCAACAAAAATTGGACGTAAGAAAACCCCAGACACATCTTGTATTTTCTAACTAAATTATCTGGTCACTCATTATAGACATCTATAAAAAAAAGAAACATACACTTTACTTATTCTTTATCTTAACATTGTATTGGATTCTAATCCATATTTGATTTACATTTGACTCTAAACTCACAATTTTACTCAGGATTACTGTCTCTCGTGTCTTCAACATGACATAAAAATCAGATAATAAATAATACTTGTTTTGTTGTTTCTACATCTTGCTTTTTCTTCTTTTTTATGAGTATTTTTGTATATATAAATGTTAAGTGGTTTACACTTATTTACTCAGAGTTATAACTCCCTTACAGGATTAAGAAATGGATTGTCAGGAATTAGTGCAAGTGTTACTGATAGAATTAGACTATTATATCTATAATTCTTAACTTCCCAATAAAAAGTAACTTAATTCTACTTATACAATTCTGAGATTTAAACACTATATTTAGGCAACAATTCTTTGTTTAAACTTGTTTTATTAAATAGAATGAACAGGGAATGTTTGTTAAGCTTTTGGTGAGTTTTTCCTGGGTTGAATAATTGTTTGATGTCAAGTGGGAACTTATAAACGAACTTGCTGAAATTAAGTGTAATGTTCCAAATAATGACGTAATAATGTCGTTTTTTGACGTATTTTTTAACGTCAAAAAACGACATTATTATGTCATTATTTTTGCACCAACCTAATATTTGACCATTATTGGCCATTTTCAAGAAAAGAAAGTAGATGTTGAAAGCCAGTGGATTGTTTGAAAGGAACACCTGCTATGGTGGTGGAAAGAAATTTTAGCAGGACATGGCTAAAATGACCTTTTGGTTCAAAATGGGTGTGGAGATTGAAACAAATTTTATGTTGAAATTGAAATGAAAACTGAAATATCATCAAGATCAATCACTGATTTTTTTGTTAATTTAATATAGATCACCAACAAATGTGATCCTGGAGAATTATTTACATTCTCCAATGTTAATTGCAATAGACTTAGGTCCTTGAGAATCTGTCTATCAGGCATTTCCCCCTTCCACTAACTGGAGAGCTATACTCTGACACCTATGACAAAAAGCTGATAAGACTGGACAGATTTTTTTGTCTATATTTACTCCTACACATATGGTTACTCATTTTAAACGTTACTGTGTATCATATCTGCCTTCATAGAGAAGTAAATAGATGTAATCTTGCTAATATCCTTGCCCATTGAACTACAGTAAATATCCTATTATGTCCGTAAAAACAAGCCATTTTCAAGTAAATGCCATCTTAGAGACACCAGTTCTTTTTGTGTTTTGTATAATATTATATATATACATATATACATATATATAAAATACATATATATATATATATATATATATATATATATATATACAAAAAGAACATTGCATTATAAGGGAATGTGATACATAGTCTTGCTTTATATATATATATATATATATATATATATATATATATATATATATATATATATATATATATAAGGCTAGACTATGTATCACATTCCACTATAACATGGTGATCTCTATTTCTATGAAGCTTGCCTTCTATCATAAACCTAACATATAAACTTGATCAAAATAGATATACCAGTAGAAAGGAGAATCCAAATATATATATATATATATATATATATATATGTGTGTCCTGACGATTGCATATAGCATGAAACAGACTGTCGCCTCTAAGTGTGACTTCTATGTTCACTTTTATATTTATATATATATATATATATATATATATATATATATATATATACATAGAGAAATAAATAGTTTCATTAGTACATTAATATTTGATCATTCACTATAGTCACTACTAACAACTTATATAAATTTTGGAATAGATAGGATTTCTTAAACAAAAATGTTAGAATTTTCATTCACTCTAATAATTAAACATTTAGTAGCAGTAAATTCTGGGAAGGGTGAAATAAAACATTAATCCCACTTATATTTTAATGCCAAGTGCACTTCAACCTGATATATAAGGACAAAGCTTTGGCATTTCTTATCCCTGCCCACCAGTTTTGCTGCAATCTGAACACTTCTCATTTTGCTTCAAGTTTTTCATACAAATAAATCAACTATTTTTGGCTGTAGGAGAAAATTTGATGATTAAATACTGAATTTTACAATTTTTAATCTAAAATCACCTCACTGTCTATTTTATATTGCAAATCTGGAGAAATAAGTATTGTAAATTGTCAAAAATTAATCCACGTGTTACTGAAACAATAAGTCTATTATACCCGTAATGTAAATGCACTGTTATTGATTTTACTGCAGAAGTGCATAAAATATCAAGAAAGAAATGAATTGTCAGTGGCTAGAAATTGCAAGTGTTACTGACAGGATAGGAGAATATATATATATATATATATATATATATATATATAGTCCTATCCTTTTTTTCTCTTTTTTTTTGGTATTGTTGTTTTTATTTGAGATTTTATCTGGATAAGAGTTTTAGGCTTGGCAGTTCGTCCATTGGTTCCATCAACATTTTTGGTATTTATTTAATACATATATATATATATATATATATATATATATATATATATATATATATATATATATATATATATGGGGAGAGAGAGAGGATGTGGACATGAGTAAAAGATCAAATCACTCCATATCTTACAGACGCTATCCACTATCCTCATGTAAGACAAATTTTTATATTTCTGGTGACATTCGTTCTACTTTGGAAAAAATAAACCTCATGTAAAACAATGAATCTTGATTAGAGCCAGAATTTATAAAGATTAAATGCTAAACTCTAAAAAAGCTGATGCAAGGTTTGTACTGAACCATTTGGGATTTTGAATCACACAATTAAATGTTGTATGTATGTGTGTATGAGAGTGTTTAGAATATAAAGCTGTTGTTTAAATGACTGTTCTGATGGTCGGAATCTAATACAGCTTCTTTTTTTTTTTTTATTAAAAGTAGAAAAAAAGAAAACAGAACAAAGATAATATGTATTTTACTTTGGTTTTTTTACAGTAAGGTTCACCCTGTGCAAGGCTTGGTGGGCCACTTGAAGATACACTAAGGGGTAGCTTATATAGATAAGAGGGGAAGATAACAGTTAACTCTAAACTTGAACAGGTTAAGATTGTAGTGATCGGGGAAACATCCTTTTGGGAGCCTGTTCCACAGAGCAGTGGTTTGCGGAAAGAAGCTGTACTTCTCACCAATGGAATCCGGAGGGAATGTGGGTGGTTTGCTACAATGTAAGTGGCATGTCGGGTCCTTGACGTGAAGGTTAGAACTGGCAGAACCAAGGAATTTTGTTTGCCCAAGCACTTTCCATGGAAGTAGCAATAAAGCAGTAATAGGCTCACCACGTCCCACCTATGAGAGAGAGGTATGAGGGTAGAAAATAATTTGTCACCCACAAGGACTCAGAGATGCTTTTGAACTCTAGCAAGTGAGTACCAAGAAGCTCCCACCCAAATATAACAACTGATCTGGCTCTTGTAAAGGTAGAATATAACATGAGGAGTCAGGTATCTACTGGAGTGGTACAGGGAGCTGACCATTTTACCTGCATCTTTAGTGACGTATTGTAGATATGAGTTCCCAATATTCTCTCAAGGCATGATGCCTCTTTGAAGGACATCTGTTCATCATGGCTGGCAGTAGTTCGGGGTCTGATCAGAAGTGATGGAATGTAAATAGTTTGGTTTTTGAGACATTGAATGTAACCAGCCAGTTTTTTCCTCACTGGGAAGTTAGTGCTAGATTGGAAGAGAGGTCAGCTGCTAATCTCTGATCATCAAAAGTTTTGTGGGTGTATATTCGTACATCGTCATATCATCAGCATAGATGTTTACAAATGATATGAGTATATTCTTAGGCAGATCATTTATGTAAATCAGAAAGAGGGTTGGTTTGAGAAGTGACCCCTGGGAGATGCCTGTGTTGACTACATTAGGAAGGATTTTGTAATTGAGAAGACCCTTCTAGTGATTCCATAGCTGGAGAGATTGTGAGGTAAACCTTTGTGCCACACCTTGTCAAAGGCCTTTGAAATATCTAATGCTATGGTCCTCAGGGTGCATTTGTCATCAAGAACCTCAATAAGTCTGTGTGTAATGGTAGTTATGATGTCAACAGTTGATTGGGCCAATTAAAACCTATATTACTTGTCAGACAAGAGGTTTTTTCTATTTAGGTGTTCAATGGCCTTCTTGTTGATTATGGCCTCAAAAAGTTGAAAAAATTGAAAGGTGAAAGCTTTAGGTTTGATTAAAGGTAAAGTAACTTAATACAAAGCAATTACAATCATATTGATTAAAACATAAATAGAAAATATTAATAAAGTCATATAACAGATATTGACCATGTGTATGATTTTTGTTTTTCATATACAAGGGGGTACTGAAAAGTTTTCAGCTGACCAAAAAATGGAATGACCTCAAACCAGGAAATGTACACTCTCTTCCTCAAATTCACTTTGAAGTGTTATACACTCAATACATTTTTTCTTAACTTTAAATCTTTCAAATAAATTCTGATCATTGGTCATTGAATTCTGGTTAGTGAAATACTGTTATAAAAAATGTTTGCCTTTTCAAACAGATTTTTAAGGTTTGGCCATAGGAAATAGCCACAGGGAGCCATTAGGTTTAATGTTCCAAATTTTAGATTCTGGATTGTCTGACAAGAAAATAGCCTAATGAATTAAAGTATTGCTCTGTAAATTTGATGGTATAGTATTTGTGAGCTCAATTCAGTACAGACTCCGACTCAGTAGAAATACATTCAGTTCTAAAAAAAAAGTAAAAAAAAGAGGAAGAGAAGATATTCCTAGTTATAGACCATAGAATTAGTAGATTAAATAACTGCTTCAGTTTGAAATTCCATGAAGATTACCTGGCCAGAGGACACAACTACCAAAACATTGGGATAATAACAACAAAGATTAGGGCATTAGTCTAAACATAAATAATAATTACTCATCCTAGAAATTCAGATAAAAATACACACAGGCACCACTATTTGCAGAAAATAAATATGACACTTAATTTCAGAACTTTCTCTTCTTTTCTTTCCATGCTAGCAAAATTCAAGATCTTTATTAAATAAAATTACTTCTTTAATGATGTAACTTCAGTATCTTCATTTATTTCTTATTTATGTCAAGTTGGCCAAATTATCTTTTTAAAAATATTATATTTTTAACAAAATGAAATTCTTGCATATTATTTTCAACACTATGATATTTCTACACATTATTTTCAACACTATGGTATTTCTACACATTTTTTTCAACACTATGGTATTTCTACACATTTTTTTCAACACTATGATATTTCTGCACATTATTTTCAACACTATGGTATTTCTACACATCATTTTCAAAACTATGATATTTCTACACATCATTTTCAACACTGGATTTTTACAAGCACTATGGCATTTCTTCATATTATTTTCAACACTATGGCATTTCTTCACATTATTTTCAACAATATGGCATTTCTGCACATTAACATCCAAAAGTCCATCAATTTCCAAATAACAATTCAGGATGATGTATCCCCACAAGCAGGGCAGTACAGCCACTAGCATGCAAGGGGTTAAAGGGCATGGAGGAATTTGGAACAGAAACATTAGTAATAAGGAGAAAGAGAAGAGAGCAATCAGGAGGACAGTAGATAGCGATTGACATTGCATTTAAAATTTTGAAGATTAAAGTTGTCTGGAAAGCATGGAGCTGGGAGGAAGTTCCACAAGTGAGAAGTGCAAGATAAGAAACTGTTAGCATAGAAGTTATGGCTACAATTAGCTAGATCAACTATAAACTGATGAGATCTAGCTACTAGTCTAATATTGCACTTAAATTCATACAAATTACCATAGCAAAGAGCTCATCTGAACAATTACCATGAAAGTATTTATAAAAAGATGCAGAGTAGCAACTTTATGGCAGTGGGCAATTGACTGAAGCTGAGCCACCAGATCAGGACTAATATTGCTGATTCTTCTTTGGATTTTATCAAGGAGCTTTATAGCAGGGGTACCGAACCATATGTGGCAGCGAAATTCTAAGCATGGGTGAATGATAGACTTATAGATATACAAGATAGATTACAGAGAGAAAAATTGTCTTTGCTAATACAGTGAATAGTCTTTCCACCTCATGTCAGATGATAGTGTTAACTCAAGAAGGCGTAATGCAATGAGTCACTTTTTTCAAGGATAGCATCAGCCATGCTGATGGAAGGCAGAGAGGAGTCTCTCAGATGGTTAATGGAGAGAAGTTTAGTTTTAGAGACATTAAAATTGATAAGCCATCTTTTGCCCCATTTAATGTATTCAGGTCATTTTGACATTTTGACCTTGTCTGACTGACGAGTCTTACTATCAAGGCAGGATTGGTAGAATAATCACCATCTTCTCAAGATTTGACTGTTTAGGATTTCTTTTGTAGAAATATCAGTAAAAAATTATACAGTATCAATCAAAAGATTAGCATATTACAGATTAATCTGCAAAAACATTTTCAAAAAATAAGTTTTACAGTATTTATGCAATGATGCATTGTGGATGTTTTTAATACTTGATTTATTTAATTTTTAATTGTACACACTGTATCCCTATTTCTTGTAAATAATTTCCTCAATTCTTGACCTTTGACAATCCCTTTTTGTATGATTTTCAATGAACAACATATAGATTTTCTGTTGAAATTAGCTTCAACAAATTTTAGGTAAAAATATTACCTGATTCATTTCAGTGTTAAATCTTCAAATATTAAGTTTTCTAGTGTATAAAATGGCAAAAAGCAAAGTGGTGAGTAGTAGAGTAATGGTAAAGTCAGTGGGTAGTAATGAGAAAAGTTGAAATCTTTCCATTGTATCTGGGATTCAAATAGAGTTGGCACTAAAATACAACTATGGTTATTGTTTCATTTTTTTCCAGAACTAGAATTCTATATTCAATATGTAATAATTATAGTAAATGGAATTTCTTTATGGTTTTCGTTTAGTAAATCCTACTCATGATATCACAAGTTTCATAAATAGCTAATATTATATAATAGCAGAAATTCTTAACTTTACCCAGATTTTTAAATATCTAAAATAAATACAATCGCTGGAGTTTACTGTACTTTGTGTTATCTTATGCATTTGGTAGCAAGAGAAAGGAATGACGAGGATTAGATTTGAACAACGTCTATTGCTGGCATGACATACAGAGATGTTGAAGGATGGGTGGAATGCCATTTCAGTGGCCGATCATCAGGATGGTGGTAAGGTGTAAGGGTAGCACTGAATATTCTTGTGTGGGTTGGGATAAGGTCGCAGTGTATAGTTGGTGTGTGTTGGTTGATTGAAGTTACTGTGGTAGGCCATTTTTGTTGGTTGGTAGGCCTGTTCTATGGAACAGGGATGATGTTGGATTGACATCGTTGGTAGGCCTGTTCTGTTGAACAAGGCCATGGTGATGGCTGCAAGGGAATGCCTCATACATGTTGGTTATGTTGAGGTGACAGTGGTGGGTTGCTGAGGTGTTTGTGAGCATTAAGAGTTGAGAGAAGTCATGAATCTGACTTTGCTGATGCATAGGATGCAAGCATTAGGAGTCAGCAGAAGTTATAAATCTGACTTTGCTGATGTATGATGTGAGTGTTAGGAGTCAGGAGAAGGTATGAATCTGACTTTGCTGATGTGTATAATGTGAGTGTTAGCCGAGAGAAGGCATGAATCTGACTTTGCTGATGTGTATAATGCAAGTGTATGGAGTCAGGAGAAGGTATGAATCTGACTTTGCCAATGCATAGGATGTGAGTGTTTTGAGTCGAAGTTGAAATGTTATCCTGTCAGTATTTGCTGAGGTAACATGGTGTCAAAATTGAGATGTTATCATAACTGGGTGGAGTTGAAGTTGGATAGTTGGCTGCTAATGGCTGGTCTTTGCTGAGGTGACAAGGTTGAGATGTTATCATAGCTGGGTGGAGTTGAAGTTGGATAGTTGGCTGCTAATGGCTGGTCTTTGCTGAGGTGTCAAAATTGAGATGTTATCATAACTGGGTGGAGTTGAAGTTGGATAGTTGGCTGCTAATGGCTGGTCTTTGCTGAGGTGTCAAAATTGAGATGTTATCATAGCTGGGTGGAGTTGAAGTTGGATAGTTGGCTGCTAATGGCTGGTCTTTGCTGAGGTGACAAGGTTGAGATGTTATCATAGCTGGGTGGAGTTGAAGTTGGATAGTTGGCTGCTAATGGCTGGTCTTTGCTGAGGTGACAAGGTTGAGATGTTATCATAGCTGGGTGGAGTTGAAGTTGGATAGTTGGCTGCTAATGGCTGGTCTTTGCTGAGGTGACAAGGTTGAGATGTTATCATAGCTGGGTGGAGTTGAAGTTGGATAGTTGGCTGCTAATGGCTGGTCTTTGCTGAGGTGACAAGGTTGAGATGTTATCATAGCTGGGTGGAGTTGAAGTTGGATAGTTGGCTGCTAATGGCTGGTCTTTGCTGAGGTGACAAGGTTGAGATGTTATCATAGCTGGGTGGAGTTGAAGTTGGATAGTTGGCTGCTAATGGCTGGTCTTTGCTGAGGTGACAAGGTTGAGATGTTATCATAGCTGGGTGGAGTTGAAGTTGGATAGTTGGCTGCTAATGGCTGGTCTTTGCTGAGGTGACATGGTTGAGATGTTATCAACATAAAACCGGATAGTCAAGGTGGTTAGTCAAGCCTGGGATTGGTAATGGTCATAGTGAGGTGGGGTCATGTTGAGAGGTGGCAGTGATGGTTACGGCAACGATGGTGGTGCCGGCAGAAGCAGTGCCCGATGGCATGCTGGGCTGCAATTGCTCTGGTCATTTTCACTGACCTACTTTTAAGAAGGTCTCGTAGTCCCCAGGGTCATCTCTTTTTCAGGCAGGGATGTTCGTGATTGGCTACTGCCAGAGCTTGTTTCATAGACTGGATGTGATGCATAGAGCCTAATACGCAGAAAATGACTTTTGTTATTTTGTTCTCTGCCTTCATGGTGTTCACATCCGGCCAGCATACAGAATGAATCAGAAAGAGATCTAATTGTGATGGAATATAACATTTGTAATAATTATTTTAAAAAAAGATGATGATAATTTTGGTTCAAGAATTTTGATTCTATCAAAATTGTTACTTCCAAGCAATTAAGAAAAGTGTCCAATTTTTTTTAACAAAAAATAAAACTTAAAATTAAATTCTATTCTTACAATTTAAAAAAAAAAATTTTGAGGAAAAGAAAATCCATTTTTTTTTTCTCTAAAATACTGTACTAATTTACATAATGACTGTACAGAAATTTTATTTAATAAAGAACTTTTTGCAGTGTCAATTACACCCTTCATTTGTATTCATTATTTTCCCAAGGGTATTAGTGTAAACTGAATGAAGATTATCTCAGTTCATATTTGAAGTCATCTTATCAATTCTATTTATCATGTTCCTAACTACTTAACAACCTTCACTAATATTTTATGTAGAAATAGATTTTTACATAGATACCCTATAATGAATGCATGCAGTGTTTATGTGATGTTTATAAAAATATATCTTTGCTCAGAAATAGCAGTTATTATCTTAAATTGACCTATAGCAATGTCTAGTGACCTTTGAAGTCGGTACCATCAATCCATATTCATTCTAAAGTCAAATCACCTTTCTAGACTAAATTTCAGCTTCCAGGATCTTGCTGTTTGGTTGGCCCTAAGATGCATACAAGCAAACAGGGCTTTATAGTTATAGAATGTAAGAATGTGGTTTGTTAGTTTTCTAAACTAGGAATAAATTATAATTGCTATGGGAATTCAGGAATTTTGCCATTTGATAAAAATCAAAGGTTAATTAGGTTAATCTATTGAACTAAGGTTGTAGGAATTTGTGTCTACAACAGTATTGACCTAATTTTACTTCAAATAAAGAGAGAAAAATTTCCCTAAAGCAAAACCTATCAAAGTTAAGTTAGATATACAAACATTGATGTTACAATGCCATTAAGTTTCGTTTTCATGAGACTGACAGCAATCAAAGAGGGTATAAAACCAACCTACTAATTGGAATCCAACCTCTAACTTGTCACTTGTCTCATCTCTCATTCTGTGATATCTTTACTTTTCTACTGTTTCATCTTACCTGCTGCCTGACTATGAACCCACCCATTTTTTCCCACCTCTTTAGAATTAATTTATATCAACCTCGGCTGTTGCTATTTTCATGTAGCTTGCCATCTGTTCCTATTTATCATTTTTAAACATATTTTGTTTTTGAAGAAATTTCTACTTGGGTAGATTCAGTGAACTCAAAAAGTGCTCATTAATCTTAATGTAAAAAGAAATGATAACTTAGACTATTAGAATACTTCTTTTATCTTTGATAAATCTTTTTCTTAATGGATTTTCTTTAAATGGATAGCAGAAAAATGAAATCTGCTTGTTGAGTTCAAGGTTGAGACAGTTTGTGTTCATTTTTAACACTATTGCCCTTGGGAAAGACATGAATCCATCTCTTCGCTCCAAAGCTATGGGCTGAATAGCAAGGTAGACTAGCTTCTCTAGCCTTGGTTGGCAACCTGTTTAAGGGAAAAACAGCAGTGAATTTAAAACCATGGAAAAGGCAACACTCCACTATCTTTAGTATGATAACTCATGGCAGTACACAGTTTATGGATATTAAAAAAGAGAAAGTAAGGAGATCCATAATCACATACATTCTTAAGAGATATGGCACTTAACAAATATATGTTTCAGTTCATCTCAGTTCAACTTTTGCAAACTGAAACATACTTTTTATAGTCCTAACTCTCTTTTCATTTGACTGAATAAAACAAGATACAATGCTTTTATTTATGTTATTAAGTTGAACTGTCAGAATAAAGAAATTTGGTTGGTTGTTTTGCTGTAGAGTCACATCAACCTTTTGCAGGTTATTTAGTGCTGAAATCAAATATTTGGTATGTAATTTTATTTTATTTTTCAAAATAAGAATAGTTATTTACTAATTAACCAATAGCTAGCGGGAGAAGAGGTAGACTCAAACCTTTCCCAAGGGTATTTGCATGTAAGTGAATATAACAAACCCAATGGAAATTGGGATTCAGCTCTCCAATTAAAAATTCTAAGCCATTATCCATCTGCACATCCAAGCTTACAGAACTTGGTATTCCCAAGTAGTCACCCATCTAGCTACTGGCCAGACTCAACTTTGCTTAACTTTAGTGATCATATGGGAATTGGTGTTTCAATGTGATGTAAGCCAGAATAAAGAAAGAGACTAGTGAACCAAAATGATTTTGTAGTGCTATAACTGTATACTCACTTAAAGTTTATTACAGCTCTACCAGTAATTGCTGTTAAGTCATTTAATAAAATACTATCTTAGCTTATCACACATTGGTGTCATGGTTTCTGGAGTCACACATTACTTGAATATAGAAACAGTGGTAATAATGTTTGAATTTAGAAGCTTTTATGCCACACTAGGGGGACTTGGATTTTTACCTAGACTTAAAAGAGACAATTCTTTTTTTTACATTTTTTTCCTGATGTTAAATGGAATTGATTAACTCTTGTCTATATTTATTGATCACTATGCAAAATTAAAAGCTATTTAACAACCATTATTTTGTTGATGCTTTTAATATAGGGATAGGTGTAGATACACATACCTCCCCAGTCTTTTGAACAGGAATAGAGGTTTATCCCTTGTTTGCTGTTTAGGATTGAGTTTCTGGTTCCTTCAAAATTCAACTTCAGCTTTATACTTCTAATGTCGCCACCTAAATTTATACTATTTATTTTATTTCTTTCTCAATATGAATAGATAGGTTCAACTATCATCTGGTTCACATTTCTCCTTGCTCTTTTGACAAGAAATTAGAGGTCTATTCAATAGCAAAAGCTTCATTCACTTGAGCATCAAATGGAATTACTATGTCACCAACACTAAAGTCCTGGAAAGAGCCAACAGTCAAAGTCAAACAGTCAAATTGCTGATCATTAAACACCGTCTTTGATGGCCAGGACATGTAGCAAGAATGGGAAAGTCTTCCTCATCAAGTCCTATTCAGGGAAAAGACCATGGAATTGCTCTCTTTGAAGATACAAAGACCAACTCAAAACAATACATGGACTTGAGCTTAAATCATTTGAAACACATTTACAGACTGTATCAACTGGCAATGTTCCATCACCATTGGATCCAAAATCTTCAAAGCCACCAGAAGTGAAAAGGAAGAAGTCAAACAACAAGAGAGCAAGACTCAATAAAATCAACCCTGTCTCCACCAACATTACTATGCAGTCAATACTATTGGCTCTTCCATGCAAGAATTGGTCTACTTAGTCATTAATACCATCATCATAAAGGAAGCAATCAGAAAAAAGAAATTAAATTCTTGGATATGAGATAAACCCGCCACAATGAAAGGTTTATCCCTTGTTTCCTGTTTAGGACTGGGTTTCTAGTTCCTTCTAAAGTCTTCTCCTTCTCTTCACTTCCAGTAGCTCCTTGTATCTTAGTGGCATTATTGTCTTGCTTGGGTTGAATTAATTAAAACAAGAGGTATATCCCATGTTTCCTGTTTAGGATTGGGTTTCTGGCTCCTTCTAAAATATTCCCTTTCTCTTTCATTTCCAGTAGCTCCTTGTATCTTAGTGGAATTATTACCTTGCTTGGGGTGAATTGATTAAAAAATGAGAAATTAATAAATAATACTCTTCAAACACCTCAGTTTATAGATTATTTTTAACCAATTTACTATTGGAGATAAGGAAAAGGAACATAGAATAGGTTGTGCTAGGAGTGTAGTTTTGTACAATACCTCAACTTTCTACAAAACCAAAACATTAACCTAAGAACTTGAATCCTGTCCTTAAATGGCTTTGTCTAGACTCTCATATGGATGTCATGCACGACATCCAACTTGTTCAGAAATGTCTAAACTATCAGCTTTATACAACAGTTTTATCAGATCAATGACTAAAAATGGATTCAAATGAGTGATCCCTGCATCTCTTGAAGAGAACTGCCTTTGTATGATCCTAGTGACTGGTGCTACAGAATCATAAACAATGTACTAGACTAAATAATAGAAATCACATCACGTGAAGATTTTCAACAGCAGCAACTACTAAAATGGATAGCACATGTAACTAGAAGAGAAAATAATGACATGATCAAGATGTTGACTCTCCACACTACTTTAAACAAAAGGTTAGGAAGAAAACTTCTTTCAATGCTAGAAAGAATGATAACAGTGGATTTGAGAAAGCTATTTTTTAGAAAAAATGTTTTAAGACAAAGATTTTTATAAATTTTCATCAACAGCAATGCTAATTGTTCTATCAGTGAATGCTGAATGTTTCCTTGTAAAGAAACAGTGAATCTCACCATTGGCATACAAAATTTTCATTGTTGCAAACACACAGTGAGCATTTTAAGAAAGTTTTTGCTATCTTGTGGGTATTAATTTGGCACTTATGAAGTTGAGATTGAGACTAACAAAAATTACTAGATGACTAGATAGTGTGCACCAAACACAAGATATAATAAAACATTTCCTACCTCTTTTTTTTTTGTTTATAATATTAAGCCATACAGCTGTCAGTTTGAGCAGAGACAATTACTACCATGAGCTGACAGCTGAGAGTTAATCAAATCTTTGGAAAGACAATGCCTCATGCTGACAAAGCATTGTCATACTAGTTTTAGTTACTTTTTCTTTGCTTATGGAAATATTCTGCAAAATGAAACACCTTTAATTTCATGTGCATACTTGACTTGAAATATTAGTTGTCTGTGGAAGGAGTAAAAGGAGGGATAACTTAAACAAGGATTTATTGAACTAATGTTGAAATCTTTACTTATATTGTTTCTTTTCATTTTCCTTAATACAGACAAAACTTTTAGATGAAAGAAAGACCATTTGAACTGAAATCATATAACACTAGCAGGTATATCTGATATTGTCTGGTGGGGTAGCTTCAAGTATAACAACAGAAAAAATATGTTTTTTCTGCTATATTTTATATTTATTCAAGAAAATGGTCAGAGTCAGGAGTGGATTGACCCACCATCACAATGGGCAAAATCCCTTTGGAATGGGGAATTGGTGAGCTGGTGCTGGTGCTGGTGCTGCCTGGTCAGTAAGCTGATAACCTGATTAGTCTTTCTAATTTCAGTACTATTTTTGCAATGATGTTCACTCTGTACAAGACCCAAGAGCCACTCGCGGTAGAGGGCTACAGAGTAAGAGGCAACAATTCAAGCAAAGTGATAATGTTACTAAGATACAGGGGGCCACCAGCAGTGAAAGAGAAGGAAAAGATTTTAGAAGTACTTTAGATGGAACCAGAAACCTCTACTCCTGTTCAAAAGACTGGGGCTTATGGTCACACCAGTTTTTGTATGATTACCAAAGTTAAGCAATGTTGATCCTGGTCAGTATCTAAATGGGTGACCACTTAGGAATACCAGGTGCTGTAAGCTTGGATGTGAGGGTGATGCAATGGATAATGGTTCAGAATTTTTTAATCAAAGAACCGAGTTCCGATTCCTGTTAGGTTCACTATATTCACTTATGCACTTTGGGAAAGGTATGAATCCACCATTTCTCCCCCAGCTAAGAGTTAATTAGTAAGATATGCATCACTAAATCCTTATTATCTTTCCTAATCAAATTCTTACAATCTAAAAATATTTTCTGGCTTTAAATAACCTGAAAAAGGTTGATAAGACCTGGGAGGAGTGGGAACCAGACGATAGGCAAAACTATCTACTCCTATTAAGAAAAAAAAAGTAAATATATAGTAAGTAAAATTTCAGACATTAAAAGATATTAGAAATATAGTGTTGAAGTAGATTTTAGAAGGAACCAGAAACCCAATCCTAAACAAGAAACAAAGGATAAACCTCTACTCCTGTCCAAAAGAACAAGGAGGTGTGTGAACTGGGTGGTAGATGAACCTTACACCATCCTGAACCTCCTGCTAAATGGGGTCACTGCATTCAGTAGAACCTTTAATGACTCAAATGTCAATTCCTTGTACAGCTGGTTGCTTCTTTGTACCTGACTCCTTGTCCCATGCTCAAGAGCCAGGTCAGATTAAAAATGGAATACTCTTGATATCTTTCCTGGACCTCCCCAATTCTCATCTTTCTAAACTTAAAAAAAAGTGTTTATACAGTGATTATGGGTGATTATTTATTTTCTCACACATGAAATGTCACAAGCCTCTCTCTATTCTATCACTCTTTCTATGGAAAATATGCTGATAAGTGATATTAATTAGTTTCATCAGTCCAGACCTTCACAGCTAACATCCATCATGCCATATACACTAAAAGAAATCAACCCCATTCCCTTCATATTTTATTGGTAAGAAGGAAGTTCTATTCAGACAGCTTCTTCCTGAGAACAGCTACTTTATGGAACAGACTCCTGAGAGGATGCTTCTCTGATCGCTACAATCTTAACCTCTTCAAGTCTAGGGTCAACTATTATCTTTCTTACATATTCTCATAATCTGTACTTCTTACCTCCTCCTCCTTTATGCAACAACCTCATTTAGTAATTCTCTACCTTGAGTGGCTCTTGGGCCTTGTATTGGGTGAACTATTAGTAAAAGAATTTTTTTTTAAATTTAGGTGTTTGCCCAGGTCATTTTGGGCACCCAATCCACCTTTGATCAGAAGTGCTAATCATGTAGACCAGTGGTTCTTAAATTAATACTAGTGACCCAGATGAGGGTCACAAAGATGAACGTGAGGTTTGCTGGATAGTTGAGAAAAAAGAAGAAAATAAAAAATATTGAAAAGTAATAAATAGGGCAAATATATTTACAGTAAAATTTTGGAATATAAAGCATCATTTAGACTATTGAACTGAAAATAGCTGTGAATATTAAAGCATCAATAAATGTATGAAATATTCTAGTCTATTTATGTAAAATACCTGACTGTTGATACAGCTGAAGCCTGACACAATCTCAGTATCATTTCTTACTCGCTTCAGGCTTGCTGTTTGAGATGACTGACATGCTGCAACTAAATCTCTTTTTGATTCACACTACATGTTGACTGGATGTAAATGCTAAGAAAGCAAAACACAAAATAAAAATGTTGTTTTCTGTGCAGGGGCTCTGAGTATCGCATTCAGTCCACAAAACAAACCCCCACAATAAAATAAAATAGCC
The DNA here is from genome assembly GCA_963932145.1 of Acanthosepion lycidas. NCBI lineage: Eukaryota > Metazoa > Mollusca > Cephalopoda > Sepiida > Sepiidae > Acanthosepion > Acanthosepion lycidas. The sequence goes on along the minus strand of OZ010582.1, from coordinate 18,767,936 downwards.
AATCACTAATATTCCCACCAAAAAAAGATGACTCGAGGACTACCATATTTGCTTAAAAAAAATCCTCATAATGAGGAACATTGTTGCAGGCCAAAAGACCACCTGTCAACCCCTCAGTTGTGCTGTCACTGACATAATCACTGTGATTTCATTCAAGGTTCACTAATCTCATCTGATTTGATATATGCAGCTGACAGGCCAGCTTTGACACCACCATGTTCTTGTCACCATGGTGATTTCTAACACCTCAAGTCTTCACTATCCACTCCAGGTCTCCCTCAACACCACCACCATGACCCTGTCTCGATACCACATTCAACCAGAATATAACAGAGACATTCCACTTCCTGAACATGCACTATCCATTCCAGGCATCCCTTGTTGCCACCACTGTAACCTCGGCAACCAACATGCCTTATGATGAATCAATGTACAACTGTAACCTCAATTGATCAACCCTTCAAATACCAGCCCTTCAAACACCTCACATATATTAATTTCAACCATGAAGAAGGGCATATGTTAAACCCCACCAACAACTAATCCACTCCTATCGTCTGACCCCAATGTGATATCAGATAACCAAGCCAAGAAATCAGTCAACACCTGGCCCTACTGACAACACCATTAGACTTAATCACTTTCCTTATCAACAGCAACTGAAGAACACTACATAAGCAATTTTTGCCATATTTCAAATATATATATATATATTCCAAATTTTGACGAGTACCTACTGTTGAAAATTTAATCCTTGTTTTTTTCCTTTCCTTTTCTTTTTCCTGTGGATATAACACACACAAGACATTTACATTAAAATAGGCTTTTCATTTCATTTTTCTTTTTCTTCAATCAACATAAAAATATATTCAAATTTATTGATTATTAAATTAAAGCAAAAATCAATAAAATTTATTGGAATAAACTAAACGAAAAAGCATTGAAATTGCTTTCACCCTGATAGTCACCAGCCTCAACCTCAAATTTTTGTGCTTAGGATTATGGCTAAAAAGATTATAAAATGCTGATGTAGGCCTTTGTTTAGGAGTTAGAAGCTCACTGATTACTTTGTTATGTCTGCTTTTTGTTGAAGATGGTTTCATATATTAAAGTGATTGTTTACAGATTAATCTTGGAGAACATATTTGTGAGTCCAGTCCCCACTGTGTTTCTGAATGTTGGTCTTAGCTGGACTAAGCTGAGTCTTGTAAATAATGACTACTTCATTCTGACTCTTTTTGTTTTGTGGCTAAAGTGTATGAATATTTTCATACAAAGTTGCTTCTTTGGCATTTACAGTAAGACATTTGAATATTTACAGCAGTATTTACATTCAGAGTATTGTCTACATTTTTGTTGTTGTTCATAAAATGTTTCAGTCATTATACCCAAAGGCCTTCATCAGGTGTATATTCATCCAGGTAACTTACATCTGAACTGAACCCTTTATATAATCTAGGAGGTAGACTGTTCTCATTCCACTGTCCATGTCTAAGGATATCTCATCTAGTTCTCATTTTTAGTACTGCTGAGTTATTGTCCATGTAAACAGGGATTGAACTCACAATCACTATGTCACAAAATTCACAACACTTTAATCTACTAGGGATCCTATCTTACTAAAAAATAAGAATTAGACAAGATATCCCTAGACACTGTCAGTGAAATCCATAGATTTAATAAAGGGTTTAATTCAGATTTCCCTGTAAGTTACCTGGATCGATGTACACCTGGCGTAGAGAGCACAATAGATGAAACTTTGTGAAATCAATGATAAAGATGAGGACAATAGTCTGAATGTAAATAGTGTAAATAATGATAACACCTCATTCCAGAAATTCAGACAGACATTTACACAGCTATAAAAAATTTGTTTTAGACACAAAGTTGAACATCAGATTTATCAACAAATTTAAAAACATATTTGTAAGTTGGCTGAAATTGATCTCAGAAGAAAGGAAGTAGGAAATAACAGAAAATTCTTCAAATGGAATGAGACTAAAAAGATAATTTTTTGAGCATGCTGCATAAAGCCAATATCCTTTATTGTAATAAAATTATTATTATTATTATTACCAAGTAAGTGAAAATATATCTTAGATAATAATCTAAAAGACCCCTTTCTGCCTTCCATCAGTATGGATGAAGCTAACCTCCAGGACAGTGACTTGTTGTGCCTTCTTGAGCTAACATTCTTGGCTGACATGAAGTGGGAAGACTATATTGAATATATTGCTAGGTCAAGTGCTAAGAAAATTAGTTCACTGCATTGTGCTAGAGAATTTTTCTCTCCAGACTCTATCTTACCATTAATCCCTACTTAGAATAATGCTACCACATGTGGTTCAGTGCTCCTGCTATATATCTAGAGATTCTTGATAAAATCCAAAGAAGTATCAGCAATGTCACTGGTCCTTGCATCTCGGCTTCAGTCACTTTCCCTTTGCCATAAAATTGCTCCACTGTGCCTTTTCTATAAATACTTTCATGGTAATTGTTCAGAAATTTTAGAAATTACCATAGCAAAGAGCTATGGTAATTTCTAAAATTTCTGAATTTAAGCACAGTACTAAACTAATAACAAGGTCTCATAAATTTACAGTTGAATTGGCTACATGTAACAGTATGTTCAATACTAATAGTTTCTTTTCTCACACTTCTCGTGTGTGGAACTGCCTTCTGTCTCCATGCTTTCCAAGCAACTTTGATCTTCAAAAATTTAAATGCAATGTCAATCTATTGTCTTCCTGATTACTTTTCTATTGTTCTTGCTTCTTACTAATTTTTCCGTTTTCTAAGTCTTTCACACCATATAACCCCTTGTGTGTTAGTGGCTTTACTGCCTTGCTTGGGGTGATTTTGACTAAAAAAAAAGATAATAAATTCATTTGTAAACAATTGGAAATTCCAAGGAGGTACACTTTGGTTCAACTCTTTTGGATATTCACATGGATGAAAATGATTTTCTCTTCTCATTTTAAAATGCATTTGTCTTTTGTTTCTTTTTTGTTTTTCAAGACACAAATTACGGCAGTTTATCTCTTCCAATATGAACATCTTGTAAAATTACTAAAATGCAATTGCCAGATTTTCATTTATTTTTTTCACTCAAACTGAATTATATAACTTTAACTTATTGATTCAGTTGTACATCTGCTATTTGTAAAAAGTTAAAACAAATATGGGTTAGTGATGGGAAGATTCAACTTCTACTACCATACCTTAGATGGTCTAGGCCAACATAATGATTAAATACTTTCAGAGCAGAGTCTGTCTATATTTCTGAGATGAGGTATTATGTACATTATTCGGACTATTGTCCTCATCTTTGTCGCCATATTTATCACAACATTTTGGCCGTTGTATGCTCGGCCTTCTTCCAACCACCTGAAGAAGGCCAGAGTGTACAATGGCCGAAATGTTGTGATAAATATGGCGATAAAGATGAGGACAATAGTCCGAATAATGTAAATAATATACTTTCAGAGCAATTTTCAAATAGATAGATAAGGAAAATACTGTGATAGATAGATAGATAGATAGATAATGAAAAAACAGTGATAGATATGAAAAACTGTGATAGATAGATAGATAGATAGATAGATAGATAGATAGATAGATAGATAGATAGATAGATAGATAGATCAAATGTGTTATCTAGCAAGATTGATAAATGATCAAATATGAGAGAAATGACAGAGAGGGATAGAGAGGAAGAGGATAAGAGAGATAACAAGCTAATATAAATGAGATAAATCGTTGCACTTAATATATAATCAAGTAAATCTTATTAAACTTATTTAAAGTATTAAACCCTAAAGAGATAAATCATCAAAGGAGCTTCTAACGAATAAGTGACTATTAAAATAGTCTAGAAATGATTACTTTAATTGATTCTAATTGCTTCAGTTCAGGTGTGTATTTTTGTATGCCCAAGGTGATGAACATAGAAATAGACATTCTTGAAAATAATGTAGAGACCCTAAGTAATGACTGTCTCAGAAATTAAATAATTAGATGATGATGATGGTGATACAGTCCTTGCTGAGAAAGAATACATCATTAGACATGACAGGCTGGGACAATATATTCATTGGTATGACTGGTATTGAAATCCCAGATACACCCCTGGTCAAAAATTAAGACCAGATACAAAAGGGTGAAAAAAATATAAAATACTATTACTTGATAAACTACATTTTCTAATTAAATGTAAATGTTTCGCAAATATATTTTGATTAAAGTAAAGTATTTTATATTTTTTTTAACCCTTTTGTATCTGGTTTTAAGATTTAGCCTAGCGGTGTACATGGTACAAAAATCACCTGAATGATTGTCGCAAATGGTAATAGAGTGACTGACTATATCAGGGAATTTCCCAATCCTCATAGACAGGGAGAATTGATGCAAGTAGAGCAGATATAGTCATAAAAGATTTTGTAAAAATCAATGTGACTTGCCCACAGGATTATTGGAGTAACAAAAATGTGTAAACTTATTCCCGTTGTGATAGGGGCATTGGGTATGATAAGGAAGGGTGCCGAAAATCATGGGAGTAAAATTCCTAGATACATCACCTCAGAGCTACAAAAGATTACTTTGTGTGGAACTGTACATATTATCTGCAAGACTCTCTCCATTTAAATGAAACATCCATAGTGTGCATAGATAACTCTCTTACAGTGCCCTTTTTATTAGGTTGGTGCAAAAATAATTTCGTTTTCTAACATATGTTACTATGTGAGAAAACGAAATTATTTTTGCACCAACCTAATACTTAGAGAACCCAGAGAGAACTTGGTAATTAGGCACTTAAAATTATTATTGGCAAGATGATAGCACACTATAATGATAATGGTGATGATGATGATGATGATGATATGTTAAACTTGTAGACATCTCTTTTGTGTACAAGGTCCACAGCCTCTCTATACTAAGTGTTGCTGTTGTGGTTTCTGTAGCAAGTATATTTTTTATTGGGTGGAGATGCTAGCCCCATGCCCAATTGGTTTTGAATTGAGAGTTGTCTTTCTCCTACATTGGTTGCCAACTAAGCTACAATGCTCAGCCTAGCCAAGGAAAGAAGAGATGGATTCCAAGGATATTTATGTGAAAGTAAATGCTGATACTCTACACACCTCCAAGATGTACAAAAATATTGCTGGTGACAATTAAAAATACCCAAAAAGATGACAAAGGGATGGGGATAACAGTGAAGTGTATCATTGTTGCAATTAGTTGATTGATCAATTTATTTTGTACAGCTTATCAATCCTTTGCCAGTTATTTAAAGCCAGAAAATATTTTTAGATTGTAAGAATCTTTTTTGGAGATAATAATGATTTAGTGATACAAGTCTTACTAATTAACCCATAACTTGGAGGAAGAGTGGGTTCATACCTTTTCTTGTGCATAAGTGAATATAATGAACACAACTGGAATTGGAATTCAGCTCTCTGATTAAAAATTCTGAGCCATTATCCATTACACTACCTGCACATCTAAGCTTACCTGGTATTCCCATCTAAGTACTGGCCAGGCTTGACATTGCTTAACTTCAGTGATCGTACAGGAACTGGTTTTTCAACATGATATGGCTATAAGCCTGTTGCAATTGGTAGAAACTTGAATCATTAAAGCAATTTATACTTGCAATAATGATAGACTGAGAAAATGACAATACAGTACATCCTCAATACCTGAGATTTAGGTCCCAGGTGAGGATTGACACTGTGCTTGAAAAATTAGTAATATACAACAATTTTCAAATTTGCATTCTTATTTTAGTTGTTTTTATCTCAACATTTAGGCTATTTGTATGTTTGGGGCAACCACACTACAATAGCTAAACCATTTGGATAAAAACTAGCACGATTAGGATGTGAGTCTGAAAAATCATTGAATAATAATAATAATAGGAGACTGTCTAAAAATTTAGACAGAAGGTGATTTCCTTCTGATTTTATTGATAATTAACTAAGATGATGATACTGGTAGTTGGGAGGAAACAGCCTTCTCCTCCAGCTGATGATGATGAGGATGTATTTGGAAAAAGAATATTAAGAAATAGAATGATACAAAGGATAACAAATAAAAAATAATATAAAGTAAAGGGAAGAGGAAGAAAAAAAAAGAAAGAAAATAAAATAATAATGAAAGAAAGAAAAAGAGGAAAATGAGAAGTTGTAAAAGAAAAAAGATAAAAAGGAAGGCAAAAAAGAAGAAATTGTTATAAACAAAGAAAATATTTTAAAAAGAAGCATAGGAAAAGAAAGATGATAAAAGAAGAAGAAAGGCACAGCAATTGAAAGAATAAAGTCAAAAATAAAGAAGAAAAATTAAATAAAGAAAGAAAAAATGGCTGTCAGAGAAGAAAAGATGGTAAAAGAAAAATGAAAAGAGAAAACCAAAAAAAAAATATTCATAAATGAATTAAGAATACAATCCCAAATAAAGTAGTAATTATATTTTTATAATCAGTATTTTTATTATTACTATTGTTAATAATGTTACTAGTATTTTTTAACATTTCCACCATTTGTCCTCTTATTAGATTTTAGACCTGTTGTATTTTTAGCTATTTTTAGTCCTGTTATCTTTTTAGTCACATTTTGTACCATTGTAGTTTTAGTCCTCATCTTTTTGTCTCTTAGTTCTCTTGTCCTTTTAGTCACCTTGTCCTTTTTTTTTTTTAATTACTTTTTGTCTCTTAAGCCAAATGTAGTCCAATTGTCTTTTTAGTCATGTTTATCCCTGATATCCTTTTAATCACTTTTAGTCTTGTCTTTTTAGCCACTTTTGGTGCTGTTTTCATTTTAGTCCTTGTCTACTTGTCACTTTTAGTTCTGTTGGCCCTTTAGTAACTTTTAGTCCTATTGTCCTTTCAATTACATCTACTCCTGTTGTCCTTTTTAGTCAATTTTAGTCCTCTTGTTTTTCAGTCACTTTAATCTTATTGTTCTTTTAGTGCTCTTGTAAGAGCAAAAATTTGACTATTTGGATGTTTCTATGTGTGAAATCTCTACAATGTACCAAACTGATTTGATAATAAGGCAGAAGCATAGACAAAATATATTAGATACTAGGGTTTTGAACTCTTCTGAGATCTCTGACCAGAGAATGGCTAAGTGAAAAATAGTTAGATTTTATTTGGCAAAATGAACTGTTAAAAAATATAGCAGAAGTGACTTTGAAGAAACTCATATAGTAAAGCAATTTCAAATCAAACTCCATAACCAGTTTGAATCTCTCTTCACTCATACAAATACTGAAACTCTGTTGCCTTAAACCAGTGTGGGTGAATTTGACATCATCAACACAAGTGAAAAGAAGAAAAATGTTCATAAAAAATTTAGAGAAAAATCAATCAATAAAACATTTCTAAGACAAAAGCTAAAAACAATTTAAGAGAAATTAAGTCCTAAGTCTTTTGTGTTACTACTCAATACTCATGTATAGTAGTTTTTCTTCACCTAATTGCTGTAGTTATATAGCTTGGGTGTTCTGGCTATGCTAATTCGTTAATCTACATATCACTACAGAAACAAATTTGATAAATTAAACAAAGAATTAGAGAAATTGTCCAACCTTTTTTCAGAAAATCAGTTCTTCCTTACAATGATAAAACTTGTTATGAAGTGGATTTCCTTCATATTGTATCAGTCCAGTGGTAGTTATTTATCTTGCATACAAAGAGTTACTCTATCCTTAATGCTTGGCATTTATATAGTCTATGCATTAGCTATTCTAATATTATAATAAGCGTTTGGTTGCTGCTCTATAGTGTTGTTCTACGACATGTGATCAGTAGTTAATTTTTTCCCTGTCTGACTCTTTACACTATACTTCATTTCTACTATAACCGACACATGCAAATAGGTAAAATCCAATTTGTCAATCCCATTACTTCTTCTGCAACCCCTTTCTTCCTTTCCCCCTTGAGGTTTATGTCCTGTTCTTTTTAATGAAGATCTTGGTCTCATCTTCCATGTCTGAATCATTCCTGCTATCATCCATAGGCTCATCTTCTATTACATTATCCTGATCTGAAGAACTCATCCTTTCTTTCTTGTCAAGATCTTCCATCACAGCATCTTCCTCTTCAATTCTGGGTCTTATTTGGTCAGAATGAGCAATTAGGCCTTTTCCTTTCTTTGATATAATGGCTGTGTTATGTCCCGCTTTGCACAATGAAATTATCTCTTTCAGGACTTGCTACTTTGCCTTTTTTATACCATATTTTTTTCATTTGTAGAATAAACTATTATTAATGGAAATCTTATTTGTCTTCCCATTAATGCAGATGGGCTTTGCTATCTGTTTACATGTAGAATCATCCTATAACTAAGCAGTAACCTTGTTAAATAACTGTCTATAGTATCTCTACTTGGGAAAGATGCCTTTATTCTCGTTTTTACTGTCTGCTTTATTCTTTCTGCATTCCCATTAGATTGTGGGTGATATGGTAAGGGAATCAGCCATTTTGTCTCAACCAGTTACATAAATTTACATCACAAAATTCTGATTCATTGTCTAATACCAATGTTTTAGGGACCCCATTTCTACAAAATATCACTCTTAATATGTTTTATTGTAGTCATTGTTTTATCTTTAACAACTTCACGCCATCCAGAACAGGAGTTTGCTAAAATGAGAAATAGTCCAATGCCATTAATGTGTGCATAATCCATATGAACATGAGATGATAGTTCCATTTTTTTAGGCCATGAGTGTATTCTGCTTTGTTAAAAATTCATTTCTGCACATTTTAGGCATTTATGTCTTTCTATATCTTGATAATACCACAGCCACCATTCTTCCAGTTTTAATCTGTTCTGTGTAGCCATTATCCCACAATGGACATTATCATATACACTTTTTAAAATATCTCTTCTTACTGTTTCTGATGGTACTATCATGTCTCCACTGCATATAACACTGTTTTCCATTGTTAATTTATGTCTCACTTCTTTATAAGGTCTTTCAGCTTTGGAACAATTACTCTACCAGCTTCTTTTTATTTTCCCAGCAATCTTGTTTAATACAGAGTTTCTGATGCCAATATTTGTATAGATAATATGTCAGTTTCAACATAATGTAATATTTCTTTATCCAGGATTTCCATTATTTCTTTTTGATGCTTATTAAATTGTAACCTTGACAGTGCATCAAAATGTGGTATTGTATTTTCTTTTACATAGTCAATGTCAAAATCATAAACCCTTAATTGTATTGATCACCTTAGAATCCTGGAAGAAGTAACTTTTGGTTGCTCCTTTGTAGGGTTAAAAATAAACTCTAGAGGTTTATTGTCCAATTTAATAAGAACTTCTTACCTAATAAAAATTGTTGAGCTCTGTCTGTTCTCCAGACAATGGTCAATGCTGCTTTTTCAATATTTGAAGAATTTATTTTTAAAATACTGGGGGTGTCACTGAATAGTAGTAAGCTTTTCCATTTAAATTACAGTTTTTATTTAATAACAATACCACTCAAATACAGAATTTTAAAAGATTTAAAAAAAAAAAAAAAAATGAAAACAATTCTTGTATAAATTCCTTATTCATCCAATTTTTTTTCTTGACAATAGTGTCTATAATTTTCTACATAAAAGCAATTAAAAATTTTTTCTAAGTAATGTTTTAGTTTTATTGCATTTTTTATTTTACAATTCAGAGCAGATTTTCTGTAACTGGTGGTCTTATTTGGTCAAAAGAATTTCATGACTTAAATTCTCCTTGGACTTGTCCTTATAACTAATATAAACATTACATGCTACAAAAAGAGTTTCTTGAGATTTCATAAAATTAAATAGGTATGGAGTAAGAAATGTAAAAAAAATGAATATTTTTTACCAAGATTTTCTAAGAAAGAAACATTTAAAAAATAATTTAATTCATTTATGAATAAATCTGGAAAGTTTCATTAAAATCTGACATCTGATTTTTGCAAGAATTTCCAAATCAATGTGTTTTTCACCACAAAAATACACTCAAATTTCCCATAGTGATTTATGGCATTACATCGATGCCAGAGAAATAAGATTTTTAACCAAAATTGTGAAGGTTCTAAAATAAAATAATTTTTATATCAAAAAATCCTTTGGCTTTTTGTCTTAATAATAACACAAATATTTTGATGATTAAACTTTGTTTATATTAAATTTGGGCATTTTTTCATCATGGTACATAATTTAATAGATTTCACTGTGTAACACAATTTTTGTCCTTGGATAGCAACTGTTATTTCCTATTTGCTTACTACTAGAAAGTATGAAAAATGGCTACTATTTCCTTCAGACTTTACTTTTGTGACTAGTGTTAGTAGAAAAATAAAGGACTGTTAATGTGCATAAAGAAAAATATAAATATGAGAATGACAGACTTCGACAACAGATACGGAGAGAATATTTTATTCGACTCCTCACTAACTACTCAGTATATACAATCATGGCGGCCGCACAACTTCCGACTGGAAATCCCTCACCGGCAGGGAGCGTTTTCAGGAGAGATCACTCACACAGATTAACAGTTCTTCCCCTCTTTTCTCTTCTTTTCAGTTTGGAATCATCTAATCTGCAAAAGAAAAAAGGGGCAGCAGGGTATTTACATTATACAGATGATTCCTTTGGTTCGGATATGAACCCAAGGATCTTGAATTATGGCACTCCTTTCTTTGTCAAGGTGTCAGCAATTTGTACATCAGTTGATATCCAAGAGATCTCTGCAATTTCCTTTCTGTCAATCATTTCTCTCAAAATAGCCATCTCTATGCGAAGTCTTTTATCCAAAATTTGGGTTGAGGAATGTACAGAATCATAGAGACAGGAATTGTCTGTTTTGCAGAAGATCTTAATGTTGTTAGTATCATCGTTCAATTGTAGTACTTCTAACAAAAGTTTTTGATAAAAAATACAGGCTTCTGCCATGTCAACCATGGCTAAAGTTTCAGCAGCTAAAGTACTTTTGACAACTCATCTAATACACTTAGACTGCCAGGCAATGGGCATATACTTGTCATTGCTTCCAACTAAAAAAAGTATATAGCCTCCCTGTGAACTTCCATCTGTTAAATTGCCAAAAGAAGCATCACTGTATGCAACAATTTTTAGGTGCTCAAGGTTCCCTAAGTCTGGAATATCTATATGAGATTTCTCTTTTTTTGCTTTTTTTACCACCCTGTTAGCCTGTTTTAAACATTCTACATTTTCTTGTTTTAGTATCGAGCTTAACTCACTAACATCATAACTAAGATCAGGTCTGGTTTCAGTGGCTAACCAATTAAGTTGTCCAATCAATTGCCTGGTTTCAGTAACCTCTGTTGAAGATATTGCATCTTTCAAATTTCTGCCTGGTTTCAGTAACCTCTGTTGAAGATATTGCATCTTTCAAATTTCTGCCTGGTTCTAGTGGGATGCACCTTAGCTTTTTGACATATTCATCCTGTCCAAGTTTAACATCATTCCCAGTTTTCTTTATGCTTAATCCTATATACTGGAACTCAGCAACTTCCTCAGGTTTGATCTTAAACAAGTGACGAATCCTGTCCATAACTCTGCTCTGAAAAATCTCCGAGCCTGCAAAGCAAAAATCATCAACATGAGTAGCTATAATACCATGCAGTTTGTTTCCAAAGTTCCATGTAAATATGGCTTGATCATATTTTGAAACCACTGACTTCAACAATTCCTCTTTGAGTGTCAGGTACCAGGACCTTGATGCATCAGTCAAACCATATACACATTTGGAGAGTTTCCAAATATATCCTGGAGGTACATTGGCTTCTTTGGGAGGAAGCAAATGGATTAATCGGTCTAACTCTTTGCTCTGTAAAAATGCTGTTTTTATGTCCATTGACTTGCACACCTAATGGTTAGATGCCATTATAGCCAAGGCTATACGTAGACTTTCTTTAGAGCATGTTGGAGAATCATTTCTTATATTGCCCGCATCCCTTTCCTGAAAGCCTCTCGCCATGAATCTAGCTTTATAGATCTGTTTGCCATTGACATTTTTATTAGTATAAACCCATCTTGTGGATATTTTGGATTGGCCTTGGTCAGGCACTTGGGTGTAAACTTTATTTTCAACCCAGCTTTGGAGTTCATTTTCTCTTGCCATTTCCAGGTCGTGATTAGAAGAAGAAATCATTATGTTTTCCTCATCACTAGAGGTAGCTTCATCCTTATTTATTGGTCTGGCTTCATTTTCTTTCCATTCCAATACTCCATGATTGAAGTCTAGCCAAAAGGGTTCACCTTGTTCCATAGCCACATTCATTAAATGCTTGTTTTTACCTGTAGCTTTGCCTGCCCTACTTATGACGTTCAATGTTCGCCATTCCGAATCATCATCATTGGCAAGTTTGCATTTAATGGATTGTCCTGGCTTGGGAAGCGTAATTGTCTTGTGAATTGGATTTTGCTTTGGTAGTACGTGTGCCTCTCTCACAGTCTGATGTTGTGCAACATTGTCATTCAGAGTTCTTGGTTCTTCAGCAATATCATTTTCGTCAGACATTGATAAGTTTGAAGATCCTTCAGGCTCACTTTGTGAAGTGGTGGATTCAATTATAGCCTCACTTTCAGAGGAACTTTGATATGTTTCTGGGTGAGACATGAGGCGACATGGGTGCACTCTTACATATGTGCCCCCATGTTTAACAAGTACCTGCTTGTGCTCCCACCCTATGACAGTTCCTGGACCAAGCCATCTATCACAGAAATTTCTCTTATAGAAAACAACATCACCATTTTTGTAGGATTGTGTTGTACTAGTCCTAACTTGATGACGAAGTGCACGTCTTAATTTTTCCGAAGACTCACACATAATAAATTGTTTTCTAGCTGCATGCATGGCATTGAGGTTATTGGCAACAATCTCACTGGTAGAGACACCTTCTAATGCAGGGAGTCTATCATTCTACATTTTTCTTTTTAAACATCGTCATGCTGTCATGTTCAAAATTGAGACAGGTCCTGGCCCTTTTCATTGCATCTTTGCTTAAGAGAAGTGGAATGTCAGAATCCACAACATCGGTAACAATACTGACATCAATGTCTGCGATGACACATGGTAGAGTCACATTGTAGAGAGAGTTCAGCTTGTTTCCATCCCCGAACTTAAAAGTTCTCACTCCTTCTCTCATAGTTAATTTTTTTTCTGTGCATCAGTTAATGTTTCAAGAAAACATTCATACCATTTTGTTCCACAAACGGTGCCGGATGTGCCACTATCTGGGACAGCTGAACCAAGTGTCTCACCCAAAAGCGTGTTGCCATTTGCCTCACGTTTTTGCTGACTCATCAGCACAATGTTACAGATAACTTTCGTGTTCGTCGTCTTCATGTTTTTCCCGGGTATCGTCGACATAAGGGCAGTCGTAAGACCAGTGAAATTTGCAGCCACATTTAAAGCACACAGTGGTGTTGCCTTCAGGTCCTAGCGGGTTTATTTTGTTTTTGTCAGTGGAGCGTGTTTTGTTGTTGTTGTTGCTATGTCGTTTTCCACCACGGTATGTTTTTCCTCGCCGACTATTAAAATGCGAATCACAGCGGTGTGAAGAGCGACCATAGTACACCTCGCTAGGTTCGTTTTTATTTTCAGTAAAGGCAATAACATCTTCCTTCTTAACCACTACGGGTGTTGAGTTCATAGATGAAGTTTCAGATGGCTGTCTGTGCATAATCTTCTTTAACTGTGCCGACATGGAAGAGAGTGTCAGTTCGCCGACAGTTGCCTTGACTAGTCTTTCATTTTCAAGGGTGAGGGAAGCACTCTTTAATGCCCTGAATGCAAGTACCAGTTCAGGCAGGATGATGTTGAAATCTTTCAACTTAGCAACGTGTCGGCCGAAGTTAATGAGAAAGTCTTCCACTGATGTTTCAGGCTGTCTCCGGTATCCTTCGAAAGTCTCGTAGGCCAGAAAGGCCGACTGGTTTATATCTTTCAAAAAAAGCGTGTCCAATTTTTCATACAGTTTAGCCATTCCACCCTCAGAATTAAGAGCCGCAACATCTAATTCCAATACAGCTTCTCTGGGTTTTCCTTCCAGAGAAAGAAATACTATGGGGGTGCATTTTGTTTTGTCAAGCGACGTGGCCATTTCCCAGATTTGCATTTCTTTTTTCCACGTGCTGTACTTGTCTTTAACTAAGACAGGTGGTGAAATGTGCTTTGAAGCCATAACTATGCTCTGCTACCAATGTTAGTAGAAAAATAAAGGACTGTTAATGTGCATAAAGAAAAATATAAATATGAGAATGACAGACTTCGACAACGGATACGGAGAGAATATTTTATTCGACTCCTCACTAACTACTCAGTATATACAATCATGGCGGCCGCACAACTTCCGACCGGAAATCCCTCACCGGCAGGGAGCATTTTCAGGAGAGATCACTCACACAGATTAACAACTAGGATAATGATATTTTTGAAATTTCCCTATTTCCATCAGGAAAACTGGCAAATGTGAACATTTTCGTTTATGTAAATTAGGGACAAAAAACATTTCATTCAAAAGTAGCATTTATTTATTCTAGGATTACACAAGAGAGACCATAAAAAATTAATAGTGAGTAGTTTTTCACAATTTACACTATAACTGTAAATTACTTTTGAGAATCAGCCCTAAAATATAGTCTCCTGTCATGTTCTTGTTATATGATCATTGGTAGCAGCATTCAAAGTTCATTATTTTCTGGTGGAAGCACTTGCCTGGTTCCTCTGAGTATATCCACATGTTCTTGAGTTTATCAAGATGAGCATCAAATATATGGACTTTGAGGGACATCCTGCAACCCATTTTGTGATAGTTTTCATTCTTGTAATTCCTCAGGAAGCCCAAAACCATTGCAACAAAGCTGTTCCATGCTGCTTTTTCCATCCTAGTGAGCTTCTTAGGGAATTCTTTGCATTCTATAATCTTCTTTATTTGTTGTCTGGCAAAAACACCAGCTTTGATTTTGCCACAGACATAGGGAAAAGGTTTTGTAGATACTTGAATGCTGCAGGTGCCTTATCTAGAGCTGTGACAAATTGTTTGATGAGGCCAAATTTTAAGGGCAGTGGAGGAAACAATACTTTCTGGAGGTTCAGCAATTTCTTCCATTTGACATTGTTCCTCCCGACACTGAACTCAGTCCACTGTGGCCAAGTCCTGCTTGTGGTAGTGTGCTGCAGTGTCCCTGCTCTCTCAAAGCCAAAGATACATGAAAACTTGGTAAAGTAGCCTTGGGGACCCATTAAGAAGGCCACCATTTTGAAGTCTCTGATAACCTCTCAAATGTACTTCCTATATTTCAAGGCATCTTACAAGATGTTGACACTACTGTATTCTTCTTTTAGCTGCACCGAGTGAGTTGAGTGAAGAGATAGATAAATGTGCCTGTTATGAAGCAGCATGGCTTTGAGGTTTTTGAATGAGCTGTTGATGAAGAGATACCACTTGCTGGGGTTACAAGCAATTCCAATTGCCTTGAAAAGATGGGTCACATTGTAGCAGAAGCAAAGACCATCTTGATGAGTGAAAAAGCTTGAAAAACACTGGTGATGCTTTCTCTGACCTGCAACTTGCAATTTTTATCTAACAAATTCCACCGTTTGTGTCTCAACATGAGACCAAGATCTCCAATCAGGACATTGAGGCCTTTTTGGTTGGGGTAGTATAGGTTTCTCTCCTCAGCTGCACTTCTGTAATGATGAATGATGTAATCCAATTCTGAATTTCTCTTCTCTTCTGAAGACAGTTGCTCTTTCTTTGGAAGAATGGGTACAGAGAGTTCAGGGTAGTGTGGCATTGGGGGAAAGGCATGACAGAAGGTCTGGATATCTAATAGCAGGCACATTCTTGCCATCTAGACATTTGGAAGGGCCTACCATGCAGAAGAAGCAATTGTTTAAATGGTCAGTTGGTTCCTCCCAAATTTGTGGTAATATTTTTTTTCCAAAAATGTCAATATTTTTTTCAAAAATGTATTACTGGTAATAATGTATTGCTGGTAATAATTTTTTCTTCAAAAATTCATTGCTGGTAATAATTTTTATAAAATGTGGCATTAAAACCTATTTTTACACTTTCATAGTGTTCTGACCCCAGTTTGGGAGTTAACTATTTATCCATAGCTGGGACCCTAATAGGTGCTACCACCCCGGGTCAGGGTGGACCTGGGAACACCAGTAATTAAGAGGTGGTTCCACGCTCCTCAAAACCTCTTGATCAGAGGCCTTGCTGTTGGATGTAGTTTATCGTCTTACCCAGGACAGTCTGACTTTGGACTCCAATTAATGTAGCAAATGCCACAAGAACATAGAATCTTGAATGCTAAACATCTCTAATATTCTGCATTTTTATGGCTCTTGCCAGTGATCCAGTATAGAAAACATACTGTGGACACTAATGTGCGATTGTTGAAACATATATAATACTTATTTTTCAATAACAATAGTTTAAAAAAAAAAGATAAAAGTAAAAATATTTAAATTAAAAAAAATTTCAAAATTTCTACACTTGAAAGTTTCTCTCTCTATCCAAACAAGCAAAACTTTCCATCTTACCTAGAGTTATTTTGTAGAGTTCGTAGGTGAAATGAGGTGTCCTGGGTTTGTTTTGATACTCCACAGGCATGCGAAAATATACCTTGTAGTCCACACACATTTTAACATATATTGCGATGGGGTACTTTTTTGTTCTTGTCTTGATAAATTTGCCACAGACATAGCAAAATATGTCTATCAATAACAGCTTGTCTGCACTTGAACAGACGAGATTTATTGCATATAAAATACAATTATGGCACAAAGCCAAAATGGGGAGTGTTTGAGGCTGGTTGTCACTAACTATCTTATAACTAGCTAATCTAATTCACAACCCATTCACTCATTACAATTTCCACATTCACCATAAAAACTCATCCGTCACCACTCAATCCTCCATACACCATAATACCGGGGTCCTACAAAATGTGCCCCATGCCATAAAAATTTAATGATAATAAATTATTATATATAAAAATCTAAAGATGAAGAATGAGAGGGGGAGGGAATGAACCCCCAAAACAAACTAAACATGAACACAAATTAAACTAAACATAACTGATGTTAGTAGGGCCCCCGTACAACCCTCAAAAAGAGAAGCCACTGTATTCTGTCCATTGGACAAAATCAAGAAGCTCTCTCGCTAAGGGAATGGGTAAAGGGGAAATTATATACAGGTATATTTATACTTGGATGGACTGAACTGTTGAGTTTACTTTCCCTGTATTTATACTGCCATCTATGTTGCCAGAACATTTTAGAAATTCTTGAAACTTTTAGAAACTTCTACTTCAGCAACTCAGCTGAATCTGTTTGGAATGGAATGTAGTTTCAAAACATCAATGTCCAGGTTCTAAAAGCAAAGTTTGAAGGGAATAATAATTATTTACTTCACTTCTAGACAGAAGAAATTAGGAAATAACACTGACTAAAGAAAAAAAAAAAAATTAAAATTTTGTTACAGTGTTATAGATATTTGTCTTCTCTAAGCAACATTTGTTTTTTAATTATTTGTAATGTATTTTAACATTTTATAAAAGGGAAAACCTTCATCAACGTAATTTAATATTAGGTTGGTGCAAAAATAATTTCGTTTTCTAACATATGTTACTATGTGAGAAAACGAAATTATTTTTGCACCAACCTAATAATTATTAATAAAATTTTATGGTAATATTTTGAAAAAATGGAATGTTCTCACAGAAGTTCAAGATTTTTAAACATTTTATTTCAAGAATGGGTTGTTTATTTTTTTTTATAAATGGTATCATTTAAAGTGTTTAAAATTAGTTGAAAATTAAATTACTCTACATTATCATGAACACAGCTGCTAAAATTCAGTTTAATGTCTCTTCTTTAGACAATCATTAAGACAACAAATTTTGATCTTAAGGTGTCAATTGATAAAAAGTCCAAAAGGGATTTTGCACTAAATTGTTAAAATATACAAAATAAACAGGTGTTTCCTCTTTCTTACAATTATTCATTCTTTCCAACAATAAGTCTGTCTATCTATCTATATCAGTCTGTTCATATCTATATATAAAATAAATATACTTAAACTAATAAACCTTTTATAGTTTATTTACAAATATTCCTATCCATAAAATTAAAAAAAAAATGTATGTAAAAAAAAAAAACGAATATTATAATAATAATAATAATAACATAAACAATTAAATTAAGCAAATAAATATATGAAGAAATAAAAAATATTTTAAAAAAAAGTAAAGTTAAGTAAATAAATAAGTTTTCCCAATGATATAATTAGAAATCTTGGATATGTGTTTAAAAATTTAATAAACTAAAATTTAGTTAGAAATATTTAATGTGTATACAGGGTGCAATGTGTAAATTAGTTGTCATTTTAGATTTTTCATTTAGCGCATCGTTTGTTTTTGATTTTGTTGACTGCACAGTATAGTAGGGTCTGTTGGGCAACACTTGTGAGAAAAAGTGCACCATGACACAATTCACTCCACCAGAAATTTGGAAATGGCATGCTGTGCTGCCTGACATTTGTTTCAAAAACTCCTATACAAACATTTCAGCATGTTTGGGTGTCAAGCTGAGGACATTGCAGAGGATTCGGAAAGAGTTAGGTGAGTTTAATGGTGATTATGAAGGTGCAGCGGCTCAGAAAATTCACTCTGATCGTTCTGATAAGAAAAAAGTGCAGAATTTGTTGGTAAGGGCTTCAGTCGAGAGAGAGACCAACAAAACTCCTTGTTATACCAAAAATGAACTGAAGGCAAGGCATTGACCAACTTAAACAAGGAGACTGTCCAGAAGAGTTGCAGGAGATTTCAAAGTTTTCTGGAGGCTGTGATTGAAGCTGATGGCAATTTTATTGAATAAATCTACTTTAGTATTTCAAGATATTTTTGTGTAATTTTGATGATAAATTGTTTAAATTATGCAAAAATGAAAATAACACTGACATATCATTTTAACGGATATATTTACCAAAATTATACAAAAATATCTTGAAATACTAAAGAGTAGATTATTATTATTTTATTATATATTTATATATATATATATATATATATCAGTTGAGACCCAAGTTCAAGCTTGTTGGGCTTAGCCCAAGTGTGTCAACATTCAAGTATATCTATTTCAAAGCAACAAAAATCTTTCATAGTGCCTTGTTTTCATTCTTGACTTCAGCTGGATCCAAAATTGTTTTAACTCCATGCCTCAAAATATTGATTGAAATATATTTTGTTGATATTGTTCATAAGAAAGAAAAAATGAAATAAAATTAATGTGGCTAGTCAGGCTGCATAGATCTATCAGAATGGAGACATACTTAATAAGCAATGAATTTCTTGATTTAATTTTATAAATAATCTCTTAAAAATCTCTAATGATTTGTATGCCCTATTTTTCGAAGAACACATTTTTATTTCAATTTATTGTTTTCAAATGTCCATTTTAAATAATTTTAAATTTTCATATGTGAATATAACATACTGAAAATTTCATAGAAATCTGAAATTGTGGCCATAGGAATTTCAAAAAATTTGTTTGAATTGAAATGGAATTATCTATCTATATATTTCACAATAACAATAACTAATTGACCTCTTTTAGATTCCTCTTATTATTTTATTCTTTTTGAACTTGTGTCTCATTTTGATTCAATCTTTGGATTTGGAAATCATTTTTCTGAAAAAATAACATATAAAATTGAACTATATACTATTTTATAAATCAAAACTGAATTTAATCTCTGAGAAGAGAAATGCACATGTATATTTTAATTTACATGGGAAGATATTTTAGGCTTACAAAACCAAGAAAAAAGTCTTATTTTAACTTCTGGAGAAATATTTTCTTTGCACATACTAAAAGGATTTGGGGAAGAAAAGGATAAGAGAGAACACCAAGCCTCTTATCCTTGGTATTATGAATGTTGCAGAAAAAAAAAAAAGACTCTTACTCCAGTGTGAAATTTGAAAATGCACATTTGTTAAGTAAAAAAACAAAAAAATTAAAAAAAATAAGAATACAAAATTTACAAAATAACCCTATACAAGATTTTCCTTTGTGTGCCAAACAATTAGGCAAGATAACATTTTTATTTACAATTTTGTTGGACTAATTTATTATCAACAAAATATTCATTTACATTCAATATTCAATTCTGATTCAAAATTGAGATAAATATCAAATTTTCATAAGTTCAAAATATACCTCAAATATTTGATAAACATTCACAAATAACTATAGAAAGATAATTGTTGTATCTCTCTAAATTTTAAGAAAGTTCTTCCTGATTCTGCCTTTTCTTTCTTCATCGTAGTCATTGATGTTTAGTTTTTCTTCAGATCCCAGAAACAGCCCATTCATTCGCCTGTGAAATTCAAAAACCAGATTTCTTAAATAGCCACAGCTCCAAATTGAAAAGCATGGTACATAACAAAATATATCTCTTTTCGACCACACCTGTTCACAAACTTTATTTTGCTGCTTTGAAGGTGTCGAAACCATACACCGTCAGTTCATTTTGACATTTTTTTTACATCAGATTTTAAATCGTCTGACTTTATTTTTATAATTTAAAATTTATTTTTTATTATTATAAATCTTTGTATCATTTTGAGTTCGTAGCTTCTAGCTATGGTTTTATTTTGATGTCTGCAGAGCAATCAATTGTCAATCGAAGGTTCAGAAAACGAGGCTAATTCAAAAAAAAGGAGGATGTAATTAAAAAAAGGAGATTTGAAACGTTAAGCTTATTATTACTCATAGTTGAAATTTTAAATCAATTCAAAAAATAATTGTTAAATAGTTCAACAATAAATCTATATAAATTTACAGCTGAAAAAAAAAATTATCGAAGAAAATATTTTTTTAATAAAAGCGGCAAGCTCTTAACATTCCACGAAAACGAGTGCTGTAAACAAATATAAACCGGAAGTCGGTAAACGGCGCGCTCTAACGATAAAGAAAGAAATATAAAATATACAAGGGAGTTAATTAGAATAAATTTAAATGACTCATATTGCAAGAAAATATATAGACCCCGCTTCGGCTTATGAGTTGTTTTACAGAGAATGAATTGTTTTTGCAATTTAAAAAAAATAAAGTTAAAATATTTCATTACAAATTTCATTTAAAAACAATATATTTTAAATGAATCATCACCAATAAATGATGAAATATGTACTTTTTAATTATTTTAAGAGCTCATAAATTAAATAGAATAATTTAAATTAATAATTTTCGCATCATCACTTTCCTTTTTAATAAAATGAAAATGCAAAACGGTTAATAATGAAAATACATTTTGGAATATGGAGGACTGGACTAAATAATTTTTTTACCTAAAACGAAGATAAATGAATAAAAATAAAATGAACTATTTTCATTCTAGTCTATGAAAAAAATTTCTAATCTGTGTCCGACTTTCACTTACATGAACTTTGACATAAAAAAAAAACGAACACAGCCATCCAGGGACGAACGAACTCTTCATGTTTTTCTCTCATCATCATAGTTTGTACCACTCTGAAACCACATCACTCGGATTTAAAACACACAACGGAAAATAAGATCTGCTTTTTTATTTTTTTAAGTTAAGGATAATGTGTTTTTATTAAAAATATAATATTAAAGTACAAAAATAAGGATAACATTAGCAACATAAAACTAAAAAGGTCCTCCATCATTTTTTGTTTTTTTTAGTTTTACTTTTAAGTTTTAGTAGTAGTTTGAATAGAAAATGACTAGTAAACTTCAAAGGAGATTGTCATTTGATCTCCAATAATATCCAGTAAAAATATGAGATTTAAATGCATATCACATTATTCAGACCCTTAAAAAGATGGTGATTCTGAAGAAACAATAACGGTATTATAAAGAAAGTGAAAGATAATGTAAATTTGCTGCTGATGATGATAAAAATAAAACGTCAAGGGGAGGTAATCGATGTTTACTTAACGTTGGACGGAAGTTAGAAAGACACTTCCGCAAGGGAACGAGTGTAGTAAGAACAGAATTCGTCACTGAAATCATCGGCTTGTTCTGCTGCTTATTTTTCAGTTACTAAAAGACCACGATTGCTGAAATAATCTAGCCATTTTATTTGCGAACTGCCATTAACAAAGGAGTGGCGATTGTCGTTTGAAGTGGCATTGGGAGAAGAATATCCCTAAATTTAATGAGGTTTTACCAAAAGAGCCTTTGGATGCAAGAAAACGCCAGCAGTCAAAAGTGATTTAGTAGTAGTAGTCCCCACAACACTTACATGTGTGTGTGTATATATATATCTATATATATAAAGGGTGACTACGTCTTTGCCTAAAAGAGAGAGAGAGAGGAAAAAGGGATAGAGAGAGAGATTTATATACTCGGTGGATTTTCCCTCCCGATACCTTGAGGAGAGAAAAAGGATATTTTTATTAAAAGGAAGGAAGTTGAATATACGCGATTTTATAGACACGCTTATGAAGGAAGGAAAATTACCGGACTGGATTTTTAAAGAATAGTAAAGCCTGCTGATAAGACATTTGATTTTTTTTTTTTTTTCCCCACAAATCTCACAATTTACATTACATTATTATACGTTCACCCACTTAAGTGTGTGTATATATTAGATATTTAAGCTATATATTCACACGCGCGCATTTATTTACGTGTACGTATGTGTGTGTAAAACTATAAATATTTGAAAAAAGAATATTGTTTAACTGTAAAAAGACGAAGATATATTCGGTTATATGTTCTGTGGTGTGTTAAACAAAAGGATATAATTTTTTCATTACTCGGACTTGTTTTGTTTGTCGTGTTGCAGTAATGCTTGATTGTAAAGTGTACGTGGGCGATTTGCCCAGGGATGCTTCTGAGAAAGAACTGGAGCGATCGTTTCGTTACTACGGTCCTTTGAAGAGCGTGTGGGTGGCGCGCAACCCAGCCGGGTTTGCTTTCGTTGAATTCGACGATCCACGCGATGCCGAGGACGCCGTACGCGCTCTCGATGGTAAGACGATGTGCGGGGTTCGAGTCCGGGTCGAGCACTCAACCGGCAAGGTGAGGCCGAAACCATGGTCCCGCGGAGGTCACGGCGGTGGCGGAGGGCACGGTGGCGGTCGGGGTCCGTCTCGTCCACGCCGACCGTTCAACCCTGAGGATCGATGTTACGAGTGCGGCGAGAAGGGCCACTACGCCTACGAATGTAATCGCTACAGCCGGAGACGTAAATCTTCGTGTGGAGGTGGAGGCGGCGGCAGTGGTGGAGGGCTTGCTTCTGGGGGTCACGGCGGTGGGGCATCGTCCGGAGGTGGTGGAGGATCGTCCAGCCGGTCGCGTGGGGGCGGAAGTGGCCGGAGAAGCTATTCTCGTAGCCGAAGCAGTAGCCGGAGCCGCAGCCGCACCCCCCGAAGCCGGAGCCGCACCCCACGGAGTCCCCGAAGCCCCCGGAGTCCCCGGAGCAGAAGCCGCACCCCCAGGAGTCGGAGCTTCACCCGTAGCCCTCCATCGAGGTCGTCTCGTTCACCTCTGAGCCGTGGAGGAAGGGACAGCCCCCCAACCAGAAATGGGACTGACGAGTAGTAGTAGTAGTAATAGCCAACTTTTTTTTTTCTTTCTCAAAAAAAGAAAACCAGAAAAAAAATTATTTTTTAAATTAAAAGAAACAAAAATAATCCAAAAAGTTTGAGTTGGTAAAAATATTACAAAAGTGGTTACAAAATGAGGGATCTGTTTACTATTTTACATTACTGAAAACGGATCCCTCATTTTGTGACTAATGTTTTTGGTTTTACAACAATTTAAATGTATTTAAAATAAACATTTAAGGAAAATCAATTATAAAGTAATTCAGTTTATTTCTTTCTAGTTTAAATACATTAAACTCTCTTTATATAACTTTTTAAACAACAAAAACAGTCAGCAATAAGTTTTTTTTATTATTTTTACCCTAAAGGGTTAGGTTTCACTACTTATTATCTTAGCTTTAAAGTATTACTGAAGATAGAAATATTAAGAGACAAAAAAAGAATAACTCCAGTATTTTAATGCTCAGTCTAATTATAAAATAAGGTTTATGAGTATTATTATTATTGCTTTTTATCAAACCTTGATGTCTTCTGTCCTGTGTATGTATGAAAACTCATTTTGTCACCCTCTCCTGCCAGTGCTAATGATAAAACAACACTTTTGAAACATTAATAATGCCAATGAATAATTTTTTCCTTATTATTCAGTTATATTAATTTTATTATTACTATTACTACTACTGCCATCACCAACACATGGTCCACTAAAGTCTGTCCATTTTGTCTGTCCATCTTATTGAGAAAAAAAAAACAAAAAAAAAAACTGTTCATCCCAAATTTTGTGTACTTTTTTTTGATCACCTTTTATGACCTGCTAAAAACATCTTAAAAATGACTTCCATTCTGTTCACCACTTCAGTGTTATGAAACTATCACTTCTACAAACTACAGGGAATTTATAGGAAAAAAATTATAAAACACCAAAAAAATTAAATATAGAAATTTGATTTTGTCATTTACTTCTCTTAAGTATCTGAAATGGATCTAGTTGTGTGAGTGTATATACATACGTATCTGCTTGTATATATACACGCATCCATGCATACACACATAACTTTTGTCTTTTTAATTATTGATCAGTAAAGAAATGACGGATTTTTTTTTTTCTCAGCCCTAAAACAAAACCCAACACAATAAAACTTGGAATCAACTCTTGGTTTATCTTTTTAAATGTGTTCTTTGGTGTTTTCCAACAATAATGTCATCATTTTTTTTTTTTTTTTTTGCTATAATCTAAGTCTACTTCCACAAAATATAATAATCTCTCTCTCTTCCTCTCTCTCTCTCTACCTTGTTATTATTTTCTAACTACTTTGAGAAAAGTAAAGTTGAATCAATAACATTTACTTTTAATTCACCCTCAGTTATTGCAGTATAAATATCTTTGCTCTTATGGCAACTTAGGACAAGGAACTTGTTGATCTGCTGATTTGTAATAAAACACCAGAAAGAAGGCGGGCATTTTATTACCAACCATTCTTATTCTAATTATTATTATTATTATTATTATTATTTTATTACTACTACTACTTACTCTTATGAAAGAGAATAACGATTCTTGCTTCACCCTCTTTTCAAATCATCAGACCTACTTTAATTTTTTTTAACCCAATTAAGAAAAAAAAAAAGGGAAGAATTCAGAATATACTTCGATTTATGGAAGAAGAAAAAAAGGAACTAAGAAAAGTCAGGTGAAAACTGACTTGCCTTTCATCACACAACTTTTATCAGCAATTAAGTTTCTTAAAAGTAGTACAACAACAACAACAACAACAACAGCAGCATCAGCATCAACAACAACATCAACAAATAATGAACAAAAATGAACAAAATTTACAACAAATTACAAATATCAACAAAAACAATTCCAGGATCATATTGTGTATGTATTTCTGATTCATTTTCTTTTATAGTTTGAAGAGAGTGAAAAAAATTATACGAATGAGAAGAAAGAGAAAAGTGGATATGTATAAAAAAACTTATCGATTTTATCTGTCGATCATTCGATATTGAAAAGGGGGAAAAAGGTATAATAAATAAGTAGAGCTGTCATTATTATTTGACTTTTTCTTTCAATTATTTTATTTAATCTCTTTTATGATCTATTTTCATTTTAAGAACTACATTGCAACATTCTATTTCATTTGATTGAAATAAACTTTCATTATATGTCGTATACATATATCTTGCTTTAATTAACAATCGAACCCCCTCTTTCATTTAAATGGGGAAAAGAGAACAATTAAATATAGTAAGTACATATATATATATATATATATATATATATATATATATATATTTGTGTGTGTGCATCAGATAATTAAGTTAAACAAAGAATGGAAGGTGGGAGAATTCCTTTGGTTAAAAAAAAATATTGATCCGGGCATGGAACTTTTAAATATAATTTTTAATTTTATTATTAGTGTTATTATTATGAATTAATATTCTTTGTTTTTTTAAATTTAAAATTCGAATTTTGATAGTAAAAACTCAACAGCTTCCCCCAATTCGTCTTATAACAGCATTCTTGCTGAACAAAATGTTTAAAAAAAAAAAGAAAAAAAAAAAAGGCACAACCGAAACTTCTATATTATCTGAATATTGTCATCTTGTATTTCTTAAAAGAATAAAAGAACCAAAACTTTTGGTTCTGTAGTGCATCTTTCAAACTCTTTCTATCTCCTTTTTAAATGTAGATTTATTTCTACATCTTTGTTTTGATATTTTTATTTTTGTGTTTCTTCTGTGCAGGTTTGACAAATGTTCAATGAATTTTATTTTATTTTTTTTAACTTTGTTTTCAACTTTCATATAATGAAAAATATGTATTGATATCATAAATTCTCTTTTTTTTTCTTTTTTTTTAATAATTTGTTAGGAAGAAATTAACAATAAAATATATTCTTGACATGAATTTACAGACGTCTCTTTTTGTAAAGTTTCATAATTAATAATTATTTAAACTAATTTTAAGAATTGTTTTATTTCATTGTGAAAAAAATTCTTGCTCAAAATCAAAAATCCACTTCAGTCATTTTTATGAGCTTAGATATTCTATTCACTACAAAACTTTTAAATTATTTAATTAATTTTTACGTTCTTAACATTGATTTTTTTTTTTTTTTTTTTTTTTTTTAAATTTCTTATTGCTTTGGTCAAATTTTGATTTGTCTTTCTTTACTTTGTTTTATCTTTCTTTTCAAAAAGAACTTCAATGTTTCATTCCTTTTAGTTTTTTATTTCTTCTAGTATTTTTTTTTCTATTTTTAATCAGACAGAATCACTTTTCAATTTTTAGGGCTTCGACAGATCCTTAACCATATTTGATTTGCAGTTACTCGGTTATGTAGGATTTTAAAAAGTTCACCTAATTTACTCTACACCTCATATCACAAGAAACTTGAAGACGAATTTTAAAATAAATTTAAAAAATGTTAATACTAACTAGAGAAGTTAGTTTATAGCCGAAATATCTTCTCACCATTGTCGAAGAAGAAATCGTATCGTCATTAATAAAAAATATTTTCTCCAATCTTTTTGGGGGACATCATGTTGATCGCGGCTAATTTTTTTTTTTTTTTTTTTTTAACATAAATTCTTGATTTCATTTTTCCAACAAAAATTTAAAATTTTTTTTTTTTTTTTTTTACTAAAAGTACTGTTAGCAAAAAATTATTTTTTGTAATTTCCGGTAATTATTGCCGGCAACGATTTAATATGAAAATATAAAAAAAAAACACTCCTCAAAAAACTTAAAAATAAAACCCAAATCTTGAGAAAAATAAATCAAAATTTATATAAATTTTATTTTTATGATGAAAATTGTAAAAATATTTGAGCCGCCAACAACGTGATTGCTTGTTTTTTTTTAAGAATAGATCCAACATTTCGTTTGAAATATTCTCAAAGGTTATTATTCGCTTTAATATGGAGTATAAAATTGCTGGGTTTTAATTTTTTTTCCTGAAATTTAGTCGTTAAACTGACCCATTTACGATAGGTAAAGTTGCTCTTTCTCTCTCTTTTTCTTTCTTCACAAAGGACTTAACCTTTTTAAAGTAAGCAATTTGCAGCCATTTCTACATGTATGTGTTGAAGAGGGATCAATTGATAATAGACCTTGTCATGTAAATTGATCCCCCATTAAGTGGCAGCTTAAATAGCTTTCAATCTATTGAAATAATTGGCAACTGGATATGTATTTATTTACCAACTATATTTTACTAGTTAAATGCATCGTACTCATTTTTATTCAAGGATTTTGTTTGCTTTATAAACATGAAAGTAACATCCATTTGCATTTTTCTCGTGAAATAAAATTTCACATTATCGCTGGCTTTTTTTACACAATGGGTTTGTTGTTGATTATCAAACCCATTGTAAGGTAAATAATACCAACAATTTTTTAACAATTCATATTAAAAATAGTTGATATTATTTACCTTACATTAATTAAAAATGAACATTGTAAGGAGGAGAATTTGTAGACTTTTACGAGTACAGAACTAGTTTACAATGCAATGATTGAATGAACATCAGAACTAGAGCCAGTTATTAAAAAATCTATAATAAAAATTCTGCAAGTAGATGATGTCTGTTGATAGATATTTTCTTTTTTCTTAGATACAGATTCTTATGACAAACTGCTTGATAATGTTTTCGTGCGAAAGCAATGCAAAGACCGTCATTATTGAATTAAGCTGGAGACAACTACTAAAAAAAAAAAAAAAGAGACATACATCCTCTACCAATGATTTCTAGCCATGTGGCTGTTCACATATTGACATTTTTGTTGTTTCATATTAAAAAATACCACTTATACTTATTACTTATAATTTATTTTATTTTTTACAAATTTTAAATGTGCATACAATTTTTAAACACGTCCTAAAATTTTAATTAGATTTGCAATTTAATCTCTCTCTACTAACCTAGAGGTTAATTTGTTTATGGCCAAATTTTGAGGGAATGTTTTCGTTTTATTTTAGATTTTAAATCTCGGGTTTAAGGTACAATTTCACACTAAATTAATAAATTCCCCTCCAAATATGTTGTAATTTAATTTTGATATTTTCTTAATTTCTTTTATTTTAATTTTAGCTTCGACTTAAAAGGATGTTTTTCTGCAAATATATTTTTTTTTTTTTTACAAGATTTTCATGAGCATAAAACAACTTGATCTGATATTCAGTAATTTTAGTTTTAACTTTTAATTTTTTTTACACTTGTAGAAACTTTACCTTTTTTTTTTTTTTTTTTGAAAATTCTAGGTGAATGGACGATTTGAATAACTATTTGTAAATTAAAAAAAAAAAATACTATGTAAATTTTTTCCATTGAAAATTATTGTAACCTTTTTTAATAAGAGGATAAAAAAATCATGACCAGATATTTAATGTGTTTTCTGACTTTTTGCTACATAAATTCATTGTTGGTAAGATAAGATCTTATCTTACTAAGATGCGATTCGAATATGAAGCCAAGACTTGGGGTGATTTTAAATTGTTTTTTTTTTTTTGCATTCAGTTATTTAAATTAAACACAATCAATTTTTAAAACTTTGGAGAATATAAATTTAAATTGTAAGAATATTAGTTATTTTTTAATGCTTGTAATTTGAATATCAAAAAATTAAATGATTTCAATTCAATTTTTTTAGTTTGTTACTTCCAGTTGTTTAAAAAATGCATATCATTTTTAAAAATTTGATGTTGAATAATATTAAAAAAAATACAAACAAAAAAACATTATGGATATTTTATAGTACACGATAATTGATCAAGTTAGTTATTTATGCCAAAATCTATTTTTTCATGCAAAAAGAAAAGTAACCCTTTTTTTAGTTTTAAAAAAAGTAGCTTCTGATTTTACAATTTGTAAAAAAATAAATATTTCAATTGCTATGTGGTATTAATAATTAATGTGCAGTTTTATTTGAAGATTTTCCAGTGTCTTGTATGAATAAATGAATTAAGTCCAGTCCACGTGTAGTATACATTTTCTTTTCTTTAACCTCGTACGACTCGAAACCCGATCTAAATCGTAGTCATTATTACATTTTGTGAAAAGGGAGAAAAACCGTCCCTATTCAATGTGGCGTGTAGAGAAATCAAGTATTTTTAGCGTGAGAAATTTTTCTCTTTTTAGACGATTTTAATTTAATGTTTATTTTATACTTATAAATTGTAGCGAATACAATGCAAGAAAAAAAAACTGCGTATTTTCAATAATTGAGATGCATATCTGGAACTTGAAGTTAGATTTAATAGTGTGCATAGAGTACTTAATAAACTAACGAGTCTTATACTCGTTGTCTGTAATGGTGGCTCCCTCCTCATCATGCCGGCTGCTGCTGCTACTGGCCACAAATCATGGTCGGTCGTCTTTAGCGGGGAAACTCTCCTATTTTCTCATTAGGTACTTAATCACCTTTAGTTTGTTTCACTACCACTTATTGTATTTAATATTCAAATACACCTCAATGAAAAACTAATAATTCTTTTGAGACCATCTATGGTTTTATCTTGTTTGAAATTATTAAAAAAAAACTTTCCTTTTTCGTAATGGACGATCATGACAAGTTTTTTTTTTTTTTTTTTTTTTCATTTCTCTCTTTTATTTTTATTTTTTTTCTTTTAAAGGAATTTCCGCATATTATTAGAGATTTTTCTAATTTATGTTTAGTCCTTTTATTTTTTATCATTTGGCCATGAGGATTTATGATATTCTCAGATTTTTAAAAGAAGTCAAAAACATAACAGAAAATGTTTTTTTTATTGAAGCGTGTTTTTTGCAGATTTAAAGAATAAAGATTAAAAAATATGTAATAATCTAGAAAGCGGGTGTGCAGTTCCTGAAGGTTTGTATAACTGCTGAATAAAGCAGTTTTCTTAAGACTTACTTCGTCTCGTTTTTTTTTTTTTTTACCAATATAATAGAAAGATTGATTTGTGCTACATTACAGTACAAATGGTTTAAGAATAAAGAGTGGGATATTTATTAAGGTATTTTTTTTTTTTTTTCAATCGGTTTCATCAACCGATTTTTTTTGTTCTCGAAACATCCTACCAAATACTCTCACTAAGCTACTAAAAAAAAAAAAATATCGACTAGTGTGGTCCGAAAGTCCTGTCACCCCTTCCAAACTGGAGAGGAGCTCGTGTCAGCCATATGAAATAGAAATGTTGGAGTGACAAGACTTTCGGAACACCTCGTAGACTAGAAATAAAACTTTATTTAATTAATTTGGATAGCAACTTTATAATCAGCTTTTTAAATCCTCTTTTATCTGATAACTTTAACATTTAAAATCATTGGTTGACTCCTATTATCGATTTACTTTTAAGTTTTGATCATAAATAAAAAAAAAAAGCGATTCGTATTTCAGTTTTTAAAATAAATCAACATTTTTTTAAAATAAACATACGACTTTTAATTTTTAAGGGCATTTTCCTACTTTTTAGAAGGTAAGAATTTATAAAATTTCAGTTTCCTCTGTAAAAATATCAAACACTTCCTAAGATTAATTAATTTCACTATAAAGAAAATTGCTAGTAAAATCAAATTTGTTGAGTTGGAATTTACAAAGTATCATTTGATTAAAATATTGAATTAACTTTTTTTAGCAGACACATAACGTTTTTTTTCCACATGTTTTTCTTTTTGTATGGTATTTAAATTTAAAAGGCCAATTGACCCGTAAGAAGAATCTTTTTTTCTTTTTAATTGGGTGCCACACAGTTTTAGGCGGTAAAAAACTAAATAACAAATTTTTCAGTCAGTCTGATGTTTTAAATTTTTTTTTTCCGTAAGGTTTTGTTGAGTTTGATCAACTTCTTGATTTTATTTAGGACAGTAGTAAAGTGTCTATTTTGTTATGAATTTTTGGATTAGTACAATTTAGTTTAATTTCTGAAAGAAAAAAAAAAAAGAATAACTTTGTTTTCATTTGAATTTGATTCACTTTTTGTTTTTTTAAATAGCGAGGTAAAACTTCTATAATCCAATTTTTTATGATAATCAACATTTCATTTTTCGTTTCATAGGTAGCTGTACTTAAAACTGATATTGTAGTCGACAAGATAATGTTGAAGTGAATGTGAATATAAAAAAAAGTCAAGAAATCAGCTACATGTTCTTGTTTAGTTTATCAATTATTATTAGTGAATCTTGATTAAGTAAACTTAGTTACTTTCATTAGACAAGAGATGTTACTACTTCAGCTTGCCAAGACTAAAAAAGTTTTATATTGGTAATTTTTTTTTTTCTTAGCAACTTTTTGTTAGATAAAAAACATTAGAGAGAATTAATTTTCAAATAGTAAAATAAAAATGATATAAACTTTATCCAGTCAAAATCTTGAGCTTTTTGGTATACCGTATAGGTTTTTTTTTTTTTTGCTTTTTTTAGTTTTTATTAGTTTTCAATTTCATTGGGATTTTGAAAAGATATAATTAAAAATGTTTTCTCTTTGAGAATATTTTAAATTCAATAAAAGTATTAGTTGTTAAATTAGTATATTTTTTACACAAAAAAATGTAGCGAAGTGAAACAGTTATATCTCATTCTTTTTGTGGGTGTCTAACGCTTGTCATCTTAAGATTAAGAATCATCAATTTTTATGGCAGACATTTTGAGTTTTTATTTTTAAGTTTTTTTTTTTATTTGAATTTTAGGAAAACATCAGGAATAAGTGAAGCATTGGATTTTTATTCTACTAGGTAGTCCGAAAGTCTTGTCAGCCCTTTACCTCTATTCCAAAGTTTAGGGGCTTGTGTCAGCCATCTGAAATTTAAAAAAAAAAAAAAAATTATAGGAGGGACAAGACTTTCGGACCATCCTATATTTTGAAGACAGCTGTTGAGTGTCATGAATTTGCTGGGAAGTTATCTCCAGTCAAAGTTGATATTTGAGATTGTGTTTGGTAAAGAAAACTTAGATCATCAATTTCAGTTATTTACCTGTTAGAAAAATAAAATCTTTTTTTTCTCTGTTCTTTTTCTTTGAGTGCTTAATTTGAATATCAGTTTTAAGTGTCTCTGTTAAATATTTGAAGAACTCTACTTGACAAAATATTCTCATCTTTTATGGACTTAGAGTTTATTTTTCGTATTGCAAAGGCTTGTACAGAATTTTTTTTTTTTATTAACCAATTGTAGTCGTAAAAAACGAAGAAAAATTAGGAGTGTGCAAGAAAACACTGCATATTATTTTATTTATTACATTGAAACGAACAAACAAGGGTTTTCTTTCGTACTGTTTTTAGTTTGGGTGTACAATTGTTTTAAAAATCAGATCTGTCCAGGGATAAACATTTTCAGTTCAAAACAAAAATTACTTTTTACTTTTAACTTTTCACTTTTTATGGATAGTACTCTGATTTTCAATTTCTATGGTGTTAAATGTTTATAAATTATATTTGTTTTTATATAATGAGTTTTTACAGCAAACCTTTTTGTGGGGGTGGGTGTTAAGATTTTGTAATAGATGAATTTGCATATTAAATTTCTTGGTGCCTTTTTTTTCTTAAAATATGTTAAACAATGCAACATAATACTGAAGATAGTCTTTCAAAATATTGAAAAACTGCCATATGAATGTACGAGTCTGAACAAGTTAAAATGCTAGATTATTTACTACTAGGGAAATTGTAGAAGTTGATATATAATAAAGAATGAATGTAATTCCAAAAAAATCATGTAGATGGTGATCATTATTTGATCAAAGAGGAGAGTCCTGGGTGATTTTGTCAATATTTTGACATTATCCTCAAACTTGTTAATAAAATATGATTAGCAATCATTTTCCTTTTTCATAATCTTGTAAAATTATCTAATTAGCAAGGTGTTTCTTTTTATATTTATCTACCTGTATTCGCATTCTTTCAGTCTATACACCAATCTATGTAAATGTATAAAAAACATTTTGTATTCATCTTGCTTTTCTAACAGTGTTTTTGCTGTCTGGTCCATGCTGGATATTAGAAGATACACATGCCCGCACACCTAATAAGAGAGATGATGATGATGATGATGATTTTGTTTCCCGATTTGACAAAACTCCCAGACTCAACATGAATTGAGCAAGATTTGATTTTTCACAAATTTCTCCTTGACTTTTTCTTGTCTTTATAACTGTTAACTCGAATGAAATGTGTCTGTTTAATTTGAAAACGATTCATTACTTCTGGACAACTGTTAGATGAAATATAACACCTGATGAAGAGATCAGATGGCATATATATAATATATATATATATATAAATAATGTGCAGAAGTTATGTTAGTATAATAACATCTACAATATAAAAAGGTGCCTGAATTGACAACAAATAAAACTTGTATAAATTTATTTGGTTAGTAATTTTGTAAATTTTTATTCCTCTTTGTGTCATATTTGCCTAGAGTTGCCAATCTCATAGCAGGGTAAAAAGTAATTTGCTTTTTAATAGGATGAGGAGTGGGTATGATGGCAATAATATTTTTTCATAGATTTTTTAGTTGTAATCTTAGTTTAATTCTCAGATCTGAACTACATCATCTAATCAGGATTCCATTTCAGAAAGTAAATTTCATTAAGTTTGTGCAATAAAAGTCTTAGCAAGTTTTCAACTTATAAATTCAACCAATGAAAAAGGAAAAGAAAAATCCAGTTGAAAACACTCCAACCCTAACCTATCATGTGCTTTTACTTTCAGCAGTTAATAGTCATACCCTGTGTATAAATATTTTACTCTTGACCTTATTTTCATCTTACCTGTAGTAGCAGTAATTGGTAACTGCTGCTAAAATTATTATTTCAGTTCCCTCTTGCTTTGGGTTTATTTTCTTTATTAAAATATTAATATTAGAAAAGACAAAAAATAAGTTATTTCTATTTGGAGCATGGTTGTGTTCAGCTAATTTACAACAGTCCACTTTTCATTTTTACAGATATGTTGATAAATGACACAAATGAAAAGAGTGAACTCCTTTTGAGTTGCTGTCACATTTGTAACTTAATTTTACAAGGATTTTTTTAATTTAATATTTTCCTTTTAAATGCTAACAGTAAACCAATATTTCCAATGTTTTTTTTTTTTTATTGCGAATGTGAATTGCCACTGAAAAGTTTGAGGAATTGGAACAGATTGGTCACACTTAACTGGAATTTCCCGTCTCTTGCAAAAAATTTCACACATCTCTTAAAATCACTTAAGGAAATAAATAACCTCATTTTTAATCAATTTTTTTTTTCTTTTTGAGAAAGCAGTTTTGTGCCTCTAGTTTGCTCAACATTTGAATGGTATCAGAGAGTAGGTGGAAATCTATATATATAAAAGATTGTACACATTATTTCTGTCTCTCCCCATATACCCTGATTCTTATACATCTCATATCAGTGGCTTTCTCTCTTTCATATATGTTACATTCTTGATATGTATGGATAAATCTCTTGTTTCTCTCTTGTATTTCCTGTTTTGTTTCTTATTTACCAGTGTTTATATGTTGTAACTTTGATAACAAAAACCTGAGATAAGAGATTTTTTAGTATAACAGTACCTGTTATACTAAAAAATCTCTTATCTCTTATCTCAATAATAAACTTGTACTATTGACTCACTTTTAATGTACCATTAAAAGTGAGTCAATAGTACAAGTTTATTATTTGCCAAGTTGTCAAAAAATGATGACAGTCATTTTGCATTGTACCTTTTATATCAAATTTTATATTGCTCTTCATTTGTTTTATGTTCAACTCTTTTGGAATCTTAAGCTAAAAGTAAAATTAAGTAATGATAACAATTGATCTTCTGCCATACCCTTGTGATAAATGAAAGAAATATATGAAACTCATTTTTAATGCATACATATATTTAAACATACCTTACTTTAAAATTTTATTTATCTCCATAGCCAATTGCAATTTAAAAGTTCCATTAATGCAATATTTCTGATATAAGCATGGCTTTCTATTATGTTATCGAAAGAGTCCAGTATATAGAAATAGATGAATTGCTGATTTTTATTTTACTTTTGCTTACATCATTTTATAAAATTGTAGAATGAACATGAACAGAGACACTATTTGAATTTTACTGAAATGTACATTTTATTTGTTGAGGACCATGACTATTTCGCTTGCCAGTTATTTTTATACTTTGATTCTATAAAATCATTTGTTTTTTACATAAGCTAATGAACTAGTCCAGTTGAAAGAGAATGACTTTATTTAATGTTGAATTATGTAAGAGAGTGTGTAATAAATAAGTAAAAATATATATAATGTATGTTAATTTGATTTCATTTTGTCTACTAAGTACAAATATAAGCCATTTAATATATTCTGTGTCTTTATAAATGGGTTAAAGTCTAGATATTTTTTCTAACAAATGTGATGCATAAAATCTCCCCTCTTTCACTGACAAATCAAGGATGTTATAAAAAGGTATACTTTGTTAATAGCTACCATCATTGTTATCTTAAAGTTAATTGAATACTTTCATAATAAACCTCAATTTGTTTATGTCTTGCAATTATGTAATAATTCTCTTCAAATTACAAAAATAGATGCATACTTTATGATTTTGTAATGCACATTTTCTTAACATGTTGAACACTTCAAAATAATATAAGTATAAACATGAAATTGTTTTCTAAAGTTTATTTTTTTATGAAAGTATTTCAAGTTACAAACATAAATGCTAGTAATAAACAAATAGTGCATACATTTCATTGTGTGTGCATGTCTGCATTTACTTAGAGCTTGAAACATTGATCTTGTATGATCACCGAAGTTAAGCAATGTTGAGCCTGGTCAGTATGTAGATGAGTCACTGCTTGGAAATCCAAGGTGTGGTAAACTTGGATGTAAGGGTGGTGTAATGGATAATGGCATGGAATTGATAATTGGACAGTCGAGTTCCAATTCCAGTTGGTTTTGTTATATTTATTTCCGAGCTAATACCCATGGGAATAGTATGAATCCACCTCTTCTTCCTCCACCTATGGGTTAATTAGTAAGACTTGTATCACTGAACAGTTATTATTACTCCCACCAAAAAATTCTTACAATCTAAAAATATTTTCTGACTTTAAATAACTTTCAAGGGGTTGATAAGCCATAGAAAATGGATCAAACTAAGAAACAGAGTTTCTGCATAGACCAATTTCTTTTCTAATTCCATATGAACCATTTACAAGCAGAACAAATACTTCAGTTATAGAAAACTTATTCAAATTAACGAAACATAAGAACAACAGCAGTGTAAATAAAACTCTTGGAATTGTTTCATTAGGTTTATAAATTAAATGAATGGACTGTAGCAAAAGAAAATTAGCAAAGATCTCGATACTTTTTTTTTTATTCTTAACCAAAATCTTACTTATATAAAATATTTGATGTTTGTCTCAAATATTTGTTAATGTTTAACTTGTATGATTTTCTAATGAGTTCAATCCTTACTGCCTACCCAACTACTGTAGGCTTCTGCTAGATTAAGATTATTAAAAAAAACAACTGAATGCATCTTTTACACCATTACTCTGTAGCTATGTAATCAAAATACCAACTAAACAGCCAAAGTCAAAATACTTAACACATGGTCCTGTAACTGTGGTTGTACATTACACTCAGCCTCTTCAGCTTTCATTGTTTTATTTTTTTTATAATTAACAACCAATGGCTCATGTTAATGAAAGTATTTTGGTGGCGGTATTATTATTATTATTATTATTATTATTATTATCATAATCATTTTATTCTGTTCCTCCACCTTTGTATTTAGAAGCAAGTTCCTGTGAAGCATTTTATTTTGGCGATTTTCCCGCTTGATTCATATAATTCACACCTCTATTATAATCTCTATAGAATTGATTATTGATAATTGCTTGCAGGATTTCTTTGGTCAGTTTACACGATATAATATGCATCAATTATGAGGATCAGCTGAATCATTGCTTTCTTATCTACTGAGTTAGTTTTTATTTTATGTGTAGTTTCTATATTACACAGACAATTTTACCAAAATTCAAAGCTTAGACCATTTCTATATACATTGTTGGACACTGTTAGGTTTATGTGTTTAAGTCTCATGGCAAATTCTTTCCTTTGTTTTTCACACTTATTTTTATTATTATGCTTGTTTCATTGCTGTAATGAAGCAGAATCAGTTTTTAAATTCTTAGCATATATAAGATGCCATGATTTTTTTTCTTTTTGTCTTCACAGTGATTAATTTCACAAGTAAAGGTTGTGGTTGTTCAATACTCTGCTTTCTCATACTAGTGAATACATTTTGTAGTAGTTTATGAACAGCACAAATATGAGTGCAAAACCATAGTTTTTGATTTAGTTTACCTAATTTAGCAGCTTGCCTCTTGTAACATATGAAACAAAAAACTACTTTTTCAAACACAAAGCAGATGAGAACATATTGATTTTTACAGTAAAACAATAAGTAACTTTTTTTTTTATTATTGATAATTTTAAAATAGCAAAGTTTCTTTTTAATTTCTAATTTGCTAAAAGCCGTTTTTCTTTCTCACTTCTGAAGTCAGCTAGTGTTGCTGCCAAATTGTTTGGTCAACTTCAAAGGCTTTGTATTGTTGTCTGAGTAACAACAAACCTTGTAAATTGCACAAGCCAGATTTCTTATACAATTTATAAAATATACTTTTTAAGGATTGAGGAATTTGTTATTTTCATTTTGTAATGTGAGTAATGAAGAAGTCTTAAAGAAAATGGAATCACAAAGGATATTTAGAATAAGAAAGCAACAGCTGAAATTTTTAGGGCACATAACAAGGAAAGATGGCTTGGAGAATTTGATACACACAGAACATTGAAAGCAAGAGGCACAGAAAAGCAGTGAATAACCTACCTAATGAGCTTATGTAAATGGTTGGTAGAACAGAGTAGGAGGAATAGTAAAAAGACAAACCAAAGGATAGGAAGTTGTGGAGAACCATGATTGCCAATATCCTGAAGTGACACAGCACATTGAAGAAGAAAAAGATGACTGAAGAAGCAATGAATGATGTAGATTGAATAACAAAGAAAAAATTTTCTTTAAAAGAAATTGGAACAATTTGGGATACAAGAGATCGCACACACTTTTTTTTTTTCCTCTCCCAAAATGGCTTAAAAATATCTCCCCAGATTAATGTGAAGTTGAAGTATTTGGTAGCCTATCTTTACCCAAGTCTTACAGAGTACCAATAATTGTATCTGGCCAAATTCTATAAGACTGTAGCATTGTGTAAATGTGGAAAGAGCCTTATATGTCATCACATATTTCAGATTTATTCAGGTGTTGAAAGTAAAAAAAAAAATACCATTTGTTTGTTTTTTTTTTTTTTTATGTTATTAAAATGAATAATCAGAATAACTTAAATGAAAGTAAATCTTTGGTAGATTTCTGCATATAGTTTATTAGAAATTCTTTTTTTTTTCCTTATTAAGAAAATTAGAAATCAGTCTTTTTAAAAAAAATGTAGTTTCTTTAAGACGTTTATTAAGAAATCAGTGTTTTTTTTTGTTTTTTTTTTAAATATATTCTTCTCTTTTTAGTTCAGTGCCTGACTTACCTGTTTATACAAGTATAATTTTCAATATTGCATAAGATGCATTTGTATGTGATTTTTCTCCATTTCAAGTTTGATTCAAGGTCACATATAGGGAGCATCTAGTGAAGATTGAACTTAATACCATTGATTTTATGAGAGCAGACTATTTTTCTGACATTTCTTAGCTTTGATTTTTTTTTTTTTTAAAGATTTTTGTAACAAACCTCACTTACCAAAAATATGTCAGCATAGATCTCTTAAACTTGTGTTCAGTGCTATAACCACTATGACATTGTTGATTTTATTTCATGAAAATTCTTCATTACAGGTATTAATAAGTGAGTTTTTGTAATATACATTAGGTACATCAATAAGGTTAATAAGAAAAAAAGTATTTCTTTTATATAACAAATATTTATTTTTTAATATAATTTTCTTCCTACTCACTGATGATTGTTAATCTCATAAGTTGAACATTATACAGTAAACAATTTAAACCATAGACAATATTTTTAAACTTTTTACTTAACTGTTCCAGTTTTTATGAAAGTGAACATAGTTCTGTGGTCAGTACATATATGAATTGACCAAAATGTTTGATCAAGCACTTTGGACTATTTGTTTAGACATTATCAAAATGTATGTAATAGATATTTTATCTGTCAATAATGATAACCTTAATTCCTGACCATTGGCATTCCCTTTCTTCCTATTCTTCAATGCAAAATACGCAGTACAAGAGCTGAATCTTTTTAAAACAAATTTAAGTAAAATTTGTAAAATTCAATATATATATATATATATATATATATATATTTTAACTACTGCCAAAAATATTTTCATTTATTTCTGTAGAATATGACTGAAATAGGGGGAGTAGCTAAAAGAAAAGATGAAATTTTGTATGTGGGATTCAGATGTAGTCAGTAATAAAATACAACCACAATTGGAGTTTTATCCTCCCGCTAACCAGAATTTGTTGTGTGTCTATATATGTAATCAAATCAGTTTTGATGCATTTATTTAATAAATGCTATCTATGATAGGGATTACATATTATTGTTATTATTAAACTATCCAGATTCTTACAAAAATCATATTTCCAATAAAACTTTGTATGTTTTTTTCTATTACTTATGTGAGTAATGTAATGGTTATCTGTATGGAAAATGGTATCAGTAAACCAAGTTTAAATTTCAGTGTCTTTGTCTGTTACATTCACTTTTGTGCTAATAACCTTGTGAAAGGTTGAATCAATCTTTTCTCCCTCCACTCATGGGTTAAGTAGCAGGCTAGACTGGGTTCTCTAGCATTGGATGGCAACTAATCTAGGTGAATGACTACTCTGAATTCAAAACGATGGAGAAGAGCAGCAAGAAATCACTTTCCAAAGAAGTCATGGCAGTTCACAGATAATGATAGATAAGAAATCTGGAGAAAACAAAAAAATATAATTTATATTTATACCTGGCCTCTTTAAGAAAGTGCAACAATACAACACTAGCTTTTCCCTCTCTTTAAGTAATTTGGGATAGTGCTGTTTTACATGTGAGTTGTAGTAGAGGGAAAATCCTATTAACCAAGAAATTTCTCAGCACATCTGGTAGTTGGATTCATGCCTTTAACCAATGGCATTACTGTGAAGTGAACATATAGCTGTGGCCAGAATTATGTTTGTTGTGCCAATAACTTATTCTACTTGACACTTTCTCTGTAGTTATCTATAAATGGTCATTCAGCATGTAGCTTAATATATGGATTTATCTGATTCATCTTGGAAACTATTTTCTATTACTATTTTGATGTAAGCTATCATTAAGTTGAGGAGGCCATTAGTATTCAATTTCATCCCCTCACCCTCACCCTCACTCAAGCTATGGCATCAGCAGTTCTTTAGTGTTTGTAGCACACTGACGACTTGATTAATGTATACTTCATCCATCTGTAATTTTAAGTAAATTTATACTAATTTACATTTTGTTCTGTTACTATATAAACATGATTTTTAATGGTTGTTATTTCTCTTTTGATGGTTCTGTTTAAATTTACTTTAATATTTATCTTGATGAGATCACTTTAGATTTATTTGATTTCAATGTTAACCTTTTTAGTGAACTTTTGTACTATTTGTATTTGACTCTTGCATTTGTCTTTTTTATATCTCAAATGAAATTGTTCTCACAGCCATATTTGGACTTTGCTTTGGCTGTAAAAATATTAGCGTTCCTAGAACTCCAAGTAAATTGTAATTCTTATGATCTTTATGATTTCAAAATGATTATTCTTTGTAGGCATTTGTAAGTTTCACCAAAGTAAAAAGTTGGTATTGTCTTATCAAAATATTTTTTTTTTTTTTTTTTTTACTTACTTGAAGGAAATATATTTGTATAAACTGAAAAATTACTTTTCCAATGATTTTTTTTTCTATCTCTGTTAAGATATGAAGATTTTGATTAATTTTAGAACAGTTGATAAAAACGAACTTGTCCACTTATCAAATAACCATTTTAGGTAACTTTTATAAAACAGTGCAAAGGTTAACAAGCTCATCAATACAGACCAATTTACTGATATAGTAGGTTCAGTCCTTATTGAAGTTCAATTCTTATTAAGCTTTGCAGCGTATGTTACAAGACTGTACCTAGTCTCATGGGTATGGCCTTTTAACATACAATGCAAAGCTTAATAAAGTGCAAATAAGCAAACTATTCATGTCCAGTGTTGCTGGCAGAGTGAATTCCATCATCATCGTTGCCTTGCTACTGTGGCCCTGTGTCAGACTAAGTTTCATGGGCTTCAATTTGGACCAGTGGTTATTATGGTGGTCTGATAGATCATTACTAGTGCATCGTTTGACTCCTATCAGTTAAACCTAGTAATGATTTTATTACAGTGAGCTCTAGTAATCACAAAATACTTTTTAATAATAAGTTACATACAAATTCTTTGATATGTTTTCAAATTTCTCTTTCTATCTATCTCCTTTATCATCTACATCTCTCTCTAACACAGATAATCATCTAAGACTATGAAAATACATTTTTCCTTCAGGAGGGAGCTGTTAACAAAATCCAAGATATCATGAATGCCATAGTACTTTCAAAAAAAATTTCATGATATCACAACTTTGTGTGAAAATTTGGTGTTTTTGTACACCTGTTCTAAAATATTTTGAGGTTATCTTAGTGAAACACCTTGTAGTTTTAACTGTTTGTCTTCTTATGTCCAACATGCCTGTGTTATGAGGAGGAATCATGCAGTTGATGTACTTGGAACAACTCTTTTTAAACAAATAAACTTAGTGGGAACAAAGTAAAGTACTAAACCCATGGATGATGGATAGTATCAGTTTGAAATTTTAATAAGTACCTGGTAGACTAAAATGGTGGCACCAAATAGTGTTTCACCTATTTTGACTAAGTACCCATGTACAAATTTCCTGGTACATACTTAAATTTTATTATTTTGCACAAGTTCTAATAATGCAAATGCAGGCCTGCAAGTGGTTGTGATCAGAACAGTTCTTGAAATTGCTTAAAATAAATGTCTGGTCCTTGTTATGGTGTCACTTTTCCTTTTATCCAGTTTGTCTTCACTCTTCTACAAGAAAAACCTTAGATCATTTTCATTAATTTTGATTGACAAGCAACAAAAAAAAAGTTTTGATATTTTAGTACACATGTACTAAAATACTTCCAAAATTTTAATGTGTTCCACCATGGTGTTGAACCTCATAAAATCTTGGATTTTGCTAACCCTCACCCCACCCAACACACACAACCATTTGTTTTCTGCTAGTTATATTACAAACTTAGCATTTGGATCTGTACAAGAGTTTTAGATGTAAAAGCCTGGACTGAAAGAGAACAAAATTCCTTTGTATTATATATAAAATGACCAACATGAACATTTGTCACATGAACCATAACATTTTAGTATTTAGATATGCACTAACTTGACAAATACAAGCTTGCTAGAATTTAGGTCATACTTGTCCTGGTTTAGTTTTCCATTTAGATAAATTTATGCTAATAAACCTTTGTATTATTGTAATTAGAATAGGCCTCATATGTGATGCTCAATTGAATGTTTTGGCATTATGCTATTCCTCAAAAGATCTGTAATAATGATTGTAAAGTTCATCCTATTTGTAGCAACAGAATGGTTAAAAAACAGACAGACATACTTATGAAATGAATCATACATTCATAAGTATTAAAATTACCAGGAGTTTTTTATATATATATATATATATATATATATATAAAATTTTAGATTTTTGGCAGCTGTAAACATTCAGAGCAATAAGACAAAGACATATATTTATGATAACTATTTTTGTAACACTGGTCAGTTGAAGAGTAGAAGATATTTATTGATTGAATCAAATTCCATATTTGGTTGTGTCCAAGGTATATGAGCGCTTAATCATAGTGCAAAACAAGTTTTCAGTATTGTAGGTTTGACATGAATGAGTTAACACTTACAGGAATTGTTAAACAAAACTGCAAAAGTTGTCCCTCCTAGCTGAGCCATTTACTCTCACTTTCCAGTAATGAATGGTATTAACCACTGTTTAGCAAAGAGTCTACTGTTTAAGCCTCATTCTTGACTTTCTTCAAATTTAAGCAGTCATTAAGACTGGGATTGGTTCTGTTTAGGCTGACAAGTTTTAAATGTGGCTGCAGTTATAGGAAGGAAGTCAGAATTTTTCTCATAACTCTCAAACTCAATAAATTCTAGCCTTGACAACTGTTTCTTTTTTTTTTTAACTCTTGTTGTCAGGGCTTATTTTGTTAACCCACAAACAATTTTATCAGTGATAATTATTAGGGATTCTATTCTTTCTCAGTTATATAATTGAGAAAGAAAAGATCCTCTTAATACTTGTTTTTGTCTTTAAGCTTATTAAGCCTTAAGTTTTAGAGTATAAAACATTGGCATTGTATGCCTTAATATACTTACTCTTGATTTAAAAAGTATCAGATGCTACTTTTATATTTCAAGTTACTTGTTTTTATTTTTTTGTAATTATAAAATGAAATCTTTTCCTCTTCAACATTGTAAGAATTAACCACAGCAAATATACAAAGATGAGATCTGAGTGTCTAAACAATGTTGGATTTATTAGTAACTCTTTTCAAAGTTATAGACAATACACAAAGTATTTTCATGATTATTATTGGCTTTATTTATTACAACTTGGTCAGTAACAACGATGGAAGTTTTGATGATTAAGCAAAGTATAATCTATAGTTAGTTTGCCATTCTCATGATTTTCAGAGAGTAGATCAAGAAGTGATAAAAACTAAAAAGAAAGAAAATAGTCCAAAAGTACACTATTTCATCTTTGCTGTCTCCTCCCAACTTTGAATCACAATATATTGTTAAAAAAAAAATCAATATCATTACCAGCACCAGAATGCGCTTTGTTATAGTAGATATTAACTGAGTTTACCTTGGTCTGGTACAAGGCAATAAAAATGGAGTTTTAGAGCAGGAAACCAAAATACATCAATACAGTCATATTTATAGCTTATCAGTCATCAAACTATATTTGAATTATGGCAA
Source organism: Acanthosepion lycidas (assembly GCA_963932145.1). Lineage (NCBI taxonomy): Eukaryota > Metazoa > Mollusca > Cephalopoda > Sepiida > Sepiidae > Acanthosepion > Acanthosepion lycidas. The sequence continues at coordinate 18,723,221 of OZ010582.1, read as the reverse complement.
AATATGACAAGAAAAAAAGAAATGTATCAAAAACTCTTGCCATGAGTTAATAGACCAATGTTTCTGACTTTGAGAAATTAATATTTTGAGAATGGATGTTTACAATTAAAAATAATTGCAAACTTCTATTAGAAAATATATTTTCCACCATTTACTTTATTAGTGTGTGAAAGTTTCTTGACCTGACCAAGAAAGGAGTTGCCAATTATTCTGATGTCAGCAAACATTTGGCCAAATTTTGGAAAGAACACTACCTCACAACAATTTAGTTTTTATTTAAAAAGATGATTAAAATTTAGTAATTAGTTCATTTTAAAATGAAAACATGTGAATTAACTCTAAGTAATAGCTGTGTTTTAAAATTTGAATTTTGCTGAGAAAACATGTCTTAAACATCTCAATCTCTACATAACCCAGCAAATATTTTTTTTTCACTTATTCCATATTCTGTTTTCTTCAATTCTGCTTTTTTATATGAAACGCTGCATTTAACACATTCAATTTTGTTTTAATATGTTAGAAAGTTTTATATCCATCCCTACAAGTGCCAGTAGTTTAATATAGTTAAATATTATTGGTAGCATATAAAAATATATCATGGAAGTATAAATTTAATTGGTATATATGATATATAAGAAATTAAGCAAAAAAAACTGTATAAATAGAATAAAAAATATCTAAAAAATCTAGGCTAAAAAAAAAAGGATCACCTTACAATTTGCTGAATTGTGGGAATATCTGAATTGAGTTTAAATCTTATGTTGCTGTCAAGGATATAAACAAAAAAAGAAAAGATGTTTTCAAGAGTTCAGTTAATAATTCTAGATCATGTCTGACTATTTTTAGGATGGTTGATTCCATCAGTTGGTCTATGGTTTACAGCTATTATTTTTCTTTCACTAATGCTACACTTAAGGAATTTATTCTTTGCTACTTTCTATAAGCCAACTTCTGAAGTTTTTCTGTGTCTCCACTACTTCTGTTTGAATGCAATAGAATCTTAACCTTTTTTTTTTCTAAATTTCTTTGTTCTAATCGAGACAGATGATTATCTTTTTACCAAATACCTTGTAGACTTTGATTTAATATTATCAGGAACCAGTTAACACATTGTTGGAGATCAAAGATTAGATCTCAAATTTTACTCTGTAACCATTTTGCTGTCAATGATTTCTTAATTACTGCTTTTCTATAAAACTATTTGTCACATTATTGTTTGATTTTAGTTGAAATTCAAGACTCATTTGATCTACAGCCAGAGCAAATATTCTTTCTGTTTTCATAAATCTCTGCTTTTATTAAAGTAATTTTACTCAATAGGCATCATTGTCTCTTTAGCAAATATTGGATTGTTGTGGATAATAAATGGTCAATTGTGCCAGATGGTATGAGTTTAATTTTCATCTGTAAGTGAAATTAAATAACATTTAATGGCAATAATTAGTGTTTAAGGGTCAGTCATTTTATTTAATTGCACACAAATCATCTATTCTTGACTCTTCTCATGAATAAAATCCATTTGCAGAAAGAATGGCAATAGAATCACATGTTCAATTTTGACTCCTCAGAATTAAGATTTCAAGCATTAGAAGTGTTCTGACATATTAGGGAAAGAAAAAAGGATACAAAACAATGATATTTAAATAGCATCACTGGGTCAAGGAATTCTATGCAGCTGATCATAAATAGATTTTTGAAGAACTTGGTGACCGTATTCATGATCAGAACAAATAACTTTTTTGTAGGACTTTGGTTGGATCAATTGGCTAGAATAGGAATTTTTCTGTTTTTGTGTCTAAATTGGTCAAAGAGTCTGGAGATCTGGACAAATCACTTTTGACTATTTTGAGAGAAAATAGATATAGAAATGGGTGTTGTTAGGCAATAACCTGCCCTAGATTCAGCATCTGTTACTCAGCTGACTACCTCATGAATGTTAATGATTATGGTAGGGAGCGGTCCTGAATAGTTTAATAATTATAGTTGAACAATAAGAAGAAATTATATTTATTATTATTATTTTTTATTTAAGTATCTTCACATTTAAGTCAGGTACAGAAGATGTATTAAAAAAAATCTGTTGCCACCAAATTATGTCCTTTCATAAATGTATATATTAGATAAACTATATTTCAATCTATGAATAAATCTGTTCAGTGATAGATAATAACTTAAGAGGCCTGATGCAAATTGAATAGATAGTGTGAGGTTGTTATTAATTTTTCTGTAGAACAAGTGTTATATTTTTATTGAATCCAGTATGATTTTCTGCACTGGTCTGAATGGAAGTATTTTAAAGAATTGCATATATTTATAGATTATCACAAATCATTTGCCATCCTTTATAAACCTATCCAACCAATAAAATGTATTTAGTATTTTGTTATATTAAGAATGATTAATTATTTAGGCAGAACATCTGTTTGGTTGCTAAGATTAGCAAAATTTGTTACTCTTTGCTTTAAACACCTGTACCACATAGGTATTTGGATATTTGTTGTTTTACAATATTGACTGCTTGTTTTCCTTTGAAATTATAAATCATTTTTTCAATGAGCATTTATAGCAGTCAGCTTATCTCCTAGTAATTGAGTTGAATTTTGGCTTATTGAAGCACTGAGTTAAACTTGATTTTATTTTTAATAGTGATATCTCAAATCGGGAAAATATTTAACTGTCAACAGCCATCATGTGTCAATATATTTTTTAGAATTGAGCCATATTGTTTTTATGCAAAACCCCAGTCTGGTTTTTATACTACATCTGTTCAATAATAGTTATAACTGTATGAAATATATATATATATATATATGTATATATATATATATAATGAAATAGACAAAGTCCGACAATTATTTTAAGACATTATGTTTATAGATTCTCTTTTATAGATACAAATATTTAAGTAAATGCTCTGTTTATATAGAACAGTTCCGTATAGGATACAGGTTCGATTCCTGTCGGAGGATGCATATTTTCTATGACAATTTCTCAAACAGTCAGGCAGGTAAATGTTGTTAATACTGTTTATTGTAAACAGAGTATTTACTTAAATATTTTTATCTGTAAAAAAGAATGTATAAACATAAAAATGTCTTAAAATATATACACACACACACAACTGTAGTACTTATTGTAGTAAATTGAATAAAAGGACCTTTTCTAAAGTATAGCCTTATATTTCAGGGATGATTTTTGGAGTTTCAAACAGTAAAAGATTGTGAAGATCTGTTTATATGATATATTAGAATGATGATTGATTCTTCTATATTATAGAATCAGTTTGGATCACTCATGCAGAAAACTCATGTATCTTTTATTTCTTTTCTAATTTTCTGCTTTTGAATATTTACTTCTAAGATTTTAAAATATTTTAATTTTATAAACAGTTTTAGTGTAAGTCTTTGGTAATTGTAAAATCATTGAAAGAAATTATTTGTATGGATATCATTTCTGTAATTCAACCTGTCATGAAAAATTTCACCAAAGAGATTAACAAATTATAAACATGATGTACAAGTTTTATCATAAAAGAGGATTAACCTTGTTTGGATGCCTCCACTTTTAACTTAATCATTAAAGCAAACAGGCAAGTACAAATTATAGATCAGCTATGCCCATGATTGAATGTAACAGATTTTGTGTATGGTGATAAGTGGATATTAATGTGTCTTGTAATACTAAGTATAATTTTTATATTAACAAACATACGACAATGAAAAGACAATTGTGTTACTGTTTCATACCAGACAACAAAAGTCATTCTTTGTTACATCTCCACATCCTTGATATTTAAGATAGTCTTTATTTAATGCATTATGACCAAGGGTTCCTTTTGTATAATTAATTCACCAAAGATTAGTATAGGACATTTAGCATCTTCTTTTGCAGGAAAAAACATTATTTGGAAATTCTTGCAAAAATCAAATAATTGTTAGATTTTAATGAAATTTTTAGGACTTATTCACAAATGAATTAAATTATTTAATGGCATTATTTTTTTTATATTTTTTTTTTTTTTAAGAAAATCTTGATAAAAATAATTTCTTTTTTTTACATGTTGCCCCCACTTAATTCTATGAAATTTCAAGAAATTAAAGAAATTTCAGCCTCTTCATATTTATATTATTTAAAAGCAGGACTTCTTGGAGAATTTAAATAATCCATTTATTTTTGTCAAACAGAAACATCATTTGTAGAAAATCTGCTCTGAATTGTAAAATAGAAAATGTAGTAAAATTATAACATTATTTAATTAGAAAAGCTTTTAATTACGTTCATAAATAAGAAGGAAATTTTTTCTTAAGACAATAGACTTAATAAATTTTTTTTTTTCAATGAATAATGAATTTTTACAAGAAATTTTAAAAATTTTAATTAAAATAATTTATTAAGTTTTAAATCTTAAAATTCTGTATTAATTTCAACTTTTTAGATGATATTATTAAGTAAAAACTATATTTGCTAATCATAAATGGAAAAGCTTAGTACAAATCATTAAATACCAATATTTTTAAAAGAATTTTGAATTATTTTGTATGTTTATAAATGTGCCAATTTTTGTAGTTATGGATTATCATACATGACATTATCAGAAAATAAAATCAATAAGTATAGTAAATTTAAAGCCAGAAAGTATCTAAAATGAAACATTAGATTATGGAGAATATTTTCTTAAAATTTTAAGATTACTGAGTACTTAAAAATTATATATAAAAGGCATTCATCTTATATTCATGTATTTTAATTACGGCTAAAGCCCCCATGAAACTACATTAAATAAACATCAATATTTCAAACATGTCAACAGCTTAAATAAGCAGATACTGCTGTGTTAAAAAATGCATTTCTGTGATATTTTAAACTTAAAGTATAAATCAGATTAATTATACTTTAAATTAACTAATATTGCCCAAATAATGTTTCAGAAAAGTATTTTACTTTTTGAAATTTTTTTTAATAAAGAGAATTAATTTCAATGCAATGAAAGATGACTAAATAATCAGCTATTTTAGAAAAAAAAAAACAAAAAAAAAAACAGTCAATTTAAATTAGTTTTTGAAATATAGCAAAGTATTTTGCTTTTGGAAATATTAAATTTAATCTATTAGCTTGAAATTAAAACTAAAATAAAAGCTTCAATAAAGATTTTTCAATTTTAAAAATTATTTTAAACGTTAGGTATTGTATTTTCTGTGGAGGTAGATTGTAGAACAATATTTAGCAAGATAGCCTTGTAGACTATTGCTGGTATATTAACCCTTCATCAGTTCAGTCTTGGGAATTATCTCCCTTAACTCTTTATTAGATCAATATTTTTCCAGGCATTTTTTTTTCTTTTTACAGCATATTTTTTTCTTTTTTATAAATTAAGAATATATAACAGAAATAATGAAAATGTTTTTTTTTCTTTCTTTTTTTTTTAATCCGTTTTTGTTTAAAAACATATCCCTTTATATTTATCATCAAGATTTTCTTTTGTGTTTATATAAAACAACAAAAAATACAGGATCTCATGATTTTCTTATACTAAATATTTTCTATCAAAATATATAGGAGCTTATGGCCATATTACATTGAAACCTTGGTTCCTGTACAATCATTGAAGTTAAGCAACACTGAACCTGGTCAGTATTTAGATGGGTGACCACTTCAGGATACTGTAAGCTTGGATAAGTGGTTGGATTAATGGATAATGGCTTGGAATTGTTAATCGGGGAGCAATATTCCAATTCCAGTTGGGTTTGTTGAATTCACTTATGCAAAGGTTTGAATCCACCTCTTCTCCCCAAACTATGGGTTAATTAGTAAAACTTGTATGAGTAAATCATTATCTCCCCCTAAAATTCTTACATTCTAAAAAATATTTTCTGGCTTTAAATAACCTGCAAATGGTTGATAAGTCTTAAAAGAAATGAATGAATGAATCAATCAATAAAATATATATATGATAAAGCAAAGTTTATAATGATGAATCACTCAGCAGAACAACATTGTTAAAATTAGTGCACTGCAGATTATGATCACACAATCCATCAACTTCGATTAACACTTGAAGATCACCTGTCAGACAACTATTTCTAAGGAAGTTTTCACAGGTTAAATAGAAAAATGAATCACTATTTAAATTCCAAGTGGGTTTAACTTAACCAAACTGAAAGTGTCACTTACTGCTCTTGAAAAGAGAATACTATTAAGGTTGGTTTGTCAGAAAATGTAAGTTAAGTTATAATTTATTTTATTCAGATAACATTAAATTGAATTATAAACTTTCTGGTCATACCTTGTTTAAGTAGTTTTATTTGGTTAACTTTGTGTGTTTTATGGTTGCTCATTTAAAACAAGTCCAGATACTGAAGCTATTCTAAACACTGATCAGAATTTGATTAAAAAAACATGTAAATAATTTTTCTAAGGATTGACATCAAAATAGAAGTTAACATATTCATGTATTGATCTTTCGAGCACTCCAAATGAAAGATATCTGTAGAAAAACAAACATACTTGAGCATCTACATACTTCTGCATAACTTGAAAAAGTCATTTAAAAAATAGTTTTTTATTTTTGAGAAAATAATATTGTATTTTATTATTTTTAAGAAAGCTTAAATGAAATCATAAAATTGTGTTAGGGTTATTAATAACTGCATTCTATGCAAATACTATTAATAATTCTGTAGTTGTCTTTTTAAGTAATTATCTTTTAAGATTGGGCTTAGTTTATAAATAAAAAAAAAACTCTGCAATTACTTAAAGCTCTTAGTCCAGTGTTTTCCCTGTATTCAATGTTTTTTTCGGATCTCAAGGAGAGTAATCATATTAGTTGCAAAGAGATTTACATTTGAGGCAATCCCAATTGAACAGTGAGTTCTTTTTTGCATCAATAAGTTATAATGCCAGTAATTTAAGAGGATGAGTATTTACTCGTAGGTGTTATTGGATATAATAAACAAATCCCACAAGATACCAGAGATATTGTTTGTAAGTACAAAAGAAAAAACTGAAAGATTTGGAGAAGTAGCAATGAAGTTGAAGTAACATTAGAAACTGAAACTTTGTTACCATATATCAAGTTCAAATATAGAAAGCACTAAAATATAGTTGTGATTATTTTTTTCCCCTTCTACAGTCAGAATCTGTTGTCATATATATAAAAAGGAGAAAGTTTTACATATATAAATATATGAAAGTTTTGATGTATTTGTTTATAAAGTGCTATTATGAGTCCTATAAGCAGATATAGTTCAGAAAGATTCATAGTCTATGACTTTCTTCAAAACCAGCACGTTTCTCAACTGAAATATCTTTCTGTTTGAATTTTGTGGGAAGAGGAGTTATCCTCATCTTTGTTGTTATTATCACAGTGTTTTGGCCATTGTATTCTGAACTTCTTCAGGTGTTTCTTTTTTTTTTATTTTTTATCTCGATCCAATGGCCTAGTGGATTAAAGTATTGGTTTGTAAATTTGGTGACATAGTAATTGTGAATTCAATCCCTGAGCTGGATAGTATAGACTTAATTGGAGAAAAAGGGAGCGAACAATAAATGATCAGTATTAAATGTGAGAATTTATACTAAAATTCTAGTATATAAAGATATGCAAAAATCAATAATCTGAATATAAATAATATAAATAAATTTTCTTTGCATGATATTAAGTATCAAAAGTTAAATAGTAGTTTTTGATGAACATTGTTTATGCCTGTCAAAATAAGCCATGTACAACTTAGTATATAGTTATTAGTTTCTTTTATCTGTGATGCTTGGTAACTTAACTGCTACTGCTCTTCTGGTAGGAGTTCTTTCATTGCCCTGTAACAAAAGAAACTGAATAAAATGGTAAACAAGGTTAATGCTGATATTAAATGACTTATACGAATGAATCATTTGTAATCTTTGGAGACTTCACATTTATATACTGTCTTTCCGAGAGATTTTCCTGTATACAAAAAATGTTTTAAATAGATAAATAAATCATATAACACTTTGTAATATATAAAAAAAAAAAAAAATCTGTGGTGAAGGACATTGCATACAAACTCCCTGTATTTGGTGGGACAGTGGTCACAGATGGAACTGTAAAACAGTTGGGTCCTGGCACAAACTGATATCAATCATGTGACAGATTGAAAGTTACCAATGATAATACTTGTTTACTATAAAAAATATGTAGCATTACCTCTCTCTCTTTCTCTCAAGTTTTTCATTTGCTAAGCTAAAAAGAGAAAAAAAGAATTATATACCTTTTTAGAAAGGATTATATTTTAAAGAAAATTATTGCTGGTTTTGAATTGCAACTTCAAAATCAGTTGTTTCATAGCATGTTAAACACTAAAATAAATTAAAAAAAAATATTCAATTGATTAGTATTTCATAGAATTTTCTTATGACTTTTTGAGTATAAAATACAGAATTTTGAAGTAACAAACATTTGATTTCTGTTTTAGTTTTCAGACAATTTTTTTTTTCTTGCATAGTGGAAATAATGAAAAAGCATCTTTACAAAAAAATGAGAAAATGAAATATTTAACGTTTGAACAAATCAATATTTCTCTCAATTCATTGCTGATGCTATCGTCTGCTACAATATTCATATTTTATTTTTTTTAACCAATTTTTCAGATGTTTTAATTATTTTTAAACAGGATGATTTTTATATAATATAAAAGGTTCTGTATAGCATAAAATATTAATTTTGTTGCTATTAATGTTCTATCTCTTTTGAGCATATTAATTACAAAGACTGCTTGCTTTAAAAATATACTGGTTGACCTTTTTTTTTTCAAAATAAAGTCTTATAGCATAAAATATAAAAAAGTTTTAATATCACAAAAATGTTAAAAGGTTTTGAATAATACAAAGTATCAACCAGTAATTACTCAGTCTTTTGTGTTGGGGAATTTTGAAAATACTTGAATACTAACAAAAGTGTTGTATAGATTTTGTATTACAACATAGCATTGATATAGATTAGAGTTTCATGTGTTCATTTAAATTTATATTTACTTGTTGGCTGAAGAGGACTTGATATTTGCTTCAGGTGTTTTATTTTCTAAAAATGTAAAATTGGAGCTCAATTCTCCCACAAATTCTGAGGTTAAAAGGTCCCAACACTACTTTATAGTAGGTATTTGCTTGATACAACAAACTGTTGGTTGCAAAGGCCTTGGCGTGAGCATCTGCTCTCCAGGGCTGCGCACCTCACAGTGTGATTTTTCTCAGTTGTGCCTGTCCTCTGACAGAGCTGCAACTCAGTTGCACTCTGCCTGAAGATGGAGATGCAACTGAGAGATGATGAATAAATGTGTGAACTCTATAGTAATTTACATGCTAAAAGCTCAATATTGGATCTACTTCTAGTCGATAGCACTATTTGGGTTTAACTAATTTGCATATTGATTTTAAAAAAGTATACTTCATTAATTAACTGTCCTTCATTACTGTTCTTTTATTTGAGGATTGTTTTGATTTTCATATCAAAAATAGTTCTGTTTAGGAATATTGTATTATATAGTCCAGCAAAGTGTTTGAAATTTGCATTTTACTTGGCCTTCAACAAGTTGGCATCTATTTGTAAAACTTTCCTTAACTATAACAAGCCTGCCCCCACACCTGACCAATTAATTTCTTCTGTCTTTACAGTCATATTCTTTGAACAAATATATTGAACATCCACAACCCCTTCAGCATTTCATAAATAGTGGACATTAATCCCATAGAAAAATGATTAATTTTTCCTAGAAAAATTACCAGATAGCAAACGGGTGAAGCCTAATAGTTTTTAATAATTTTATAAAAGATTTTTTTTTTTTCTATGCATTGATTTGCTTAGACAAGTGTTTTCTTCTAGATTGTTATTATTAAAAGGCTTTTCAGATATGTCATAATTGATAACCTTTTGGGAAATTTGAACTAAACACTTTATTCAATCCATGGGAATAAATTGTTCTCATTCTATTATCCAAGCTAGAGGTTGTTTTATATCAGTGAATTTTTCTTTTTGATGTCATTTGTCTTTTTCACTGAATCAGTGTAAAGAATATTTTTGGACTTCACCTCACCCAGGAATTAACTAAAGATTGTTAGGTAAACTAGATTTGTATATGGGTCTTCTAGGATTTAGTTTCCCCACTTAAAAAAAAAAAATTAATGTGTGCACACATGCACACACCTGATAGTGCTGAAAGGTTCTCAGTCAGATTCACTCCCCCAAATCTGAGCCTCACTGAGGTTGGAAACAGTATTTTTTTTCTATTGTAAAGTGTTGCCAAATTGCAGAATCATTAAGTGTATTTTTGAATTTGTTTCCGCTAATTGTTGAAATAAAAAATGTAGAATTATTTTCAAGTCTTGCTTTCCATGCAACCAGAAGAATTGCTGAAACCCTAGAGATATCTGGGGAACATTCTGAGTTATAATTCATGAGCTGTTGTGTATGCAAGAAGCATTCAGGTTGTCAAAATGTTTGAATATTAACCAGAAATAATCTTGAGGGGATTTTGCAGTATTTTTTCTGGAAGAAGTTATCACTGTTGATGAAATCTAGTTACCTCATTATGATCTGGAGACCAAAGAATAGGGTTGAAAAATTTCAAGAAATAAAACTTTGCAGAAAAGCTCATGGCCATCAATTTATAAGATAAGAAAAGTATTTTCATGATTGATAATTTTGAGATAGACCAACACTACAATTAATTTAGATCTACTAGTCTAAATAGCTGTGCTGATTAAAGGAGACATTGAAAGACAAAATGCTGAGGAATGCTATAAAAAGTTGTTCTTTTCTGGGACAATATAATCACTGTTAGAATTGTCAAAACAATGACCATTTTGAAGAATTCCTGATTTGAGTGTATGGATCATCTAGCCTACTCACCTGATCTTAGTAAATCTAAGTAATTCCTGTTTCCAAATCTTAAAAAAGAGGTAGAATAGAAGAAAGGTTTAAATGATTGTAGCAGCTGTAGAGTAATATTGCAATGGATAATGTTTTTAGAAAGAGTTAAAAAAAAAATTGAGAAATGTGTGCTAAATTGCTGGGTGAATATATGGATTAAGATGTAAGTTTCATGACTCCAGGTCACCCCCTTATTTCACACACACACACACACACACACACACACACACACTTCTAAAGAATCAATAGATTTTATTTTTAATCCCGCATTTGTATTACTTCCCAAGTTATTACAGGCGATACTCGTATTTGAAATAGATGCCCCATTTTTTATTTTCTAATATGTGTATCTAATAATAATAACTAAAGTAATAGAAATGTCATTACAAATAAAATCCATTAACTCTTTAGAAATTGCCTTGTTTACATTTCAATATGAAACTAAGTGGATATGAGCTTTCGAGATAAAAAAAAAGTGACCTGACTGAAAAAGTTTGTTATCTCAAAAAGGGACTCTACATAGTAGAGCACACCAGATAAAATGGTTTCTTTCACGAACGAGGATACATGTTCAATCCCTGCCAAAGAGCACATTTTCTTTATGAAGATTTCTAAATGGACAGACCAAAGATAAACATAATATACACTGTTTAAAATAAAAATGTGGTTGTCTGTTTCAAACAGAAAGTATCTACTAACAATAACATATAGTTTTGCTGTATTTTATATATACATGAAAAACTGAACAGGTTACCAATGCTTATGAAAAAAATTTTTTTTTTGCTAATATTGCTAGATGCTTACTTCAGACTTTATTAATGAATAATTTTGCTGAATAAAACAATTGCAATTTATGTAGTTGCTGCTAATGAAAGAACTTTTAATCTAGTCTAAATGTTAATTCAGCCTTCAGATAGCAACTGATTTGACCATTATTATAGATTAATAATATTCATTTATTAAAATTCTGTTTTTTTTTTTTCTGAATAAAATTAGTTAATAAAAGTAATTATTGAATATTTTTCTTTATTTATATGAAAATATGTACCTGCTGTGATGTATGAAATGCATTTTTACAGCTAAATTCTTTTTTTAACCTCTCAGTTTCCTTTACCTTTTAAGATGAAAGATAATAGACATTTTAATAATGGCTGACTAAATACTATGGCATCAGACTTGTGTCTACAAATGGTAGAAATTTTAAATTAGACAAATTAGTAATTGTTATCTTGGCATATGAAGGAAATGCCAGAATATCTTGTAAGTAATTGAATGATAGATTTCATACAATGGTTCCAGTATTTTCAAATCTTTTGATGTTATTTAGCAGTGAAGTTCATAATAAGTTGGGGGTTAAGAATGTTCAGTACAATATTCTTCAATATAATGTGAGTGCCTAAACATAGAGCAGTAGTTATTAAGTTACTTTCATAGACTATTACTGCTGTAGTGAGTTCAAGCGTTGATGGGTGTTCTGTATTTGTGGCCTTGTACCAGACTAAGATTAATTCATTAAATATCAGCCTGCTATGTGACTAACTGTTATAACCTAGGGAAGGTTACTGAATAGAATAATCGCATGAAGGTTGGTAATGAACGATAATACTTAGCATAAGAACAACACATATAAGATTCGCCAGTGGCGCGTAGAAGAAGTAGTCAACTGCTAGAAGTGAGTCAAGTGAATTCCACAAGGAATCTCCAACTTTAGAACATGTACAATATTCACTACTGTATTTATGGGAATGGGGGCATACCCATTATTGTCTGTAAGTATGCTACAACACTAAGATACTTGCATAATTCTTTTTGGTGCAAGGGTTCAAGGCAGGTCCCCTTCACTACTAATATTGGTTTATCATAATTTTTTACTCACCCATTTGAAAATGTTGTGCCAAATTAGGCTTAGTTAAGTACTAATGATGTTGCATCTATGAGATTATTACCAGAGATTTCTGATGTTAGTTATAGAGAAATGAACTTACTGACAATATCAGTTATCCTAAATTTCAAGTAAGGCTCAAGATGCCATGACCAAATGAATCCAATACAGATTTTACTTTCTAATCCCTAATAACCAAAATCAATAAATTTTGTGTGCTCATACATATGACAAAAAGAATGGGTCCAAACTTTTTATTCTAAAATATTATTCAATTCAGTGAAGGCATCCATCAATCGTCAGTAGTTTGAAAATCATACATGCTTTCTTGACAACACTATCATTTGTCATGTCAATGTTACTGAGAATAATACTTTAAGCTTATAAATATTGCACCATATTATCCTCAAACATAATATTGAAATCATATTTTCCTAAATCAATAATATTGAAATCTGTGGCATTGATCAACTTAAGGCACCTGTAGACTATGTGTAATTTACTGGGTAACTAGTAACCATTTTAACAAATGCTTTCTTGCTGAATTTGCTAACAGAATGTTGTTTCATGATCTGTCTAGTTTAGCTGTGTATAAAAAAAAATTATAAAAGGTCACTTGTGCTGTAGAATCTTAGTGAAATACATGATGTTTAGCTTTTAGTAGAGTTTTGATTGGATTTGTTGTAAAAAGAGAAAAAAAAAACCATTGTCATTCTTTGTATTGCATTATTTTGGTTCAGCCTATGTGAAGTGTTTTCTTTTGCTTTTAAGTTATCAAAACTCTAGGTTTGTATGGCAGATTTCACATCTGATATTGATAAAACATTTACAAGTGATTGATAAGTCATTAGCCCCCCCACACACACACACACTTGTACCTCTCTCTTACACACACGTGTACACATTTTTGAAAGTGTATGAGATGTGTTTAAGCAGATTAATTTTATTTGCATTTGTTATATGCTTTTATCTTTGTACAAAAATGTCTTATAGACTTGAGTTAGGATTAAATAAATACTTGCTTGAACTTCTGGATGGAATTCAAGTACAGTATCTGTTCCTTCTCAGCTGCACTGTGTAGGATACAGTAAAAAGAGCCAAGCAAGCCTGTTCCAAGAAATTCTAACCCCCCAGAGCAGCACCTCCTAATTACACTATAAGATGTTCAGAGTATTCTGATAACTTTGTGATATTAATTGCAAGGACTGGTCAGTTTTTGTCCTTGCTCGCCCATGTTTTTGTAAACTAACCTTGTGTCACATCCTACCTATGGAGGAGTAGTTCAAAATAAGAGTGAATATCTCAGTATAGCTCTACAAAAAGAAAGAAAAATACTTATTATTTATCTAAGTTAAGACCAAAATCGATTTGTTGATATTGTTCTACAAAAATTGATTAAAATATACATCTGTATAATTTTAGAGAATATATACATTTTTTCTGCATTTTGGCTGCTTGTCATCTTTTCAAGCCTATATTGTATTGTACAAAACCATAGAAAAATTCTTTATTCACAGGAATTTTCTTTTCCTCCTTCACTGATTGCTCATTCTTTTTCTGCCATTTTTTTGTGATGGAATTCTCATTGCCAAAATTTTTGTTTCTGCCACTCTTTGATTACTTATCCATTTTTCTCAGAAGGTCAGAATAAAGAAAGGTATGGCAATCCTTATTGGGTGAAACTTATTTTCAGATGCTTACTCAGTGTTGCCTCAGGAAGGGCACCAGAAGATAAGCATTAAGAAGATAAGATTAATCTAAATCTGTCCGTGGGACCGTTGAAAATAACCTTTCAGCATTATTTATTTCATATTCACTCCCTTTAATGTGGAATATATATATATATATATATTATAGACTATATTACATATTAAATTATTAGAATATAAAAAACTTTTAAGTAACTAAAATGTTGAATATTTTCTAGTTCTCATTTTTTAAATATAAATACATTAAATCATTTTCATTGCACTCTAAATAATAAATTATTTTCCATATACTTATGTGAATATTATGGATAGCAAAGCTAATATATTTTATTATTATTATTATTTTAAACCTAGGATTAGAGTGCATTACATTTGCCTGATCACTAGCTTTTCTGAGCTAGACCCAGTTATGTTTTCTGACCGTGATAATCAGGGGAGGGATGGATAAAATTGTGGTGGAGAAGGAAAAGGTAAAAACAGATAAGAAAACTAGAGTAAAATAAAGTCAAGTCAAAGAAAAAAATATTTAGAGAGGGAAAGGATAGAGACAAAAGATAAAGGCTGAATATCAAGATGAGATTTGAAAGAAAGACCAGAAAGGAAAAGCATAAAAATTTCAATACAGTAGAATCCCTGACAACCAGACTAAGAAGGCCTTCCAGATATGAGGAATTAGTTACAAAGTCCGGATATGAGGGGTTATATTTAGCTTAAAATAAAAGAACTGAAATCAGGTTTAACATTTATTTTCAATGTTTTATAGTAAACAAAATAAGCTCATGATGAGTGAAATATAATGGAATTGATTTTAAGGAAAAAGAAATAAATTATGTAATATTAATGAAAATCCATGAAATTAAGTATGCCATATAAACAAAACAGAAAGGGAGCATCCAGTAGAAAAAATTTGTGTTCTTTATTCTTATTGGCTACTAAGTCTCACCATTCAACATATAGCTAGATATAATTGTAAGTTCTATTCTGATAGTTTCTTTTCTTGCACTTATTGCCTGTGGAACTCTTTTTCCAGTTTCTTGCTTCCCTGTCAACAAAAATCTTCAAGAGTTTAAAGGCAACATCAATCTCCATCTTTTGTCTTTGTGAATCCTGTTCTTTTATTGTCACTAAAGACTTCTTAATCTCTTACACTCCTAGTAAACCCTTGTGTCTTAGTGGCTTTATCATCTTGCTTGGAGTGAAATGATTTAAAGAAAAAAGCAAAAGAAACTATAAAACTAATTCATGTTTTCTGTTTGAATTTCAGTAATGAGGAATTATTATTTGCACTCAAACTAATGTCTTCATCTTTATTGTTATCATCACAACATTTCAGCCGTTGTACCCTCTGACTTTCTTCAGGTCTCTGTTTTATGTAATTAAAGTATTGGTTTGTGAATTTGGTTACATCGTAACTGTAAGTTCAATCCTGAGTAGTACAGACTCGGATTTAGTAGAAACATGGCATGTAATAACTGAGCGCTACTAATAAGAACAAAATGAGATTTTCCCAGAACACAGACAGTGGAATGAGAACAGTTTACTTCTTATAGATTAAATAAAGGAATCAGTTTGAAATTCCATGTAGGTTACTCAGCTTAACAAATGCCTGAAGAAGGCCTGAGGACACAGCATCTGAAACAACATGATAATGACAACAAGAACATTACTCTGAATGTAAACAATATAAATAATTCAGGTTTATAACATTCAGGTAATGGAGATTAGAAGGGATAAGGGCAAGAATGAGAAGGTACAGGCAAAAAGTGAGAGAGGGGCAAGGTCATGAGATAATGGATAATTTTAGTTGTTAATTCCCTTGGAATTTCTATGGGGTCACTTAGTTTTTCACAATCTTGGCTGACTTCATTTTTTTATATCAAGATATTTACCTGCAAATATCTTCTAAAAGTTACTAGTTGTAACCAGGATAGAAAGGCTGATAGTTAACCTTTAGCACTCTGCATTATTAATATTACCTTTTTTTTTCCCACTGCATTCTTTTTCAAGGCTTCTCAATTGCAGTAACATTATTGTTAATTTCATTCAAAGTTGTTTTCTGTTGCCATAGCAGGATATGACAAGACAGCTATGAAATTTAAATGCACTATTGTTCAGGGATCAGTCACCATCAGTGGCAGTGATAAAGGTTAATTGAACCAGAATTGTCAGCATGCTACTTAGAGTTATCATAAGTATATTGCCTAACCTGAAATATGAGGAACATAAATCATTTTCTCGGAAAAGCAAGTATTGGTAATTGGTAAAAATCTGTCTTGAATTATTTGCAGTATTTCATTAGTTATCTAAAAGATTTGTAATATTAACTTAAAGGAACATTCACACTCTTACCTCTGTGAAGACCCACTTTTTGTATTACTCTAACAGTCTAAGGTATGAAAATAACAGTGTGACAAAATATAAAATTGTCTGCTTCTGCATATATGAAAATAAAAAAGTGGTATTAATTATCACCCATCATGCAGAAAACCAACACTTCAAAAGTAGAATGAAATTTAACCAATGATACTTCAAAGAGTTAAATGACATTAATTCTGATAAAAAGTTCTCTTGAACATGTATATTGTTTTCTGGGTTCTGACTTTTTTAAAAGCTAGTCTGAGTATTACGAGTCAGGAGGTTTTCTTTGGTAATAAAGAAAAAGAGTACTGAGCTGCTGCATGACATCTGTTCTCCTCTACGGCAGTGAATGTTAGACGGTCTCCTCAAAGATGAAGAAGAGACTCGAGGCAATGGAGGTGTGGTTCGATAGAAGGATGCTAAGGATATCATGGACCGAGCATTTGAGCAATGATGAGGTTTGAAAGAAGATGAAAACAAGGAGGAAGCTTATACTTAACATCAGGAAGAGGCAGCTGAAATTTCTGGGATATGTAATGAGAAAGGAGGGCTTGGAGAATCTGATACTTACAGGTTGAATAGAGGGAAAGAGAGACAAGTGAAAGCAATGCATGACATACATAGCAGGCTTAAGCAAGTGGAAGACAGAACATGGCCTGGGGGGAATTAGCAGATGAACAAAATTATTGAGAGCTAAAAGGGATAGAGGGAAGGGGAGGGCCATGATTGCATATGTCCTGAAGGGGCACGGCATATAAAATGAAAAGAAAGAATTAAAACTTTACATTAGTTTTGAACTTTCTATATGGGAGGTGGGAAACCCAAAACAATAATATATTAATGTATGTGTTTTATATGTTTATAAATTAGAAGAGAAAATTTGTGAAAAGTTGATTCATAGAAAGTCTGGAGCCATTTTGCTTTCTAGAATTTTCTAAAGTACGTGCCTGTGTATATATAAAGTGAATCAATTAAAAATCTTTACTTCTAAAACAGGAAATGTATAAACAAGACAGAAAAAAAAATTAGACTTGAAACTTCCTAATCTCAGAAAAAAACACAACTGAAAAGTCTTAGAAATAATAATGTCAAAATCTTTTTTATGTTTCTCATGTATTTTGATAGCGAGAAAAAACCTCCCTCTCTCTCACGTACACACACACTATTGAATGCATTTAATTATATTCCTCACTGAATTCTTGTTACTTTTAATATGACCCTCACTTCCATCTCCAGTTAACATGACAGAGTAAAATGAAATCTACAACTTGTTGGCTTAACTCGAAAGAACCTGATATCACCCTGTAATTAAACAATAGTGCCATGTTTACTATAATCCTTTCAAGGTCAAGGTTGCATTATTTCTTTGCTTATCAAAGAAAATTCAGGAAATAATTTTTTTCCACTAGACATACACATAGGAAAATGTCTGGAAATAATAGGAAATGACTTGAAAAGGGATTTTTGAGATCATGACAGTTACTGACAAGTACAATGATATTGGACTTATTACACACACACACCTATCACTGAAGCAAATGAAATAAAAGCAAAATAAGACAGTTGGTTAGGTATGATTGATTATAAGTGCTTGAATTTGGCCAACATGTAATTGAAGTTGTAATGACTAAAGTGGAGAAAAATGTAATACTCAAATTATGTGTCTGCAATGAATGGCGGTATGAGCTAAAGTGTTGCTTTAGCATCATTTCTTACTCTTCATTAATTGAAGCATCACTATTTTTATTTTCTGACTGGTAGTCATTATTCTATAATAATAACTGCATCAAAAAATAGTATTTGTTGTTTTTGTCACTGCAAAAAGGAAAAGAAAATGCTTAAGGATTTATATGACTCATATTAGTGTCAGTGTCTTGTAGAGATTTTATAACTATCTAAGTGATTTAGTATGTTAAATAGTCCTATCTACACAAATGTTGGATTTTCAAAATCATTTGCAAACTCATTATTTTCTATTTAAACCTTCATTAGAAGAAGTTTAAGTTAATTATCTATTTGTTAAGTGATAGTATATTAATATGTATATACTAATCCTTAAATGATATAAAGGACAAATTACAAGACTACACGCACACACACTATATATATATATATATATATATATATTATAATAATTAGAAGTTGTATGGATATGAGTTTGTGACTCTGCGATCATCAGACAAACTAGTTTGTCTGATGATCGCAAAAGCATGAGACCCAGAGTCACAAAATCATATCCATACAACTTATGTTAGCAGCTCTATCACTGATATCAAGTGCTTTCTACTAAGTACCACACTCACATATATATATATATATATATGAAGCACTTTGTACATTTTCATTTTAACAAGTTTCTTCTGTGGTTTCTAAAAGTTTTGAAGTTTGATCATTTGGTTAGATTTTCTAAGTGCACCAGGATGAGAAAATGATAACTGTATTTAAGTAATTTTGCATTTGTTATGTTTTCTGCATGAGTAATCAAAGATTTTTATTTTTGCATGCCAGGAAGAATTCTGCTTTTTAAATCATTGCAATAAAAAAATCAAAATAAAGACAACATAAAAAAAAACAAAAAACAGCAACAATCTATTATCATCCTGGCCTCTCCTATTTATTAATGAGATATTTGCTTATTGATATCAGTGCCTCCTGTACTATAACATAAAAAGGGGAAATCTGGTTATAACATTTTTTTTGTTGAAGCTTAGAACAGAATTTAACCATAGTCTTATGCAAGTATCAAGATATATATAATTTTTTTCACTTAGCTGATTGATATATTTATCTTACTCTTACTTGATTAATAAGCAAATGAATATGCAAAGTAATATATGAAGAGGTGCTGAACAATCCTCAGTTTAATCCACATAAAAACAATCAGTATTTCAATAACAAAATATGATAATATCAATATTGAATTCGTAGACTAGATTGAGGACTTTTCAGCACTGCTTTGTGCAATATATATTTGTTGGATTACCATACAGCAGCTGAACTATGTAAATATATTGATTTATCTGAATGATAAAAAAGTGAAGCAAAGTTTACATAGTCAGAATTATATACAGTAATAAAAATGAGAATTTGTTAATGTTCCTTTTCTGATTGTAATCACTTTTCTTAATACTTTTTGCATTCTTTAACAATTACACATCATTTTTCTTACTTTCAGGGGTTGATACCAACTACTGCTATTCATACTAATTGTTATTCCTCCATCATAACTATTTAGTTTTTAAGCATAAAAAGGCTCCCTGTCTCCTAAAAAGTTTTTTTTACTGTAACATTAATATATATTATATACATATAAGTATGTGTGTATAGTGTAATTATTATCACTGCAGAAAGTGAACTGGCATGCTGAGTTCAAATTCTAACCAAGTCCGTTTTGTTCACTTAGCACTAATGCTCTTGGAAAAGAAATGAATCCATCTTCCTTTATTGCCTGGTTCACACTCCTCTCTGGTCTTTTGAACAGAAGTAGAGGTTTATCCTTTGTTTCCTGTTTAGGATTGTGTTTCTGCTTCCTTCTAAATTCTACTTTAACTCTAGCGTTTTCGCCTAAACTCTGAAATTTATACTATTATTGAGTTCCCGTTTCCTTCTAAAGTTTTTTCCTTCTCTTTCACTTTCAGTATCCCCTTGTGTCTTAGTAACATTATCACCTGGACTGTTTAGTCTTGATAGGACAATCAGCCTCAGAGAAGGACAGCACTGAATTCAAAACCAATCTGAAGAGGAATGGACACTGTCATGCTATCTTGTTGCTTATAGCTTCAGTACATACAATGATCCTATGACCTTAATGGGTTACAGGACTCCTGAGTTGTGTATGAACATTTGCTGGACTGTGTCAACTTTGGTACAAGGTGATATTCATTAAGTACCTAGTGGGGGGATTAAATAGTAGTCACTGTTTTTTAAAACAGTTGGCAGACTAGCTATGGCTCTTAATCAGATCCTCCAGTGTATATGTGTGTGTGTATGCTTAATCTGAGTTTGAATTCCAGTCAAATCCATTACATTCACTTATGTGCTGATGGGAAAGGTATGAATTCTCTTCTTCTCCCTGCAGCTATGGGTAAATAGCAGGACAGATTGGGTTCTTTAGCCTTGGATGGCAATTGGTCTACTGCAGAAAGAAATGGCAACCTACTGCAGGGGGGAAAAAAATTTGCCTCATGCATCATGTATTGAAAGATACATGATCGTCTAAGCATGTATCATGCATGGCACATAAATAAAATATATGCATCAGTTAGTTATCTCTATATGAGGTCAAATTTTATACAGGGTTGGTTTAATATACCTGTCCACCTCTATGTACATTAGAGTAGTGATCAAAATTGCTCATCTCCCTGTGTCTTTCTCTTTGGCATTAGAAATGTTTATTTCATTTGTGTCTGCTTACATTCATATATTTAACATGAAAAATTTTCTAAGGTGAATAAACATCTTTCTCAGATATATATATAGATATACACATACACAAATCTTAAAAATAAACTCCTAAACTTATATGCATTTTCATTCACATCAACTTCAGAACTAATTTTAACAAAATTACTTATAAATTCATAGCATCATTTTTCAGTCATTCAAGTATTTTCCTTGAATTTCCATGAACTTATGCCACTTTCCAGCTATATTATATATTACTTCATAAAAGAAAGTTTAGTTTTGATTGAATGACTATGTTTTAATATCTTAGACTTGATATTGCTTATTAGATAAGAGTTGCATAGAGAGTGAAAGAAGTCATAGTCTGATAGTGATAGACCTGGAGAAAATATTGTGTGGAAGAACTTCCTAGGTTGGTTGCATTAACATTTGCTGCATTACCTTTGCAATATAGACACTGTCATGCTGCAATATCACTTGTCAAATTTCTTGTCTACAAAGGAGGTCATTTTTCATCATTCAAACAAGCCAATTGCTCACTGTAGTATTGCACAGTAACACTTTGATTATTTTTCAATAATTCATTATAAAAAAATTTCCCTTTGGAACCCTTAAAATTTTTTTCCAAATAGATTACATTTAAATTGACACATTAAGGCTTCTGGATGTAGTTATCATTTTCTTTACTTTAGATTATCCTAATAAATTCATTTTTTTTCATTAATGTCAGTCTTATCTAAAAATAAATTTTTTTTGTGTCAAACCAAAATAGAAAGTAGTTGTAGTTAATGCCATAAGAATATCATTGATCATGACTCTCCACTACTTCCTTTAATATGCATGAATTGCCACTGCCTCTTGGAAAAATAGTACAGTGGTTGCCCTATTGCCTTCTTCAAAGTTTGGAATTCAAAATTTTCTTTTTCTTGGTCCAGTTTCCACCCAAAGCTCAGTCCACCCTACTATTTAATCCATTGCTGGGAGAAGGACAGAGGGATTTCTGCCTTGATTAATGCTACTTCTATATTCAGAAGAGACAAATTTTTTTTGTTTAAATGCTGATCAATGTTCTTTTTTGTTAGTTCATGTGGAATCTTTTTTTTATTTTCTGAATTTTTTCTAAAGTTTGTAAATGACTACAGTTGACTGATTCACTTCTGATTTTTTTTCAAGTTCATTTTATCTTTGTCTTGAAATTTTTCATTAGAATTCCTGCCAATTCTGAAGTTTTCAATAGCATTCTTTATCCTTGAACTCAAAATTTCCCTTTCAAAACTTTGCAAACTATTCTTGACACATACCTGCACTTACGATATCATTAAAATAAGCTTCAGTGGATCCATTAGAGCTCATTTT
Organism: Acanthosepion lycidas; assembly: GCA_963932145.1. Lineage (NCBI taxonomy): Eukaryota > Metazoa > Mollusca > Cephalopoda > Sepiida > Sepiidae > Acanthosepion > Acanthosepion lycidas. The sequence continues at coordinate 18,700,615 of OZ010582.1, read as the reverse complement.
ATCTAGATTTTCTTACAAATTAAACATAAAGAATAAACAGTGTGAAATGCACATTTTATATTCAGTCATATTTTTCAACAAATGACCATTTTTCCATGAACAATTCTAAAGCCTTTGAACCCTGACTCCCTAATGTGTATGGTATATGCACTTTCACACACTGGCCAGTATACCAATTGCTCAGGTTTCAAAGGTCAGAGTGTGTATATGTGCAAGCAATAGAGAATTGAGTAAACTTCAAAAATATTCATCAGATTTCCCCAATACTTTATTATAGAAAGCTTTGCACCAATCTAAAATGCATTGATTTATTGATTTGATTCTTATGGCTTATCAACCTTTGCAGGTTATTTAAGGCCAGAAAATATTTTTAAATTGTAAGAAGTTTTTTGAGATAATAATGATTTATTGATATAGGTCCGATTGAACCTGACTGGAATTGGAACATATCCAGTACAAGCAGTCACCTATATAGGTATTGACCAGGCTTGACATTGCTTAACCAGTGATTGTACAAGAACTGGTATTTCAATGCCTTATGGTCATGAGTCCTATTATGCATTGAGTTGGCAACTGTGGTTTTCAGTCTTTTCCCTAAAAAAAATTGGCTTAGTTTCCATAAGAATATTGTTTCACCCCAGTGAAAGAGAGACAAATCCACATGTCTATCTACAAAGCATATACAAATGCACTTACATACACTGATATCTATATAAGCACATTTACACACAGCTGGATTCTTAGTCCCTCATATATTACACATTGACATTCTCAATCATGTATATCAGGTACCATCAAAAACACACACACATATATGTATATAATCTCCTTGACTATATTCATGCATTCTAAGCCACACATGTATATGTTTATCATTTGACTATATTCTTGTTTCCTGCTGTGAACAAAATTGACTCAGCCGACAAAATAAGATGTCCTACTTTTATTTTATCATATATTGTCCTGCAGGATTATTTTACTATATATATATATATATATATATATATATATATATATATATATATATAATCTGTAGACTCTGGTTTAAGATCATGACATTTCTTAGCATTATTGCCTCATTCTTTAGTCCTACCAGTTCAGACTTTTACAACTAGGACACGCCATAGTACTTTCAAGGAGTCAAATCACTCTAATTTTCTCCATGTTCCAAAGTTAAGAAAGTTCCACTCAGTTTTATTTTTCCACAAGAACTGTCACTTTGTGGAAAAGTCTCTCATGTGGGTGCTTCCTTGTACACTACAATATTGACCTCTTCAAGTAAAGGTTCAATTATTATCTATCTTCTTTATTTTCATAATCTTCACTTTCTATCACCTCCACTTTCATATCACATGTCATTCATCAGAACCATTTTAACATTAACTCTGTCTTGACTGGCTATTGAATCTTGGGTGAACTTTAGAAGATCTTAGAATTTGCTAAACAACAAATTTTATTTCTGTACTTTAAACATATTTTTTTTTTTACAGTGAGGTTCATTCTGTACAAGATCCAGGAGCCACTTGAAGTAGAGGGTTACAGATTAATAGGCACAGTTTAAGCAGATATGTGGGGAACATAACAGTTAACCCGAAACTTGAACTGGTTAAGATTGTCGTGAACGAGGAAAACATTCTCTTGGGAGTCAGTTCCACAGAGCAGTGGTTTGTGGGAAGAAGCTGCTTGAGTGGAGCTTACTTCTCACCAATGGAATACAGAGGGTTATCACTGTGAAGGTTAGAACTGGTGGAATGTGGTTCATCTGAACAATTTTTCCATTAAAATAGTGATAGAGCAGTGAGAGGCTTTTGATATTTCATATGTGAGAGACAGCTTGCAGGGTGGAAAATAATTTGTCACCCACAAAATGCAAAGTCCTCACTAGAATCCTCAATGGAATCCAAAATTCTATTGAGACTGGAAAGTGAGAACTGGGCTGCTCCCTGTCCAAATACTCCATTTTAGGCCTGATCTGGCTCTTGTAAAGGTAGAGGATAGCATGAAGAGTCAGGAACTTACTTGAACAATACAGAGAACCAACCATTTAGTGATGGATTGCATGTATGAGTTCCATTTGAGATCTGGGTTGAACTTAAGGCACAGTTGTTGGTCAAGGCATGGGACCTCTCTCAGAGAGCTTCCATTCATTGTGATTGGTGGTATTCATGGTCAGCAATGGGTTTGTCTGCAACTTCCCATCAACAATGTTTACAAAATGTTTTGATAGGACTAGATTTAATAAATAAATAAAAATGTCTAACAGATGATGATATAAACAAGAAAGACAAAGCAAGGAATATGTTAAAGACTAAAAAACACTTTTCTCTGGAAAGCTTGTAAGTAACAGCTCCACTTTTACTACTCTCTCTTGTATATATTTGTGTTTTGTTAAGATCACATCTCAAGATGATGTAGTTAGATATGCCTGTGACCTTGACAGTTAAAGAAAAGTTTATAAAGTCCATGAATGTAATGTGTTGGGTGTCACATTACATTTGTGCTCCTTTCTTTTTTTTTTCTTTTTTCAGCACTCTGGGTCTTTAAACATATTTCTTGTCTGTTCTACTTTTGATAAAGAGAAGTAAGAATAGGACAAGTCATGTTTTACTTAATTGTTTATTTATTTGTATATAATAAATATAAATAAACTTTTTTGTTAGTTCATAAGAAAAGAGGCTATAATTTCTGCTATAAAGTGCAAGAAATATGTTGAAGTTAAAAATGTTTCTATCAACTTTAGTTTCTTTTTCTCACTCTTCCTCTCATAGTCTCTGTTGATGAGGGATGATGTAACTATTATCAATTTGGAAGATGGAACTGGGAAATAGAATAAAACTAACAAACAAAAAAAAAACAATCTAAAACTAGTAGTAGTGATGAGATGATGATGTGTCATGTGAAAACAAAAAAACTAAAACAATAAATAGAAACCTATTAGAAAGTAATACCAACAAGGCTTTCCCTTCAGCTCTACCACTTCTCGGCTTCTTCAACATACACACCTATCTAACCATACCATCTTCATCTTTTGCCTTTATTGGAAAGAGGGATAGGGTTATTGCCTGTCATTCCCAAAAGGGGGAGAGTGTGAAAGGGGCTTATGCAAATTCTTTTGCCCTTGTGTCACATTTCATCTAAGTGGGTATGAGGTTAAATAGCTGCACTCATGAATCCTTAGACCAAAGACAAGACCTTCCTTTTCACTGGACTTTAGTATCATCCATCACAAGCTAGTTTTTGAGAGAAGAATCACTTGTAAAATAAACCAAGGGATAGGTATGTTGAGTTAGTCCTGTGTCAACTAATCAACCACGCATTAACCGAATGCGTATTAATCAAGAAATTATTGTATTCAGTTTAAAATCAGTGGTTCTCAACTGATTTGGGGCCATGCCCCACTTTGGTATTTCTAAAATTCTTGTGCACCCCCCCTGTAATATTTACTTTTTAGATATTTAGAATTTTACTTCAATTCATGTGAAGGAATCTTAAAAGGCCATTAACTTGGTCACTAAACAAACCTCCAAAGACCATGCTGTCCATGAAAGAGTAAAAATTAAAAAAAACAGAGAGAGTTTGATATATATAGTTTCAAAACATATGAAAGGCAGAAATATAAAATATTTGAATGAAAGCTTATTCTGTAATATACTTTGATCATTTTAATCATGAAATAATAATGCAAAATGAAATTTGAGCTCACATTGGGAAAGTAAGCCAAAGGGTGCACATCCCACTAAAATATTTACATGCCCCATGTTGGGAATCATTGCCATAGACCAAAGAAAGAGACCATCTTTTCCACTGGACACTGGTTTTTGAGAGAAGAATCACTTGTAACATAAACCAAAGGAGAGGTATGTTGAGTTAGTCCTATGTCAACCTATCAACCACCTCCAGATTGACCTTATAACCTAAACCTTCAAATTGGATGTCTTTATGTCTGATTAAATTATGATTAGTAAATATTATTTATGCCAATTTTTTTCTGTTTGGAGTTCATTTTATTACATTCAATGTCACTGGATTCTTTAATAAAAATTGGATATTTTGCCAGGCTTAGCTAACACACAGCAAATAGATGTGTTAAAGCCATTTCTACTGTGTTCAATCTTCATGAACACAATTATACTTTTAACTGTTTGTGGAATGTGTGTATAGGCTAATTATCTAGTTAATTATGGATGTTAACAATGTACATTGCTTTTTTCAGTAATAGTTTATTATAGGTAGTTACCTATTGCTTAGTGTATTCCCTCTCTTTCACTATATGCTTATGTGTACACATGTAAGAATGGAAACATTTACATGACATTTTTTTTGTTGAATTTAGCTTTGTATTTTTGTGGTAAGTAACAGCCCCTTTTTTTTGTTTAACAAAACATGTATTAACTAACAAGGTACTTTTGTTGAGCTTTTTATTTTATTTTTCTCGTATGCAAACAAGTGTTTTCTTTTCTGGACCTAATGAGTGTAGAAATTGTACAAATGTTTGTTGACTCCAAGCGCTTTCTACTAAACTATTAAACATTTTCAAGGATTTTAGTTTTACTACTATAATATATATATATATATATATATATATATATATATATATATATATAGTTAGTTACAGTACTAATATAAATTATAATAATTTAAATTACTAAGCACTAGATAGCGTTCTATTTTGTGTAGGGACCTACACTAATTCACCATACTTAAGGTTTAAAATGAACTGTAAAAATTAAAAAGCTTTCTTTGAAATTTAGTATTTCCAAGAAGCAAAATACTCTAGTATATTTCAAATAGAAATTATATTGATTGGAGTTGATTCACTTTTTGGGGCTAGAAATAGCTGATTAATGACTTTTTTAGTTATGTTATTGCAATGTAATTTTCTTTATCAAAAAAATCTTCCAAAAATAAAAATATGCTTTCTGAAACTTTATTTCAGAAATATTAGCTGATTTAAATTATAATTAATCTGGTTTGAAAAAAATATAATTAACTTTAAAATAAGAGAGAAATGGATTTTTAAAACAAGCAGTAGTGATGATTATGTACTTGTCATCACTCTTCAATCACTTAACAAGTGCTGATAAAGGTGTTGACAGTTTTATTGTTGTTCTGTGTAGACTTTATCTGTTAAAACATAATTTAAGAAAATGTTGGGTGAACATTTTTAAATACTCAGTAGTCTTAAAAATGTTGTAAATATTCTCTGTAATCTAATTTTAGGAACATTGTTTTTAAATTTACTATAGTCATTGGTCTTATTTTCCAGTAATACCCTATATGGTCACTGATACTTTCAAAATGGGCATGTTTATACACATAAAAAAGAAATTAAAAATTATTTTTAAAATCTTACTGTGTGATGATTTGTATTAAGCTTTCAATTTTTGATCAGTAAATATAGTCTTTACTTAATAACCTAATGCGATCAAAGTTTTGAAGAATTTTTAAAAGATTTTTGAAACTTTATAAATTATTTTAATTAAAAAAAAAAATGAAAACAATTCTTGTAAAAATTTATTATTTATTGAAAAAATTTTTTTTCTTAAGACTATAATGTCCTTAATACATATTATTTATAAAAGCAATTTCTCATTAGATAATGTCATAGATTTATTGCATTTTTTAAAATTTAATTTCTCAAGTCATGAAATTAAGTAAGTGGTGGGTAACAGATGTAAAAATAAAAAAAAAATATTTCTAGGAAGATTTTCTTAAATTATGATTTCAAAAATAATTTAATTCATTTATGAATAAGTCCTGAAAGTTTCATTAAAATCTGACAATTATTTGATTTTTGCAAGAATTTTCAAATTAATATATTATTATACCAGAAAAATGGTGCTAAAATTTATATAGTCAATTTTTTTTTTGATGCAAAAAAAAAAAAGATTTTTAACCAAAATCTCGAATATGTTAGAAAGGATTAAAAAATAATTTGGTCTTTCCTCTTAATAATAACAAACATTTTGATGCTAAAATTTTGTTTTTATTATATTTGGGGCCTTTTTCATCATGCTATTCTGTTTTTTCAGCAAAAAGTAGAGATACATAATTTTGTGTAATTAGTTATTCTTTTTTATGTGTGCGTGTGTCAAAAAATTCAGATACAAATAAAATATATCTGTAAAAAACAGTATAAATAAAGACGAAAAGAAAACTTTTCTTTATATCTCAGTAAAGGAAAGTTTTCCTTTTGTCTTTATTCACACACACGCACAAACTTAATATATTTTCTGTTTATATGTTTTTATATATATATATATATATATATATATATATATATAGGATTAATACAAATATAAAATTTGCCACTTAGCTGATTGATGTTATATCCAGTACCTCAAGTCCAAAGTTTCATAGATGAACCTTTTTTGTAATTGTTCAGTCCACTCATCAGGAGTTTTCAGCAAATGACTATTAGTTGTTTTTTTTCCCTTCGAAAATTGAGAAAACCATCACAAAGTGGAAAGCCTTTTTGCATGATGTGTTTCAGTCTATAGGACTTTATCTGGCTAAAGTGATGTTTATGTTGATGCAACTAGACATGCAAATGAAGGAAAGGGGATGCTGAGTATTTTAAATTTAAGTTAAAGTGTTTCAACAAAATAAATTAAAAATAGCAATCTAAGTATGATAAATTTTGTTTTATATTACTTCATTGGACTTAAGTGAGGTTTACATTGATACAACTATACATGGAGGAAAGGGGATGCTGAGAATTATATAAAAATTTTTTTAACCAAGTGGCAAATTTTATATTTGTATTAATCCTATATATATATATATATATATATTTATATATATATATATATATATATATAAATAAAACATATAAACACATAATATATTAAATGTTTGTGTTTGTGTGTGAATAAAGACAAAAGGAAAATTTTTGAGGCTTTATGCCAGATACAGCTAAACTTGGTAAAATAATTATATATGGTTATTTTTAATTTATTTTGTTTAAATATTATTTTTGATGGCTACTCATATTTTTTTTTAATTAAACAGTATTTATCATCCAGTTACATCTACTGGCCTACAGAGCTTCTACTTGATATTTAAAATTTATATATCATTCTCTCCACACAATGGATGAAGGCGTTGGTTAGATCCAGTAACAAGACCCAAAGATTGTGAGTTCAATACCCGGTTAAGGCAGTGGATAACTTGGAGAGGGGAATTAACATGAGATAACTGATAACTGACATCCATTAAACATGGCATATGGAACTAGAACAGTCTACCCCAGTGAGCGAAATAAAGGGTTCAGTTCGACATTCCAACCACCTGAAGAAGGCTGGAGCGTACAATGGCCGAAACGTTTTAATAAGTATGGCGACAAAGATGAGGACAATAGTCTGAATAATGTAAATAGTATATATATATATATATAAGAAATGGATTGCTATTTTTAATTTATTTTGTTGAAGCATTATTTTTTATGTATATTCATATAATTCAGAAGCTCTGTAGGCCAATAGTAGGGTGTCTGAACTTACTGATCATTGTATATAGTGTGTGGGTATAGATAGATGGGAGGTGGTGTAATGGTTATATTCATAGAAAATGGAATTGGTAAACTGAATTCACTTGGCGTTATTATTTTTTGGGTACTGTGTGGATTCCTATCTCATCACTCTGTCTTACTGCCAGATGTCTTAACAAGAAAATGTTCTGTCGTCGACATACACTTATGGTTGATGAAAAATAGAATATGTGAGTGAATAAAGCAGTCTCCCATAACTAACACCCAGAAAATAATTTGTAAACAGTGCTACACCCATTGTCAACCTTGACAGAGGCTAATGTTACATACATGAGTTTATCTATATAGTTATTTCTCTTCTGGAGATGTGAAGTTCTGAATAGCAATTAACTTTAAAATTTGAGAAGACTGCTTGCATATTGTATTTCTTTTTATTTTGATATCTTATTCATATACACATATTTGTATTTGTGTTCAGGTATGTATATAGACAGGCAATAAGTTTTAGCAGTATGACTCATGCACTTAAACCTTCTCCTTACCTTTTTATGTCTTTATTCAAGCACTTAACAAATGACTTGCACTTCAGTGCAGATTGTAAGTACAGAAATACACATAGTTGCACATATACTAATTATATAAGTATAATAAAGTTGTTATTTTTTCTTGTTAGCAAACGTAACATGTAACCATGTTTGGATAGATATATACCTTCATAGTTTACTTATGAACAAGAATTCATAACCATACAGACGTTCGTCTGTGCATCAAATATTGCTCCCACATCTGGTCTAGTGCTTCTGCTATGTATTTATAAATTCTCGACAAAATCCAAAAAAGGATCTGCAATATTATTGGTCCTGACCTGGCATTTTGGCTTCACCCACTTTGCTACTGCTGTAACATGGCTCTGAATATTGCTGCCATGTCTGGTATGTTGTTTCTGCTATGTATTTAGAGATTCTTGACAAAATCCAAAGAAGAATCTGCAATGTTAATGGCCCTGACATCTTGGCTTTAATCACTTTCCCATTATGGTAAAGTAGGTTCCCTGTGCTTTTCTATAAATATTTTCATGATAATTGTTTTGATCAACTTAACTCGATTTTATAAATTGCAGCGTAGTACTAGGTTAGCAACTAGATCTCCTTATTTTACAGTTGAAATTGCTAGATATAACTCAAGGTTCTATGCTAACAGTTGCTTTTCTTACCCTTCTTGCTCGTGGAACTCGCTTCTGACTTCTTGATTCCCAGTCAACTTTGATCTTCAAAAATTTAGATGTGATGTCAATCATTATCTTATGTTATTATATCATTCTCTTTCCTAATAATGGTTTTCTTTTTCTCTTATTCTTTCATACTCAGTAACCCCTTGTGTCTTAGTGGCTTTATTGCCTTGATTGGGGTGAAATGATTAAAAAAAAATCCATAAGTATCAGAATATTCAAACAATCCCTTTATCACTCTTAGTTTTAACAGGCAAACACAAAGCAAATTAAAACACAAAGCTAAAGTTATGGCCACAAATATGAGGCACCTGGTAATGATTGGAAACAAAATAATAATCTGCCAAACTAGCTTGGCATTATAATAAAGTGCTCTAATATAGATTTACTAAGCTTGGCTTATTCTGGCTTCTTATTATAAGAATTATTATTCTTGGCTCATTATAAGTATGAGATACAGTGAGAATTGCATTTACTTTTCTGTAGCTTAGTTTAATTTGTCATAAGACTACAGGTATAGGGTACCTTGTGAGGATTGAATTCACTATATAGTAGTTACAGTCTATTAGAATAGTTTTACTCTAAAATGAAACACTCATGTTAATCCATTGTTTAGGTATGTTAGTCTTGTAAGCCATTGTGTATGAGCTTGACTCTCACTGAGTGCTTAAAAATGAGTTACAGTGCCTAAAATTAGCATTGTTTTATATAATATATATGCAGAGACTAAGTATGTTGTTCTGCAAACCATTTTTCTTTTACTGGATTGAGTTCAATCTTCACTGAGTGACCTTTGTGTGTGCCAGACCTAGCTGAGAATGTAAGCACCATAAATGTCTGTATATAGATCTATGTATAAGGCAAGGTCTAACCAAAATGTCATTCAAATAAGGGATAAAATAAACATTTTTTGAACATGTCAGTGTCTACTATGATTGTGATGAAGAAAGACATCTGGTTTTTTTTTGGTATTGAAAGAATTATTATAATAATAATAAAATTATCAGTGAACATGGTAATACCTTTTTTTATTGAAATGCCTGTATTGAAAAATCTTGACAACAGATATGTTTATCTGGTTATAGAGATTATTGCCACAAAAATGTTTTACCATTGAAGAGAAAATATTTTGAAAGCTTTGCAAAGTTGGTTATATCTAATTTTATTTATATTCAGCCGCAAATAGTAAAATGTTTTTAATGCCCACATTTTTGAAAACTAGAAACTGAATACACATTTTACAGAGTATAATATACATTATATATATATGGAAAATAGAGTATAATATATATTTTAAGCCAAAACTTCTTAAAATATATATAAATATATATATATATGTGTGTGTGTGTGGATGTGTGTGTTATAATCTCTCTCTCTCTCTCTCTCTATATATATATATATATATATATATATATATATATATATACACACGGCGTGATGGGTAAATTGTCACCATTTTATGTTTTTAATTTTGTGCATGTGCATTGTTTGCTTTTGAATTTGTCAACTGCACAGTATAGTAGAGTCAGTTGGGCACCATCTGTACGAAAAAGAGTACCATGATGCAACTCAGTCCAACAGAAATTTGCAAATGCCATGCTGTACTGCTTGCATACATACATACACACATACACACACACACACACATATATATATATATATATATATATATATATATATATAGTTTGGTTGAAGCCAATGAAAGTTCTTTGGTTCATTGGTTCAGACTATTTTTCTTGTTTTTAGGGAGAATTTGTGCATAAATTATCCAGTATCATTAGATTATTTTAGCTTTCATAAGTTGTTAAGAAATATTTTTTTATGTGCAGATAGTGTATTGGTAGTGTCTGTGGGTATGCATTGTATTTAGTTAGACACATCCCTCTTGATCCATAAATAATTCTTCATAATGGCTTATGAAAGTCAAAAGGAAAAATAAAACCTCTTAAACAAAGAAGCTTTGTTGATCTTCAAACAAACCTATGTAAAAAAAAAAAAAAAAAAAATTACCCCCTAATACACAATTCACACGCACATTCGCACACTGACATACCCAAAGTTATAAGATAGATGTCTTGTATCATGTAGCAAAGTATGACATTGATTTCACAAGTGGCCAGAAAACATAGATTCTGAGCCAAACCATCTTGATAATTGTTCACAGCTCCCTGATATTTGTTGGTACAGGATTGGTGCAAATTCTCAATTGGATTTATATTGGGCAAGTATGGTTGCTACACCATTTGTCAGAAGTTCCTATAATGTTCCTCAAAAGCAATTCTAGGTAATTGGGCCTGCTGGAATGACTCATTGTCATTGGAGTACATGGATTTCATGAATAGGTGTAAATGATTAGTGCAATCTAGTGATCATCAGTTAATGATATTTTTAGTCAGATCAGCAGGCTCAGCCTATTCCACAGGAACAAACTTCACACCATTATGGAACCACCTCTAGCCTGCACAGTTCCTTGCTAACTATAGTCCATGTCCTCATAGGTTTTGTGTCATATCTGAAAAAAGTGGAAAAGTGACTCATTAGAGCATACTACATGTTGCCAGCCATCTCCTTTTTTTTATATGCCATGTTCCCTTAGAACATAGCAATTATGGCTCTCCACAACTTCCTGTCCTTTATAGCTCTTAATAAATTTTGTATTTTTGTTATTTCTCCTAAAGACTGTTCTGCCATCCATTTACTCAAGCTAAGTATGTTATGTATTGTTTTCCTCTGTCCCTCTTACTTTCTATTTGTCCTGTGAGTATCAAATTTTCCAAGCCCACTTCCTTCATTATGTGCCCTAGAAATTTCAGATGTCTCTTCCTGATATTAAGTATAAGTTTCCTTTTTGTTTCTGTTTTCTTTAAAACTATCATTGCTCAGATAATCAGTCTATGGTATCCTCAGCATCCTGCTGTAGAACCACATTTCTGTTGTTTCAAGTCTGTTCTTCATCAGTATGTGTGCATGCACCTATATATATATACATGCACACACCAATTGTGATGTTTGGTCATTTAGTCAGATTTTGTAATGTGGTTTGGGTTAAGAACATTTCAACACCCACTCATATCTGATTTTTTATAAAAATTAGAAAAATAAAGGTAAAAAATTAAGCAACAGACACCAGCAGGGTGTATTTGTGTGTGGAGATGATGAGAGAATGTGAAAAATCTTATAGATGAAATATTTCCTGACATCTGTTGATCATGGCTTCTTCGGGTCTGAATGAAAGACAAAACTGTGTAAGGAAAATATGTTGGGATTTTTGAAGACAAAAGGGACAATAAATTAAATTACCTTATAAGATCCTATGATTAGAACATTTATATGCATTTATGTGTATTTTTGTCTGTAAATCTATGTATTTTTATGCATCTTGCTATCTTTGCACTCCTGCTCACACACATAGATACATATATTAATACGCCCAGCCATCCGCATACTAGATTTACATGGCCATAAAAAGGTTACTTGATTTGTGAATATTTCATTGAAAAACTCAGCAATCAAAAAAGAAATAAAATGAACAGAAATGATGAAGATGTTAGTCTGAATAAAATGTTTGAGTGGTGATTGTGCTTGACTGTCCTATTTGTAGTTTTCTCAAGAAGGTAGACATTATGTACAACCCAATGAGGTTTTTGTATTGTACAGATAATTACAGTCTGTATCGGTTGAGTGGTAATTGTTTCGGCAAGGACCATTATTAAGGCTAGAAATAAAAATATTAAATTAAGAACATAATGGGTGAGAAATATTAAGATAATTTTATCCCAAAAGTAAGGTAAAAATGTTTTATGAATAAGACTTTAGCCAGAATGGAGAGCTTTCTAGAACTAAACAAACATAATGGATTTGGGTAATGGAGTTGGCTAAAGTATTTAATATTGTTTTCAGACATATTTGTTGTGTATGTATGTGTATCACAATAAAAACAAACAAACAAACACGTATCCCAAAATTTAATAAAAATCAAACACAGTAACAGAAAAGAAAGAGATAATTTTTGCATAAGACTGTATATTTTCAATTCAGATAACACTTTGCATGAGATATTTCCTGCCTTAAAAAGAAACAATGGATATAAGCCAGAATTATAATCAAGAATGTATGGTTGTTAGTAAAAGGGACAGCCGTCCAACATGCAAATTACAAATTAGAGATACCAAAATCAAACAAGTACAACAATTTAAATATCTGGAAAGTGTTTTAAAAGAGGATGAAAAATGTGACACTGGAATTCAAAAATGCCTTGGGATAGTGAAAGGTACTTCCCGAAAGCTAAGCAAAGTATTAAATTTTGTAAAAATCCAAGAAAAGAGTTATGTATTATCAGTTCTCCTATTGTAGTGAATACTGGACAATCACCTCAAAGATAAAGAAGAGACTTGAAGCAACAGAAATGTATTTTACCTACAGAAAGATACTTGGAATAACATTGACTGAACATATTAGCAATGATAAAGTTTTAAAGAAAATGGAAACAAAAAGGAAACTTATACTTAACATCAGAAAGAGACAATTGAAATTTTTAGGGCACAATGATTAAAGTGGGCTTGGAAAATTTGATACTCAGAGGGCAGATTGGATGCAAGAGGGATAGAAGAAAACAATGCATTACGTACCTAGCAATCTTGTGTAAAAGGATGGCAAAATAATATTTAGGAGAGATAATAAAAAGTTAAAATTTATTAAGAGCTACAAAGGGCAGGAAATTGTGGAGAGCCATGATTGCTAACATCTTGAAGGGATATTGCATATAGAAGAAGAATTCTCTCATTATAGCTGGATCATGTTATTCTTCAAGAATGGTTGCATTGATCATAGACAAATTTTTATAAAATTTTGTTATCAAACATTCTTATAACAAAATTTCATGAAAGATTTGTTTATGATAAACACATCCATTCTTGAAGAATAACTTGATCCAGCAATATATTTCTTGTCTGAAATTTGTTATAAATTTTCTTAATATCTTTTAAAGTAAATAGTAGTATGCAACAATGTAAGGGTAGATGAGTCTATTACTGAGATCCTTGTGTGATTCAATTTAAATTTTTTCATGCTTTACTTAAATTATTATTCATTCAAATTTCATAAAGACTGAAGTAATTTTTAGTAAGAAGAATTCAGCAAAATTTATTTATACTATAAAACCAGAAAAGAATTTATTTTATAAGGTTTTCATTGAACTAACATTTATTTTCTATAGAAGATTTGGAGTTGTAGATTATTTGCTGAAGTTAAACAATGAAAGGTCAATTTTTTCCTGCTTTAACTTACTATTGGGACTTACTGGACACTCACAGAATATAACTCTCTTTTTAAAAGTTATTTATTTAAAACTTTAATTGTAACAGGATATATTATTTTATGGATGTGTGGGGAGCTGGCCAGTATCAAGTTCACTTTTAACACTAGCATATTGGAGCATATTCTTATCTATTTTCAATACTTTTACATATATTCATGTACCTTGTACATCTGTTATTTCTTGCCATATGTTCTTTTTCTTTTCCCAGTATTCCTGATTTTGATTCTTGTCTGCTTTTACAATTTTGTTTTCTCATCAATTACAAGCAAGTAGAGAATTTACATCCAAAAAAAATACCTATAAATAACATAACTTTACTGCAATTTTTCTATGCATTATGTACAGCTTAGTAGCAAAAATATTCTATCAAAGTCTAAAGTGAAACAAATCAACAAAAAAATTTTTTTTTCTTTTAGTTTCAAATGTTGGTCATAGAGAGAAAGAAATTGCTATTGTAATTTCACATGATTATCACACATTATAAAAAACATTGAGTAATATAAAATATGAACTAATATATGAGACAAGGTTGATCTCTGGAATTGAGTAAATCATTACATATGTTTGTGTTGTATGCATTTTTTGCATTCAGAAATGAGGAGGAAATAACACATTTTGATCTATAATATATATATATATATATATATATATATATATATATATATATATATATATACCTGTGTATGTATAATTATGAAAACAGACTTCAGCTATATAGATGCAGTACATTTTCGTTAATCTTATATTTTCACATTCACTTAGAAATAGATTTTGTGATTGAATATCTACACACATTTTGGTAACAGTTTTTCATTTAAGCAGGTTTTATTAAAGACCATAGATAAGATTTGTTTTGATAATTTTTTTTAGTGAATTTTCTCTTAATTTCATACAATGTAATGGATGTTTGGTTTTAATATGTGCAAAAATTGTCTGTATATATGTTTCAGCACTTTCAAACATCATTGGTTATTTTCAAGGACAAATTTCAAATATTTTAAAATTCAAGAAAATGATTAAAATTGCTATATGTAACTGTAAGTTCTATGCTAACAGTTTCTTCTCTTGCATTTCTTGCTTGTGGTCCTCTTCTTGTCTCTTGCTTTCCAATCAACCTTGATCTTTAAACAATTTAAATGCAATATCACTCATTATCTTCTGTTTTCTTAATTCCTGTTCTTTTATTGTTCTCTCTGTTTAATGTTTTTCTTTTTCTCATATTCTTTCATATTCAGAAACCCCTTGTGTCTTAGTGGCTTTATTGCCTTGCTTGGAGTGAAATGGTAAAAAACCTCCCAAAACTTTAATGCATTTGTTTTTCCTATCATAGCATTTAGTGTTTAGACTGTTGTAACCAGGAACAAATATTGCCATCAACATATCAAAACATGATTTAGAATTATAACATTCTAAACACCAAATTTCATAATGTAAAATAAAACAATATATCAAAGTTTTCTTGATTTACCAAATCACATAACATATTCTGTTCTTTAAAATAGCCAAAGATGGTGAAAGAATATATACTTACAATTTGTATACATACTAGAACCAAACATCTGATATGGAATTTGAAATGAATCTGGGTTTTTTGATTCAATATCTATGCACTCTCACACACTTGTTAAAATACCTTTGAACTGTCAAGTCATTATAATCACATAAAACTAAAAATTTATTCAACCACCCCCATCATTTGAATGTATAGACCTTTAATCTGGTGACCTTTTAATGCTTCACTGGCTATCACTTAAATTCTACATTCTTTTCTTGAAAATGATCAGAGTCAAAAGTACTTGGAATTTTATACACAAATTTGACAAATTCCTTTACAAGTTCTCACCTAACATCATACAACTTGTTTGACACCAGGGCAAACTCCTCAAAAGCTCACCAGATATTCTTTTACCATTCATTTTCCTAATAATGAAAATTCACAAAAGACATTGGACAATTTGTTTAAATTCTTCTGAGAAATCAGAAAAATTAATTTTAAAAAAACTTAAACAAAGAACTTTTGGTTTTTAACCAGACCTGCTTAAATAAAACACATGCACACACAGGCATCATTGGCCTCTGTTTATCAAGATTAACAATAGATATAGCAGCCATATTTACTGTTTCTGCTTTTGCAGTTACATTAATTATAGGGAATGAATTGCCCGTTTACTCTTCCATTCTTTTTCTCTCTACTATCATGGCATAACGGTGATAAAACCAGTCCATATTACTAGTGCTATAACGTGGAATGAAATGCAGGGAAGTAAATTCATGCCTTCCTCAAAAGAATTCAGTGGAAATTAACACCAGTAGTCTCATTTGGAATTCAAATTTGGTTTTGTCATTAATTTCCTTTTTTTTTTCTTTTTTTTTTAATGGCTAAAAACCATTGCACCATCTTGCCCTTTCCTCCCTTCATGCAGACAGACAGACAGACATTTAAGTATCTGTTTCAGAGACAGTAGTATAATAATAAAATAATGTGGCAATCTATTTTGGTTGTATAGATTGTTCAAAAATGCATTTGCATGTATAGAAAATAATGCAGCTTGTAACCTGTCCAAATGATCGAGAATAATATCTTTTGCAGTATTGTGAGCTGAAGGGAGAAAGAAAATAATGCTTATATTTGCATAATTCTGCCATCATTGCAAAGAAAGAAAGGAAAGAATATCTGGAGAATATCTGGAGAAAAAGAAATCACTCATTTTTATTTCAGAGATGGGAATAATATTCAATTCTTAGCTGAAGTCTTTAACTGGTTTTATATTGTGAATATACTTTCAAAACACACATCTCTTGATGGGTTGGAAAGATAAGAGGTGATTTTATCATTAAAAATAAATGCTTGTCTGGTTTTACATTGTAGAGATGATATTTTAAAACTTTTGACAGTATTGCTGTGTACAAGAGGAGTATGAAAATAGTTTTTCCTAATGTGAATTAGAAAAAAAAAATTAGTCATTATTAAATAAAAAAAACAGTTTATAATCTAAAAATGTAAATTTAGTAAAAACATTTTAGTTGAAACTAAATGAAATATTACAAACATTTAAAAGAATGTTTGTAATATTTTATGGTAATGATCAAAATTGAAATTACATTTCTATCAGTCAAACGAAAAACTTGTAAAACCACTTCAAGTAGGTTTCTGTATCTGCACCGGATTTTTTTTTTATATCATTGACAAAACCATGGTTGAAAGGAGAGATATTTTCATGCCTTTTCCAAGAAAATTTGTAAAAATAATAAAAGTTTACTTTTATATGTACCCTTACATATATTTGCATTTAACACATATTGTGCATGTTCATTGTGAATACAATACACTTTAAAAATGGTATTTTCTCCCACTTCATACATTTATATATTTGTAAAATATATGTCATAAATATATATCTGCTTATGTCTATTCTATTAGTAATTCAGTTTCTGTCAAATGCTGTTTGATTAGAGCACAGTTAAATATATTGATACAATCTATCATATTTGGTTGCACTTTTTGCATAATTGACTTAGCTGGGAAACTAAACTAGATACAACCATGTTACTATAAATTACACTGCTTCTGATTTTCCCTACAATTTCTTATATTATCAAAATTTTTGTACATTATCAGTATTATGTGACATTGTGGTCAAGAAATAATAATTTGGCTAAAAATAGACATACGTCAAAAAAATTTTTTTATAGGTTGAGAAGCTGTTATTTTGTGCCTATGTTGATTGTCATTCTAGACCAAAATTACTATGCTGTCAAAATCAATTCACTTTTGCTTTTAAATTGCAAAGACACATACACACATAAAATGTATTATTTTTTTATCCTCAATCTTTGCTGTTATATGTTGCCCCATTCTATAAATTACCATTATTTACCATTTGGTTATTGAAAAAAGAAATTCAGTTCATTGAAGAAAGGATTACAATTTTATGACTTTTTTTATCTTAGTCATTTTCCCATTAAAAAAAAACATATAAAGGATGAAAACAAAAACTTAGTTGTAAAGAATAAGTATTTTATTAATGAAATCCACTTTGTTAAAAAAAACTTGATTTAAACAAAATGTGTAGATGTATTTTTAAATGCAAAATATATTTTGTCCTTTGACCTTCAGTTATTCTTGCCAGAAAGTCAAATTTTTATGGCACACATCTAAACATTCTGTATGTGTGTTTTTATATACAGAAACATGATAAAAATAGACATATTTAGATAAGAGATTTATATTCATTAACCTCAACTATTGAAGTATATCATACAATTGATGAGCTATTAACAGCAGAGATTAAAATTAATCTTTCAGGTGTTGATTTTTATTGTATCTTCTCTTTTAAAATAACTTATGAAACTGCATTCAGAATATAAATCATTTTTGTAGATGGTTTGTCTTCATTCATGATCCAAAATGACAGACATTCACTATCATTCAGAGTAGAAGACACACTGACTAACTAATTAGCATCAACTCATACCTTTTTGGACTAGCCATTCTTGAGTGTTTCGGCGGGGATTAATTAGTAAAGCTTGTATCAGTAAATCATTATTATCTGGAAAAAATTCTTAAATCTAAAAATATTTTTTTGGCCTTAAATAGCCTGCAAAAGGTTGATAAGCCATAAAAATCAAATCAATCAATTTACACACACACACACACATTTAAATATGTGTAAAGGTATATGTATCCACGTGCATATACCTATAACCTTAAATTAGGAGAAAGTGTCATTCTCCTAATTTAAGGTTACAGGTATATACACTTGGAATTTATAATAGATATTGCATCATGAAAAATTTGTAGAAAGGTACAGATTTATGCACAATGTTTTCATTTGATTGCAACATTTCTCTTGTTTAAAATATAATTATATATATATATATATATATATATGATAAAACATAGTATTAATATATGCTATATTTATAGGTCAATTGCTCAATAGATTTAAATATAAAGGTGGACAGAAGTGACAGTCTGTTTCAAGCTTAAACAGACTTGTCAGGTTATGTGTGCTGTGTTTTTGCTTGATTATATATACAGATCAGTGATGCATTGTGAATAGTCTATTGTGCTGCATATATATATATATATATATATATAGAGAGAGAGAGAGAGATAGGACAATTTGTATAATTTTAGTTATTTAGAAAATATGATCATTAACTTTGTTTTTGTGCAGAAAAAGTGTGTACATACTCATAAATTTTGTGTGTACACAACTCTTTCTTTAGGTGATCTTATTTTTTTATTTTTTTGTACTTTTCCCAAAAGAAAGGCCTGTCTCCCTGCAGCCAGTTCTAAAAAATGTTAATTCCACTAACAAAGTAGCTGTTGCAAATAAAATAAGCTGATAGAAGAATGCAGCATAGTAGAACACAAATATGTAGATGTTGTGGATTAGTTTTATCATGCAGAATTAGGAGTTTTCTCTTAATGTCACTTTGAATAATTAACAGCTCACAGATTTGCATTCTCAAAGGATGTCTGTTGGCTAGAAAACTTCTACAACGGAAACTTGTAGCTTACAAATAATCTAGGTTTGTTTTTTTGTTTTCTTTTTTGGCATTTTTTAAAAATTCTTTTCATATATTGATTCACATGGCATCTAAATCTTTGATCTTAGAAATCCAATGTTATCTTAAAAGCTAGACAGAATTCAGATATTACACACACACACACACACACACACACATCATGAATCACAACCGCATTTCTTCTAATACAGCTTAGAATTTCTACTATTAAAACACAAATATTGAAAATATTAACAAAGAACCTCTTGAAAATGGCTAATGAATTGGCCAAAAGCACTTGGGATAACAATCATTATGGACAGTTCCTGTATACTTTTAGCTTCCTCCAAAGGAAAACAATGAGAACATTATAAAAACTTAATATTTTTCTTTTCTGTTGCATTCAATGAAATCTGTATAAAAGGTTGTTGCCAAAATATACAATATCTATCTTTGTGTATCTATTGATATATAGACGTGTATATGTTTATTGATATATAATTTTTTAATAGAAGCTACTAACAGATTGTTATTACTGTTGTGAGTTTGATATTCATTGGGTGTTCATACTGAAAACACTGGTTCTTGTTCAATCACTGAAGTTAAGCAGTCAAGCCTGGTTATTACTTAGGACTGCAAACAACCTCCTACAATCCAAAATATATTTCAGCCTTAAATAACCCACAAAGGGTTGATAAGCCGTAAAAAAAGAAAAAAAAAATGATCAATCATTTGGTGCTTTACAATTGTGACCTTGTACCAGACTGAAAATTTTAATATATAAGTGTATGAAAAACAGTCAGACAATTTGAAAACAAGATATACTAGAAACAAGAATTATGCTTAATTTTGTTTAATCTGAAAAATTACCCAATCAAAACTAAAACAAAGTCATGGACATTTCATATTATCAAGTGTTATTAAGAACTAGCAGCATTCAAAAATCGTATGACTCATACAGCAATCACTATCACTTAAAATATTTTTGCCCTTCCTTGTCTTTAAAGGAGTGCCCTTTGCTGTACTGATGTTGCTACATGCCTTACTTCTTGCCTATCTCACACTGTGAATTTTTTCTAAGCTCTATACTAAACATTAAATCTATTATGAAAAAAGAACTAAACAAAATGAACACAAAACGATCAACTTTAAAAAAGGACTTGTAACTGGAAAAACTGAATGAAAAAAGAATGTTAACAACAAATACTTTTTCACACCCAACCCAGTTCTGTGGAATCAGAATCAACGTTGAGTTTAAGCAAGCGAATGAACCAATTGGAGTAAAGTGCCATGCAGATTTAAATTTTCCCCACTTGTGACGAATGCAGCTATCGATTTATTTTTTTTGCATGCTAGCATGCTAGTTAACATTCGTTTCAGTCAGCTGTTGGCTCTCATGCTGGCCAATAGAATCTTCCTGCCTATTCGTGGCAGCCAGCTACAGGCTCTCACTCTGGCTAGTACAAAATGGGCACAAACTACATGAAAACTGCCGTAGAAGCATGAAAAAGTCAATTATTTCCACTATCGATGGAAGTTGGGAAATGCAAAGTCAGTCTTGGCCTTCTCGCTAACTTTGTGCATGTAAATTTTGGTGCAAATCCATTGAAAATTGCGGCCGTGCATTCGTTACACACACACACACACACACACACACGCATATCCTGCCTTTTATAGATAGAGATAATTTAATTGGTGAGGTTCAAGGGGTGTAAGTAAAATGTAATCTTTATTTTCTTTAAGTGTTAATCAACTTGTGTCTTTTTTTTATATACTATAAGTTTATCAATCTTTATTTGCTCTCAGGACGCTGAACTGCCGAGATTTCCAATACAATATTTTCTCTTCAATCAGTTATTTCATGACACTTGTCTGAATACACTGTTGATATGAAAGTTTTAAAATTTAATTGATTTTTTTTTTGTTGTTTTTTTCAACCTTTTTTAGAACACTTTGTACTAAGTAAAAATTGTTAGCATTGTTTTGAAATAATTTGAAGATGAGAGAACTGAAAAGAAGGAAAGGAAAAAGAGAGGAATTTTGGTAAACAAAGAAGGAACAAAGAGAATGGAAGTAGAGAAGGAAAGAAAAGAAAAAGAGGAAGATAAACTGAGAAAGGAAAAAAATAAGACAAATTACAGAATTAATAAAGAAGAGATAGAGAAAGAAAAAGAAAAATATAAGAAAGAGAAAAGAAAAAAGTTAGATTTGGTTATCAATGATATTATTTTGTATAATTCTTTATCTATGAAGACCAACATTGGTTTCATAATTAATAAAGACATTTATGAATTTGAAATGAGAAATGAACATTAGAAATACATAATTGTGGCTGATAATAGAAAATTTCTTTTTCACTTGATATTTTTTCTTCTTATTAACATAAATGGTGCACAAATGTTTGATAAATCAGAAATAAACAAATTTATTAACAACTAAAATCTACTGTTATTTAAGCTCAAATGAAATCTTTTGAACTTCTGTATATAAATCTGACTGGTCATGAAATTTCATGTATATCCTCTATACAAAGAAAGCTGAATCCATCCCACCATATATATATATATATATATATATATATATATATATATATATATATATATATATATATATAATAGCAAAATTTTCCTCATTTCTTGAAAATCTTTTATTGCTGATTTAAAACCATTTCTATAGTAAAATCATTTGCAATGAATTCTTATTGTAAAATTATTTATATTGTATTTACATTACGCATATATAGGTATACAATATATTTTCTGAAAAACCCCAAATTCCCCTCCAAGCTGAAGATTTTTAATGGCTGTTGTCTACACACTAAAGTTCATATTTGGCTCTAAATATGACTCAGTTCAACCTACATTTTGAAATTGACCTCTGCTGCACTTTACCTGGCCTTGTAGAGTGCAGTAGAAATTATTTCAAGTCTGTCTTGGTTTTTACTCACGTCATTTAGTTGTCTTTACTAGTCAGACACAGGATATTTTATTTACATTTTGGTGATTTTTAAAAATTTTATTTTGAAGACTACAAGTTCTTTAATGGCAGTAGTTCTTAAAATTCCCAGTGCTCCTTTTCAGATAATTAGCACTCCCCTCTTAAACTGATCTGGTAAATGAAGTAGAGTTAATGTCACATGTTTGGATTTGGTTGTATTATAGTAATATGTCTGATTATAGAAAATACTGGACTTTAGCTTGCAAGTTTTTTTCCCCATACACACATTGCAATTTTGGCTAAATGTTTAAAATACATCTAAACATGTAAATATATATGGGCAAAAAAAGCTAAACAAATACATATACAGGGTATGGCAGAAATACCTCCCACATTATGGTAAGATATTAGCTAGACGAAGACACCATTGCCACGAATATCTTACCATTATGTGGGAGGTATTTTTGTGACACCCTGTATAAAATGTTCTTACTTCTTCCAACCAAGGTTCAGAAAGTTAATTCATCTTACTGCCCTGTTAAAATTATATTCACTTAAGCCACAAGGGAGCATTACTGCCCATATTGAGGGACATTGCTCTCTGACTAACAGTAAACTTAATTCCAGGTGTTATTCTAAAGTTAATATTTTGCGTAAGTTTCTTGTAGAAGATAGTTAAGTATTAGATGTTTTTTTTTAATTTGTACCAACTGGATTTATAAAAAAAAACCTGAATTTTCACAACTAAGATTATCTCATGCTTCTGCTCTTCTTTCAAACATTGCCTGTATCTTCTTATCCTTTCCTTTATCCCTTCCAATCTTCATCGACTGTAGATGTTTTTATCTAAATGTTAAACATGGATTAGCTTTAGAGGTAAAAAAAGAAAAAAAAGGAACAAGGAATCTGCAAATACTTTTTACAGAATTCTTTCTTTTTTTATATTTCTTTTGCTTTTTCCATCACTGTATGCCTTGTCATCTTTCATTTATTATCTTTCTGCATCTTTTTCTTTTATCTTCAACTCTTCTCTGTACAAGAGGGATGCTGGGAAATTATCAGTTCAACGAAGAGAGAAGAATTAAAAAAAAATTTTTTGATGTTTAGTCATTTTTATCAGATTTGGGAAAGTAGGTTGGGCTGAGAACATTTTTGAGAACTTTTATCTTGTTTTATTTTCATCTAGTTTTCTTACTTGCCATCTTTGCCCTTTGACACCCTATTTTATCTCACTTGATTTTCTCAATTCCTTCCTACATGATATATTATGTAGGTTTCATAATCAAAAAGTGTAACTGATTCTGGTTCAGATTCGGCAGATATAACACTCTGATCCTAGGTAGAAAACAGAATGGTTGTCTATACAAATGAGCAGAATAATATTTTTCTTTATATCTCTATCAACTAATTGCATCAAAATCTTGATGTATTTGCTTAATAAACCCTATCCATAATATTATGGCTTACATAAATAGCTAAGATTATTAGGAAGCTTGAAGCAAAAATGAAAGAGTATGAAAGCAAAGGAATGTAAAAAAAAAAACCCAAGAAAATAGTAGCTTCTAGACAAAAAATACACAAGCCACTGTAAAGATCTCCATATATGTAAGTATATTTATAGAAACTTTCATCTTATCATTAATGGTTAGTTCTCTCTGACATTTTGTTGAGCTGTTATCAGTTGAACCACTCTATAACTAGGTTTAACTGTAGCATGTTAGATTATTTCATATTTGCTTTTTATTACTCTAGAAAGTGGATTATCTCATGCACCATGCTAGATCACCCTGGGGCAAGCTTGTCTTTAATGTGTGGTGATTAATAGAAAAAAAATAGAAAAAAAAATCTTAGTTTGATTAAGAATGATTTAATTGACATGTTTAGCATTATGTGACTTTTATGGGGGCATCAGTGTGTCATAAAACTGCATTTATTAATTCATTGGCTGATGTTGAAAAGTCTTAGAATATGATTTAGTCTAAATAAGTTGTCATATTAACAATATAGATATGTTTAAACAATGGCTGTTAAAATATTTTCTTTCCCTCAAATGTAAACAGATGTGTCAGAGAGAAAGAAATATAGTAAAGTGGTTATGTCAATATTTACAACTGGTAGTGTCTGATTAACATTTTAGATTATATATAGAGAAGCTCCTTTGGGAAAAACTTGTACCTGAAAACCCACCTATATGCACATGTATCCATGTAAAAACATGCATCAAGAAGGAAAACTTTTTGAATTTATCTCAAAGCAATATGATTATACATTTATCATGTTTGCTTTTGAAAGTTAACATTATAAGAGCAAGTCATAAGTGCTACTAAGTTGTTACAGTATTTTCATCAAAACCATACAGATACTTGTGGTGTACCACTGACATTCTGATCTAATCTTTGAATACCATTACTAGAATGATTTGAGTTAGAAGAACTGGGAGAGGAGATGAGTGTTGCTAGTTTTTAAATATCTCTTAGAAATATTGACTATTACTGTGCACCTACGATTCTCTGAAGTCAATATTAAATAGATTCAGTTAGTGTGGAAAGTGGAATCAGTGAAGTGAAATCAAATTCTGACTAGTCTATTGCAATCACTTTCACACAAATGGGAAAGATATGAATCAATCTCTTCTCTCTCCAGTAGGAGTTAAATAGCAGCACAGACTGGTCTCTAGCCTTGTCTAGCAACTAACGTAAGAGAAGAAAGCCTCTGTATTCCAAACCATGGAGAAAGCAACAAAATATCATTGCACTATCTTTCCCAGGAATTAATGGCAATTTACTGATAATAAAGAAAATGAATTTGTGGGCAGTCATGATTGTCTACATTCTGAAGGGAATAGGGTATTAAAAAAATAGTCTTCTGAAAAAAATACATATTAAGGAGATACAGCTTAATTTACTGGGAAATACGATAACTTGGGTATATAGGATTAAAACCTGAACTGAATTTTTAGAAATTGATATATTTGAAGTATTAACTAGACTTGAACATTATTGTTAAAGTGGAATTAAATATATTTTATTTCTAAATATCCCTTGTCTTGTAAAAGAGTGAAACAGTGTTAACTGTTACAAGCATGAAAAATAATATGCAAACTGAATTCAAACTTGTGAAAGGCATAAATCCACTTCTCCCTGCAATTTGTTTCATCACTAGATACTTTGAAAACTATTATTATACTACTTTACTCTTTGAGGTTCTAATATAGTATTAATATCAATTTGTGTTATATCTTGTCAGTTTCTCAAAAGCAATCATTTCACTGCCTTCATTACCATTTTTGAATTGTCTGGAATCACTGATTCTCTGCAAGAAAACCAAGAACTTGAAAAGATTTCTTTAAATTACTTAAAAGTATATTCCTTCATTCATGCGATGATTTTTAAATGCCAGTATCTTGCCTATTAGATGTGATGTAAATTACATGGAACTGTGTGAAATTATGTATATGCTTGTGCTAATATGGATGTAAATATAAATATGTATATATTTATATTATGAGACAGACTTGTCAGGATTGAGATATAAGATGGAAATATCTAATTTGTTTGTAAGCAATAAAATGCTTCATAAAACTACTTTGGCTATAGCACTGTTTCTGCTTCAGCCAACTTTAAACAATGAAGTAAATTTTCCAACCTGGCATATTTTTGCCTTTTCATTCTTTCCACCATGAAAAGCAAACAAATTAAGCTTTAGCAAAATGACCAAGCTGTTACCATAGCAACAGGCTCTTGAGACAAGAACAGACTGGTTGTATGATGGATTTAGATTAAGTGAATATAGATTATTTATATACAGCTGACTGACTGGTTGACCACAATCAACTTATAGGCTTCTCTTCTCTTAATGATGAGGCCAATTGTGAAGGATGGTTTTTTTTTTTTTTTTGTTAATGATTTTAATCTGGACTCTGACTTCAAAGAGTTATATATGTATATATTTGTAATTTATAACAGGTGTAGAATATTGGTTAACAAGTTACCCTTTCAAGACACATTTGGCAAATTTATTTATTTTTATTGCTCTACACTAAAACCCTGTACCAAACTAAGTAAATATTTATGCTTGCAATTTATATCTTGGTTAGAAAATACTAACAACTACAAACCGAATTCAAGACTGATTTCTTAGTTTCAATTTTCATTTAGTTACTTTAATCCATTTACTTTTTGTTCTATTTTTGAATATACTGTATTACATTGTATTGAAAACCATAATTAAAAAAAAAATAATCCTTCATAATCCTAAACTTACTTTATATGTCTTTGAAGTCAAATATTACCATATTTTCTAACATGTAATATTAAGGGGAATTTGATCAAGGTTGACAAGAGTAACAGTTCTTTGTTACAATAACCTGGTCAGGTAAGGTAGTTAAAGGAAAATGATTTAATCACCCACTCACTTCTCTATCAATCACTGTACTATGAGAAAAATGAAATAGTTTTCAAAGTATCTAGTGATGAAACAAATTGCAGGGAGAAGTGGATTTATGCCTTTCACAAGTTTGAATTCAGTTTGCATATTATTTTTCATGCTTGTAACAGTTAACACTGTTTCACTCTTTTACAAGACAAGGGATATTTAGAAATAAAATATATTTAATTCCACTTTAACAAAGTTTTTGTAACAACTTGTATAATATAGATATCATATTGTTTGTAATAAAACAGGCATATTTGTCAAGAAATATTCCTGAAAAACATTTTACTCCTTATTTATTTATAATCTAAATCCATAAATCCACCTCAAACCATCATCTTCATGCTTCAGTGAACAGTGTGATTTCTGAAGCAATTTTTTCAAACAAGGAGAATGGACATTATTCATTATGAATTAAAATACGTTTACAGTTCAGGGCTGGTGAAAAGGTCTTGTGGGCACCCCACCAAATTTATGATATAGGAGGGCCTCTACTCTATTACATCTCAATTTTCATAAGATAGTCATATAAAATTTTATTGTAACCTAATTATCTACAATAATAGGTCATATGCAATATAGGTGAACAATTCAACTAGAAAAATTGAAAAATACAAAGTATCTAAATACAAATTATAGATATATCATAATAGATCATTCCATCTTAAATAAATCAACAATGTTTTGCAGCAATTTTTAACATCAACTTGAGATTTTTCTTGTTAAAAAGTTGTGTAGTTTTAACACGTTCAACATTATGGATAAAAAATAGTGAATTTTATATAGTATTTTTTACAAGACTTTGCATGAGCAAAACAAATTCATGGATTTGGACTAAAATGATGTCAGAATATGAAAATTTTTTCATTCTTTAGCAGTCAGTTGTCCTTAGTTTAATTTGTAACATATATAAATGTAGGTAAGAAAAAAAGCAAATGTTGATAAGGTAGTGAAGGTCACAAAGCACCATTCAGCCCAGCCCAGACTTATTACAAATTTACTTGTGTATAGTGCAATCAGTCACTGAAAATGCCTGATTTTTAACCTCTCCAAAAAATTGCCTGTGTATAGTGCAACTCCCTATCTTTCTGCATAAAAAACTGATCATAAATACTAGCACTGTACTCAAGAATATAGTCATTTTCTCTCTCCCAAAATCAATGATAATTTGACATTGACATTCTCAGAAATTACTTTTATATCTTGTGTTTCTGTTATTCTTTCAATTTTATTTAATATTTTGACTATATTTTAGTTAGGTTATCTTTATTCTGTTGTATTAATAATATTTTGTTATTTATTACTATTATTATCTTATTTTATTGCTATTATTATGTTTCTTTTTTTTTTCATATTAATTTTGGTATTTTCTCATTATTTATTGTGATATTATTTAGATTCTATTATTATTATTATGAGATGTTATTCTTTTCACTGTTGTTTACAATGATGTCTGTTAATATAATAAACCTCATTTCTTCTTTGTATTATTATATCTCTTATTTTTACTGACATCATCTAGTAAGACTATTTAATTTGATTTCCAGGTATTCATACACACACAATGTCCTGATTTGGCCAAGAGAAGTGTATCAATTAATAACAATGAAAGTTCACACTCAGTAAAATCAAAACTGGAGATCAAATTATTAGGTTAGGAGGTTAGGTTAGCATTCCCCTTTTGCTGAATTTAACACTTTCAGTTTCCATTTAATCAGATCACTGGAAACTTTCTTAGTGCCAAATCTTTTAACCTTTTTGCTGCTATGGAAGAAATAATTCATCTTAGCAAGTCATCAGTTTAGTAAAACTGATAAGAGAACAAGAGAACTCTTTTTCAAAATGGCAGCATCTTAAAGAAAATGTACATATTAACTTTAATGATATGATAATTGGTTAATTTTTGCACAACTTTAGGTCTTATATGTAGCTCCATATTTTAATATTTCTATATGCATTTAAATTATTAAATTATTTATGTGTATATTACAGTTCTTAGATATTCTATTTTTATATTGTTGATTTGTATGAAAATAAAACATTTCAAACATAGAATGAAGATTTTATACTTTCATCAGTTTCTGACTAGAACAACTGTGTATACCTTCAATTGGTTGCAGTGCCAAATGCACACCTTTTATAGTCATTGGCGCCAAATATAATGCATCAAGGCATTATCAATTGTTGCAGGTGTGGGTGTTTTTGTCAGTTTGCTATTTCCACTGTCAATGGTTACTGGATATGGTCGTCTAATGGTCTAATGTTGTGTACCTGCCAGAATGAGATTATCAAAGAATTCTTTTGTTCATTCTAGTAGGCCATGGCTTTTGTGATCTGAAGGCTTGAAAGGCAGAAAAATTATTAAAAAAAAAAGAATGCTGTTTTAAAAACTATCCACAGTTTAATACCATAAAGATTGCTAATGGTTACAGTTGTTCTGATTGATTTCAAATAATATTCTTGAGACAATGAGAGCAGTTAATAGCAAGGGTAGACACTTGTGTCTCCCTCCAAATGGACTCAAACATTTTGGTAAGAAGCCCATCAAATAGACTGTTCCTAGATTCAGGATTTTACAGAATTTTGGTAAACACATTAATCTTGTCCTCACACCTTCTTCATGGCTTTGAAGTTGTGTAGGAAAAATTCAGTTGTACTGAATTTACTAAATCTTTCTAGGTTTATTTTGGGTTCAAATCCTCCCAATACCTTCCTCATAAGCATTTTTGAAGGTTCTAGTTAATATTTCTAAACTGAAATTTCCATCAGATTTCAATCTGGCCAACTAATCTTCAATATTTTTATTGACTTAGCATTTGTACTCTTTTCATTAGAATTCTTAACTTTCCCAATATCTAAATATATCTAAACAATATTTCCTGCATTATTATGATTCATAATAGTTAAAATGTTAAAAAATATACTAACTCTGTCCCATAATAGTTGTTACATTTGCATATAAATTTCATACATTAAATGTAGCAAATTTTATGGGATAGAGATATTAGTATTTAATAGTATACAGGTTTACAGCATGGAATAAACAGTTCAGAGTATTTTTAAGATTCTTGTTAATAATGTTAGATTCTTTCTATAAAACACAAAATAATTTGTTTCATTATAAGTTTTTGTTATTGCTAATAAGCATAATGATAGTGTAAAGAATTGTTACATTTGAATAGCCTTTTTATTCTGTTTCAAAAATACAATATTACTTTTCTGAAGAACCTAATATATTGCACCAAATTCTTGTTCCTGATATGCTTCATTGCATTAGACATAGTCCTATTTAGCGGTTTTTGTCATTTTTCCTTCAGAATCTTTCATTCTTTTGCTACACTTCTGTTCAGCTCTTCTTTTGAAGTAAGATGAACAATTTGTGCTTTCATATTGTCAAAACAAACAAAACCTCCAAAAATAAAACAACCTTCATTTTCTCATAACAACTTAAAATGATTTCTTTTCTATCTCCAGCATCTCATTCAGTCATTTATTTTTATTCTTTCATTTGTTCATTTCTTTGCTTTTTTTGTTTCATTCTCTTAAACTTTTATTCTTTTTCTTATTTTGCTCAACATCCACCATTTCTTCATTATTATTCTTTCTTCATCTCCCATTTTTATTGTTTTCATTTTTCTGTCTTTTCTTTATTCTGTTATTCTGTCTTTTCTTTATTCTGTTATTCTGTCTTTTCTTTATTCTGTCATTCTGTCTTTTCTTTATTCTGTCATTCTGTCTTTTCTTTATTCTGTCATTCTGTCTTTTCTTTATTCTGTCATTCTGTCTTTTCTTTATTCTGTCATTCTGTCTTTTCTTTATTCTGTCATTCTGTCTTTTCTTTATTCTATTATTCTATCTCATCTTTTCATTTTTTCATTCCTTTATCTTTTAGTTTGCTCTTTATTTCCATTTTTCTCTCCCTTATACTGATTCTATCTATTTCACTTTTTTAATTCCTTACTTAACATGAACAGTGGCTTGGAATGAGAAATTTGAGAGCCAAGTTTGAATTCCAGTCAACTTTCTTATAGTCACTTATGTGCAAATACCCTTGGGAAAGTTATGAAACCATTTCTCCCCCATGGGTTAAATAGTAGAACTTGCATCTGGAAATAACCTTGTTATTCTCAAAAAAATTCTTAATGCAATTTTCCTTAATAAAAAAATTTATTCTTACAGGCCAAAATATGTTTCAGCTTTAAACAACCCATAAAAATCAAATCAATCATAATATAAATCTCTGTAGGTTTGTTTGAATCTATTTAGCTGTTTCAGTCTGTCCTTGCTTGTTCATATTTCTTCTGATCTGTTCTGATCCATGTACATCAGTATGTTCTGATCTGTCTACCTCTATCTGCCTCTTTACCTCAGTTTGTACTATTGATTCCTCATAATCTTTAATCAATTTGTATTTTTACATGTGCATGTCATAAGAGGTTAACTATTCCTCTTTTATTTTTATTCCCAGTTCTTTTTTGATCTCTTTTCTCTTTCCTAATTTTTGTTTATTTTTATATTGAGTGATTTTCTGTTTAGAAATAATTACAGAAGAAAGTTTGGAATTTCTCAGAAATTCATGCACCTTGTACTTACTCTCTCACATTTCTTGCACAATCACAAAACCACTTGTGCACTCCCCAACTCCATCACTCTACAAAATATTACCTCTACATTGCTGCTTACATGTGGTAATTGTAGTATCTTATGGATACAATTGCTTAAAATAAGTTTTATGAAAGCAATTGTGATTTCTCTTTCTTTTTTTTTTTTAACTTAAATTTTGTTATTTTTCAATGAATTGTGTTTTTTCACTCTTCAAAAATCAAATCAATGATAATTTTCCATTTATAACTTTTTATAATTTTCTCAGGAACTACTTTTATTTCTTGTGATATCTGTTATTCTTTCAATTTTATTTAATATTTTGACTATGTTTTAGTTAGGTTATCTTTATTCTTTTATATTATTAGGTTGGTGCAAAAATAATGACGTAATAATGTTGTTTTCTGACGTGAAAAAACGACATTATTACGTCATTATTTTTGCACCAACCTAATAATATTATTTTATTATTTATTACTATTATGATATTTCTTTTTTTCTCATTAATTTTGGTATTTTCTCATCACTTATTGTGATATTTCAATTCTATTATTATGGGATGTCATTCTTTTCAATAGTGTTTATTATTACTATTATTCTTTATTGTTATTATTATGATATCTACACCTGTTAATACAATAAAGATCATTTCTTCCTTGTAATATTATTCTTATATCTCTTATTCTTACTCACATCACTTTTATCTTTAATTTGAATTCTAGGTATTCACTTGGTTCAAACAATCCTCATATGGTTCACATAATTTCACTATTATTATGAACCACTGCAAACAAGTTATGTGATTGTTATTTGGGATCAAATGATAACAAGTTTGATAAAATCTCTTACACTTTCCTCTGTATTTTTTAGCACTGTTGGCATTTGCAGGGTTTCTCTCTTTTCTCAGATTTCCAGTTTTTAATCTTACAGAATGCGAAGGCCAGGGCCAGAATGGTCAGTGATTGACCGGAATGGCTTGTGGGCCAGGCATTCTGACAGTGATGGATTGCCTTTGTCTGGGTTTTGAATATAAATCCAAAATGGTGCAAATTCAACAGAAGGTTTCGAGAATTCTGACATGTCAATATGCCTCCCACACCCAGATTTGCAACTGGCTAATACCACCTGCAGAGGGATGCTAAACCAATGTCCGACATGTGGTCCTGTCAGTTCTACTGGTGTCTTTTAGAATCCAAGCTACCAGGTTAATAAAACCAATACCAAAAATAAATGACCGTTTTCGTTGATACCATTTTTATTAATAGTGTGGGGATCCTGAGATGACGCAGAACTCAAGATTATGCAAAATATATATATATATATATATATATATATATATATATATATATATATATATTGGGGACCATTCCCAGTTTTTATCTATTATTATGATGAGTTTCATCTTTTATGTCAAGTTTTCAATTCTTAGGCAAACACTGTGGTTAGCTGTATGTTCATAAGTTGCTTTCCTTGCTTGAATGGTATGAGGACAGTGTGAATCTCAATCTTTTTGTTGATGACTTTCATTCTAGACTTTGAAACTACTTCATTATGATAGTGATGTTATTTCAATATAATTCCAGCCCATCCAGTCTACAGCCTTCTCCATAAGGAAAGGATTAGAGTGGGGAGAACAACAACAAAAAACAAACTTTATTTTTCCTTTTGAATTATTCACCTGAAGAAGGCTGTAGAATGGATTGGCTGAAACAATTCTTATAATTTTATAGTATTCTACTCTGTTTTCAAAGACAGCTTTTGTTTTCTACTCATACAATTTGTTTGCAGGTTCAATTATTAATTTCTATGGTTTTTTTATCATCAATGATTTTTGTTCTTTCTGTTACTATTATTGATTTCATATTATCATTACTTTTTCTATGTCATTATTAAACAATGTTGTATTGTTGTTATTTATGTTGTTATTCTTTTACTTTTACTCATCGTTTTTGCATTTCATGTGCTCACTTGGCCCAATCAATGTCCCTCTGGTTTTATAATGGGTATGATTGATAGAATGTTTCTAGTGATCAAAGATAGTTTGTAAAAGCTCACCTTTTGAAGTGAACAACTTCTGCAAATACATCTCTTTGTATTGCTTTGATGATTGTTTATTTTTTATCAAAGGCTTTCTTTTAATCATATTCTTCTTCTTCTTCCTGTTAGTTTCTTTTTCTTTCTTCTGATCATGTTTTTTTTTTTCTTTCAATTTCCTTCATTCTACATTTCTTTATATTGGTTTAACACTTACTAACCAAAAATCATAGTATTTTTCTCTTCTTGCTAATAACATAAGCTTTAAGCCTTTTCTCTCTCGATGCAGATCATGTGTATCATTGAACAATAATATTTTCATTTTTTTGACAACTTTCAGAAATGGCACATTGACCAAACAGTCTTATTTCTCTTTGCATACACCCTTCCCCTATGTATCATTCAAAGTTGGATGTTCAGTTGTAATTTCTCTCAGTCTTTTTCATCAAAAGCAATCTTGGCTAAGTGTTTTGCCAGCTAAAATCAATGTCTCTTATATCAGCTTTGTAGCATTTGTTTTCTTAAGGGTCTGATGTAGTTAATGATATTGCAATTCCCATATTTACTCAGTAACAAATAAAATACATGTAACCCTGAAATCTGCTTGCAGCAGCCATCTTAACTGACATATCAATTTCAATGTTTTCTATTCATCTTGTCTGCTTTCCTGGAACTTTCCAGCCACTTTTCATGGAAGTATTCACTTCTACAACTGATGAGTTAACCCTTGGCCTTTTAAAAAAATAACCAGATTGTGTAACTAGCTCTGAGATTAGCTTTCCTCCTTAATATGTGGAGATATGAGTGTGCAAGTAATTTGTGACTGAATGGGAAATTTCCTTTTACATCATTATTAGTGTGCAGCAGTCCTTTGTAAAACTAACATGGCAGCATTTTGTTTCATCCCTATCTGAAAGAATTGAACCATGAAAATACTTATAATTATCCATAATTAATTATCTTGATAGAAAGTAAAGATAATTATTTTCTTTGTTATAAAAAATGAAAAGAAAAAAAAATTTGTATGACGGAAATTTTGGCAATTATTAAAGTTTCTGTAAAATATGTTGTTTTTCATTTCAGAGATTTTTGAGGGTTTTTTTGTTGCTGTATTAGGCAGGGAAAATAATTGTGCATGCATTTATATACTTGTATAAGCTTTGTGGCATAATGGTTATTGGTATGGTAAATGGAAGCATCAAGTCAAGTTCAAATTCCAATCAAGACTGTTGTGTTCACTTTGTATTAATGTCTTTGAGACATCTTTTCTTCCGTCATCTATTAGTAAAATAATAGGACATACTGGCTCTGCTACTTTGGTTAGACAACCAATCTAGAAGAAAGAATTCAAAACCATGTAGAACTCAATTTGTCACTATTTTGCTACCTTTCACAAGAATAGTAATGATAATTCACAATTTATAGAGATTAAAAGAAAAGGAAGTTGTAGAGAGCTGTGATTGTCTATATCCTGAAGTGACATTATATATTCTTATGAAAGTATTTGTTGGTTGGAATTATATGTAGCAGTTACTGTTCTTAATGTTTGGTCAGAATTTACAGGTAATTTTCCTTGATTTTTTTTTTTTTTTTTTTTTTATTGAAATATGTTTGTTTTTTCTAAGTATATATAAGTAGTTCATAGAATAATGTCCCTTTAAGACAGAAACAGTGAGATAGAGAAAGAGAGCTAAGAAGAGATCATATTGAGGACTCTGTTCTTTAATGCACTGATCAAGAACTTTAATTCCTCTTTCTCTTCTTATATCTACTTTTTTCTTTTTCTGGTCATGTGTTTTTTTTTTTTTTTTGTTTTTTAAGTAATACTTTATCAAGATTGACTACTTTGCATTGTATTGCCAAACTGGATGAAGTTGTCTTTGAAAGTTTATTTAGTCTTGACTGAAATATGAAGCCACTTGTTTTTATTGCAAATTCTCTTCTCTTCATTCTCTTGGATTCCAAACATAATGTCCTTGTTTGCTGCTGTTCAAGTCTACATAGAAGCCAAGTTTTTCTTTCATTTTTGTTTGCTTTCAGACTAATCTTGAAATGGCATTTATTTTATTCTGCACTTTTTGACTGAAAGTGCTTACTGATCTCATCTCATTCTAGTAAACAAAATGGCTTACTTTATCTTTTACTTGGAACAACATACATACCATTCCTCCCTTCTTTTATAACAGTGTTTTAATCAGTACACCATCATAGAAAATATGATTTTAAGCTTTTCTTTTTGTCATCAGTCTTCTACTAGTAACATTTATCTCTGTCTCTCTCTCTCTCTCTCTATCTATCTATCTCTATATATATATATGATAAAAATATAGTTTTAAGTTATGCTATATTTATGGGTTGAAGTGCTCAGTATCAAGGATGGAACATGTATAAATATAAAAGTGTATGTTGAAGTCAACACTCAGTGGTGACAGTCTGTTTCATGCTTAAACCTGCTTGACTTGAAGATTGTGATTAAGCATGAAATAGACTGTCACTTCTGGGTGTTGACCTCAATGTTCACTTATATATATATATATATATATATATATATATATATATATATATATATATATATATATATATAGCATAACACATTCCTGCATTATCAGGAGAGTCCAGTACACAGTACAAAATATCTATTTCTATGTTGATGGTGATGCCAAATAAAATTTGTTACTTTAAATTTGACAAATAAGATGCCATAATTCATTTATGCTTTAAATTATTTTTAGTATGCAGTTAAATGGCTAGTAATTTTGTCATTGAATTTGACAGCAAGAAATTAAAAAAATATTACTTTTCTCAAAAGAGATGTTGACATACATCACTGGGGGGAAAAAGTTTTTTTTTTAAGTCGTCTATGTTTTACCAAATGATTTAGGACAATTTTCACAGCTGAATCTGATGTCATTACATCTGTTTTGCTTGATTAGGTCATGTTTTTGTGTGAAGTTGAGTTTTTAAAAATCCGATCTTCTGACTAAATCTATTATAATTTTTATGACATTATTGATTGAATTTTGCTGATATTTCTCATGTGAAATAAGTTTTTAAGAGAAAAAATTGTTTTCTAACACAATTTATTAATTAAATATTACATCAAAAATTGCATGTTACATCATCATTGTTCAAAATTCTGGGCTTGAAATTCCATTTATTCAAACCCTTAGAATGAACAGTGATAGGGGTGTCTCTCTTCAGCAGTAATCAGCCATCATGACTACATCCCTGGTCTCCATCTCTTTCATGTTCTGATGGAATCTCTCCTCCTGTTCATTGCTCATTGATTCCAGATTCTCAGGAAACCGATCCACATGTGAGAATAAATATTGCATTTTTATGCTCATGTTGAATACAAGGTTTCTGAAAGCAGTCAGCATATTGATGAAAAGTTCCTGGTCTTGTTGTTGCCAAGAAAGTCCTTCATGACCAGAACAAAAGCCTTCCATGTTTCCAGTTCCACTTTGTACATTGAGTTTTCAAACTCTGGATCTCTGATGAGCTGACAGATTTGAGGACCATCAAAGATGTCAGCTTTCAACTTCTCCATTGTTAATCCTGGAAAAGCCTGACATAAGTAAGTGAAGCAGCCACGATCCTTGTCCAGAACTTTGGTGAACTGCTTCATCATGCCAAGCTTGATGTGCAGCAGTGACAAAAAGTATCCTGTTTCTGTCCACCAGAGGCTTATTGATGACGTTCTTTGCTCTGCATAAATTCCTCCCCAGCAGGCCAGTCCTTTTTTTTTTTTTCGTAAGGCTGAGCAATGTTCCTACTATCCCACAAGCACAGAAAGCATTGGTATTTGGTGAACCCTGACTGTTGTCCTAACAAAACGTTCACCATCTTCAGAAACCAAAGAAACCACTCATGCTGATCATAATAAATTTTCTCCAGCACATACTTCACCGTTTCATATTTCTCCTTCAGTGTAGTCGAGTGAGTGAGGGGTACAAAGGCAAAGTGGTTGCCATTGTGTAACAGAATACTTTTCACTGATTGCTTGCCACTGTCAATGAACAGTCTTCAATCTTTGTGTTTGTACTGTGGCATTCCAATTTTGTGCAGAAGCTGCGCAATATTTGTACAGTACATCAAGTCCTTCTCTTCAGAGAAAAAAAGAAATGAAGATACTCTTGATGTCTGTTGTGCTAGAAGGTGAGGTGAGCAGTCAGAGAGGAGTTTTTTTTTCCTTCAATCAAGGTGCCAACAGTTTTGCAGAGGACTTTAACAAGCTGAGATCGCAAACTAGATCATTTTGGAAAAAAAAGGATATGGAGCATTATCATCAAAAAAACATTTCTTCTTATTCATTTTCTTGAACACTGGAGAAATCTTCCTCATTAATGTCAGAAAGTTCTCCAAAAATAGGTATTGGAACTTTATCACAATGAGCTACAGGATGATGTGCTGATTGAAGATCAAGATACTTGAGGCTGATCCAGTTTTTTCTGTTGATCCCAATCACATCAATAGCACAGAAGTAGCAGTCAGCGGTATGGTTTGTTAGCTTCCTCCAAACCATGGGAGTTTCAAACTTCAGACAACTCTTCTTGCCCTTGGTCCACTGACGTAGATACTTGGTACATTCTTACATGCCATGTGTGGTGCCCAAGCTTTATCCTGCTCACCAAGTTTGATACCAAAATAAATAAAGTAAACATACTATATGAAACCTGTGATTGGATTCCCTTTTAAGCAATCTCATGACATTTATTAAAAGAATAAAATTATGTATAAAAACATAACGTAATATTAAGAAATAATATTAATTTTATATAACAAGAATTCAAACTGGAATATACAGTTGGTTGAAATGTATTGCATGAGTAATGTCTTTTTTCTGGTTGTTAAAAGAGCTCTTGCATATAATACAATCTGTATTGCATACATATGTGAGAAAGGTAAAGTGTCGTTACTAGTGTGTTTGTATGAGATAGTATGTGTATGCAAATGTAGTAGTAATGGGTATAAAGGAGATAGAATTAAGCTCTTACTATAGATGATGGCGCTGGTGTCTGAAGGCAGTTCCTTTGAGGTTTGGTCAGTGCTGCTGAGTCGTTTCTTGATAGTGCGTGTGGAAGCGAATGAGGTTCGAATATCAGCAGTTAGTGACGTGGCCCTTGAATCTGAGAGATTGTCATTGAGATCAAACATCGTGATTTTTATACTGTTATTTCTGAGAAATTGGCTCCTGAATTATGTAATTTTACTTATTCCTAATTGTCCCTAAAATGTCACGTGGTATGCTTACTACTATGTCCGTGCAATATTTTGACACTATCCCTAAATTATAATGACTAATAAAACAACCTTTCTGATTTGTATTCTATGTTTTTACATTGTACAGTTTAATTGGTGTGTTTTGAGATGTAAGCACTTTATTGCATGTTATTGTACATTATTTACATTATTTGGACTATTGTCCTCATCTTTGTTGCTATATTTATTACAATGTTTCAGCTGTTATACGCTCCGGCCTTCTTCAGGTGGTTGGAATGTCAAACTGAACCCTTTATTTCGCTCACTGGGGTAGACTGTTCTAGTTCCATGTTTAATGGATGTCATTTATCAGTTATCTCCTGTTAATTTCCCTCTGAAAGTTCTCCACTGCCTTAACCGGGTATTGAACTCACACTCTTTGGGTCCTGTCACTGGATCTAACTAACGCCTTTATCTACTGTGTCATGTGTCCTTGAGGACATCTGTGTATGAATTTCTCAGCAACCATTTTACCAGTGCTCATACTGCAATTTTTGCTGTTATTATTTATGTTTTTGCCAGAGCTCATATTGCAACTTTTGTTGTTATTAACATTTTTCTCTGGCACTCCTTATTACTGGTTCCCATATTGTATTCATTTCTATGCTTGGTCAGCTCAGGAGATTTTTGTGGCCTAACATATGTGCTGATTCTTTAAGTTTACGAATTTTCCAATGGTGTTCTTTGTCTATCATCTCAACTTGATCCCACAGAGGGTGGTGATCTTCCTTCTCTCTCCATATGTGGTCAGCCATGCCTGATTTTTCCACTTCCCCTCGTGTTACAGCTTTCTGGCGTTCTTGAAGCCTTACCTTAAGGGGGCGGCCTGTCTCCCCTTTATATTTCTTTCTGCAGCTGCATGGGATCGCGTACACACAGTCTTTAGTCATGTTCTCCTCTATGGGGGTCTTACTCAGGAGAGATATGTGAAGTGTCATCAAGCTTTTGAAGGTTGTCCTGATGTTATATGAATCACAGATCCTTTGTATTTTTCTGATAACCCCTTCACATAAGGTAGGCAGACTGTTTTCTGAGTGTTGTTGTCCTCCTCTTGTACCTGCCTATCCCAGTTTTTGGGAGCTGCTTTTATGTACCCAGGGTAGTTGTTACATTGTAGGGTACTACTTATACTCGCAAATTCTTTATCTAATGTCTCTAGGTTGCCACTTATGACTTATGCTCGGTGTTTACGCTGTATGGATGGTGAGAGTTGAAATTGAGGTACTGTCCAGTGAATGTCGGTTTACGGTATACGGATGTCTTGAACCCATGCTCTGTTCATGATATTAGAACATCCAGGAATGGGAGTGTGTTGTTATTCTCTTTCTCCATTGTGAACTGTATCGAAGGTTTTATTGAGTTCACATGGTCCAGTAGAACCTGAACATCTTCCTGGTGTGGCCAGAGTATGAAGGTGTCATCTACGTACCTTAATCATGTAGTTGGCTTTAGAGATATAGATTCTAATGCCATTTCCTCAAAGTATTCCATGTATATATTTGCCATTGCTGGTGATAATGGCGATCCCATTGCTAAGCCCTCATCCTGTCGATATATGTGTGATCCCATTCCAAAGTGTGTTGTTTGCATACAGGAGATAACTGATAACTGACATCCATTAAACATGGCACGTGGAACTAGAACCCCAGTGAGTGAAATAAAGGGTTCAGTTCGACATTCCAACTACCAGAAGATGGCCGGAAAGATATGGTGACAAAGATGAGGACAATAGTCCAAATAATGTAAATAATGTACATAATACCTCATCTCAGAAATATAGACAGATACTGCTTGTTATTGGTTTATAAATATTTTAGAGGTGTGTTTTAATGTTTGTGTGATTATTTTTGGCTGAATTAATGAGTTAATTAACATAATAATTTTATTGCGTGAAATGTGATGCATATTTAGATATTTTAATGGACAGGACAATGTAACCAAAAATGTAAAAAAAACAGTATGTGGCCATAGCTCAAAAAGTATACATTCTTGACCATATCAATGTGATTTTTGGATTCAGCACATCAAAATTGTCCTAAGTCAGCTAAAAAAAAAATCATACAATAAATTTGGTGTTAACCAGTGAATTAGTGAAAGCAGAAAATACACTTTACGGTTACTACTAATATAGATAATATTTTGACTAAAATTACCATGGCATTATTTTTTAATCTTTACTCATAACAGTGATATTTCAAAATATTTGTAATTCTTAATATAGATATTTGCATAAGGGTTAAACATATTCAATAATCCCTACTCAATAAAAAAAAAAAAAAAGACTTAATATTTTACTTAATGTGGATCATTTGGTTAAAAAGAATTCATTAATTATTTTTACAATATTCTGTTCTATGTGTCACATGACATATACACCTGTGGTAATTAGTTGAATGAATTCTCTTGTGTTGGTTTTGTTGTGCTGCAACTCAGATCAGACACCAGGTTCGTTGACAGGGCAGAGTTTCTTGCAGTCAAACACTTGTGGTTTAAAAATTACCCTTCAGCCAGATTGTTACTTAAACTAAACAATTTCTTGTAGTAAACCAGATATTATTCTTAGGTGGTACTTTACTAGTATAAGTGAGCGAAGGTAGGTTGAGGTGTATGTGAAGGGGAAGTGTGCACTTTAGCAGCCGTCATCTGTGCTTCTGCATGGCCTGTGTCATTCCTTCTGTCTTCCTTTGCATGGAATGGTCATTTTATAGACAACAGTTTTCTTTGTCCTGTCATCTTCGTCAAAAAAAACAATTAATCTTCCTGCATTTCTCTCAGTCTTTGAAGTCGAGTCCAATTTCTGATAGACATTGGTTGAAAGTAAATTATTGATTTGTCTTAAATTTAACTCGTATTGCTACAGTTTCAATCCCGGTAATGACTGACTACAAAAACATACCCCTACCCAAATTTATAGACAAATCCTACAGATGCATGCTAGGATTTCTTCCTTAAGCAATAAAAATAGACCACTTCTCCATATTTTTGTTTATTTTTGTCTTGAAGTCAGAATGCTATAACCACTTGATTGTATCCTTTTGTGTGTGAACCATCCTTACTTTGATTGCTTAGTGTCTTCTGTCTTTAATATTAGAATAAATATGTAAAAATATATCAATTATAACAAATTTAAGAGAAAAATGATAACTGTACCCCTTCAAGATACAGGCGATCATGGTCCTTCACAGCTTCCTAACTTTTGTAGCTCTTATCAATATTTATCTTTTTGCTATCTCTCCCATACCCTGTTCTGACATCCATTTACCTAAGCATATTAGGTAGGTTACTCACTGTTTCTCTCAATTCCTCTTGTCGTCAATGTGTCTTGAGTATCTAATATTCTAATCCTTCTTTCTTCATTATGTGTCTGAGAAATTTCAGCTGTCACCAGACAATAAAAAGTGATCTTTTTGAATGAAGTTACTTAAAACTAAACACTCCTTTTGCCATTTAAGAAATAAAACAGAATTAAACTTGTTTTTTATCCAG
This sequence comes from Acanthosepion lycidas, assembly GCA_963932145.1. Classification (NCBI taxonomy): domain Eukaryota; kingdom Metazoa; phylum Mollusca; class Cephalopoda; order Sepiida; family Sepiidae; genus Acanthosepion; species Acanthosepion lycidas. Next base: position 18,658,315 of record OZ010582.1, on the reverse strand, counting down.
TAGTAACTATTTATAAGCAAAATGTATATATATTTTTCATCCAAGCCCCAAATTTATACCTACACTATCTTGGTAGTTTATTTGTTTTCAAATGTCTAGTACTTTCTTAGTTTCTGTTGTTTAAATACAAATCTGTAGTTATCTATTTTTATGTCTGTTTAATCTGAAAATGAAAAATTGTTAGAGAATTGTAGGCTGACAAAATGACTGTATTTTTAGTGAGTACACCCTGTGTATCTGTGTGTTCGTATACACATATTACAATCTGCTTCTTTATCATATAGCCCTGACGTATGTAGGTTTTCCTTGCCTCTCACATCATGTCACAGCTCTGTCTCTGTAACCTTATTCCTCTCAATTGTTATCTCATGAATGATCAGTAGCCTATACAAAATATTGTATCAGTCATCCTCTAAAACAAACCTGTTCTCTTGCAAACTGTTACAAGTATCAAACATTTCCATAGTAACAATACTGAATAAAACTAGTTACTCAGCAGTCACTACTAATGCTGTCCTAATCTCACATTTACTTATTTTTGGTTTGTTTTTAATTCTTCTGCATTTGATAGATTTTCATTTTGTCTTTTATAGCAAACATTTTCTCTCTGTTTTTTTTTTAAATATATATATATATATATATATATATATATATATATATATATATATATATTATTCTACATTCAACACCATCACTTGGTAAGACACCAGAAGTGTTGAAACAAAGCTATTTTTGTAGTGATTTTATAACATATTTGTTATAATTTTTGAATAAGTATATATATATATATATATATATATATATAAGGTTGGTGCAAAAATAATGTCGTTTTCTCACATAAACAACATTATTTTTGCACCAACCTAATATATGGCTTTTTGAATTTGTAGGTCTGATGAATTGGATTGTAATTACGATTCCATTGTAATAAATTGTAACTATGGAATATTAGTTTAAGCCTTTTTATTATATTCTTACTCTGTCCTGGACATTGGGTTCTACCTGGATTCTGGTCTGTATTTTTGCCACTTTTTTTTTTTTTTTGAGTTTTCAATAAATTGGTATAAATTCAGAAAATAGACCTACAGTGGGGAAGCCGTTTTTATGCAATGATTTTGATTCACTTCATCTGAAAAGAGAGACCTCTTATCTCCAGTCTTTCCATGGAATGGATCTTATCAAAATATAGTAACAGCAAAAATAACAAAATGTCCTAACAACTCTAGCGGGTGATAATGTTTTATTTTCAAATTGCAGAAAATATTTTGGGAAATAAAATCATCCAACTGAACAAAAGTGACAGAATTACAAATCATAATTACATTGAAAAAAGGCATAAACCTAAATCTCCCTGTGCTTTTCTCACTAGAAATCACTAGTAAATTGTCATTATAAAACAATAAATTAATGCCAGTGTTATTGAATGAGTCTCTGTCTCTCTCACTCATTATAATTTTAATTTCTCTAAAATTCTTAATCTTTTTTTATATACGAATCATCATCATTTATAGTAAGAAAAATGGTTGTGATTAGCATGTGTTTATTGTGGTGGAAATAGCAGAAAAGTATTCAGTGGTGTCCCTCTTCTGTCCATGCAAATGACTATGCTATATTTAAGCATAAGACATTTCCCCAGCTTGCTTGTGGACTTTCTGGAGTGTCAACTATTCTCAAAATATAATTCACATTAGTTTGAAGTTACTGTTTGGTAACCCATTGGTATATTAGTGAACCTACACTAATTCTTTGTTTTTGATATCATTTTAGAAAACTATGATCATGGTATTGTCTCATAAGAAGAAGCAGTTTAAACTGATGTACTCACTCTTGAATCTGTTCTGGTCATTCTACATCAAAGTTAATTACATATCTCACTTGATTGGCAATTAATATTTTACCACTTTCCTGGATTATCTTTTTTGTATGTCATGTCTTTTAAGGACATGAATGATCATGACTTTCCATAACTTCCTGTGTTTTGTTACTCTAAGTAACTCTTGCCGATTTACCAGACCATCTTTTCTTTTCTGTTTCAATTACTCAGACTAATGAAATAGGTTACTTTTTCATCCCCTGCATTTCTTATTTTCAGTAAGAGTTAAAGTCCTTGGAAAATTTTTTCCCTGTCTGTCCTCAAAATTTCGACTGTCACATCATGACAGTTAACAAGAATTTATTTGTAGTTCTTATTCTCCTTAAAACATCCTCATTCTTTGTATACACTCTGTTATTCTCAGCATTTTGTTGGTAGAAAAATATTTCTGTTACTTCGGGTCTCTTCTTCATCTGTTATAAAATATTCAAGGATTCACTACCATATAGGAGATTAGATATTACATAGCAGTTCAGCATATTTCTTTGTTTCTAATGACATTTTCCTATCTCTTAATACTTAGTTTCTGATAGGTACCTTTTGCTATTCTTAACCTTCTTCAGATTTTTGTCTCGCTCTTTCTGTCATCTATATTACTTCCAAGATATTTGATGTCTCGATATGTATCTCATAACATGAGCCATCTGTCTTTTTTTACAGTTAATAGTCCTTTCATCAACTACTTTGTCCAATAATTCTTTCAGTTTTCTTTCTCAATCTGCCATGAGCACAGTATTATTTGCATATTGTTTATTGTTAAGATTATATCTGCAAATAATAAATCCTGATAGGATTTCTTGTTCTCTTAGAATCATCTTGCTGTACAGGTTAAATAAATCTTCTGAGGAAAAACAGACTTGTGGTACTTCTCTTTCTATTTTTGTCTATTCACTCACTGGTAGCAAGTATGGTATTAAAAAAACAAAAAAAAAAAAAAATTGTCCTTCCAGTCAGAAGTCAATATCTCTGATGGAGTTTAATTTCATTGTCAATTTGGTAGGAGGGGGTATTACTAGAGAAAGTAAGGCACCTGTGGGAGGAAAGGGGTTAAGTGATTCATGCTTCTCTTTTCTATCCTTTTTGTCTCATTCTATCTCTCTCTCTTTCATTTTTAAGATCATAAAAATTATTTTTGAGGAACATGTTTTGCAAAAATAATTTTTGTAATAGGATATTATTTTAACATAATCTTCCCAAGGAATCCAGTGCTATACATTTTTGTCACTCTTGATGTTTAATCTTCACAGAAGATCCATAGGGTGCATACTATAAAATTATAATGATGAAATTAATGTTACCAGTAAGGGTGAAATTAGCTGTTTCCATATATTAGGTTGTCACACATGAAATTACACATTTTTTGCTTGGTTGTTGATCCAGTCGTCTAATGAAGTAACCTCCTTAGCATATAAAAATGATCATAGTTTATTCCTGGCTCTTTTTATTTCAATATATTGTTACTCATAAGCCCAATGAAAATGATTATAATGAAACAATGTCGAGTACTCTTACTCTATGAGTACAAACTAGAAAAAGAACTATTTTTGCATAGAGTCATTACATGAGATAAGAAATGGATATTCTTTGACAACTGTAAGAGAGTAGGCCAGTGGTTAGATGCAAGTGAATCATCAAAATAATACCTAAAACCTCCATTGCACTCTAAAAAGTTAATGGTGGTCTTTCAAAGGGGTTATTTATTATTCATTCTTCCATCAAGGGAAAACAATAACAGCAACCTTGTACTGTGGAGAAATTGAGTGTATACGTGAAAAATTGAAAAAGAAACATCTTAGACTTGTGAATAGAGATGGCCCAGTGTTGTTGCACAACAATGCACAGCTGCACACTTCTCAATCAACTGTCCAAAAGCTGCATAGCCTGAATTATGAAATTTTGCTTCACTTGATATCTCTTCTACTGATTTTCACTTATTTAAGAATTTTGAGCTTTTCATATGCACTAAAACGTTCTCCAATAAGGAAGAGCGAATCAAAACATTTGAACTGTTTATCACATCAAAGGATGAGAATTTTTTTAAAGACAGGATCAAGAATTTAGAGGTATGTTGGAGAACAGACATTCATCAACATGGTGTCTATTTCAGCTAAATAAATTAGTTATTTAACATTTCATTTCCTATAAAGTACACCATTTCATGTGGGACAACCTAATAGAAAACATTCAGCATTCTTTGACTAAACTGTTAATGTTGTCAGTTGAAATTTATAAAATCATTCTTAAAACTGTTTTTCAGGAAATTAGACTTCTCAGGTCCAGTAACTGTTATTGATCTTTCTAGTATTGATGGGGTTTCCTTTCTAACCTTTTGGTAGTATTGAAAATCAACAGCTTGGTTATATCATTATTTTCTCTTCTAGTTAAATGTGCTACTCATTAATTAATGCAAATGTCCAATTGAATAAAACTCGAATCATCTTTTCACATCTTTTTTTTTTACACTCATTAGACATAGCAAAGCTTATAAAAATATTTTCTGTTAGAATTTCTCAGATAAGAAGTTATCATTATTTACATTATTTACACTCTATTGTCTTCATATTTGTTATTATTATTATTATGTTTTGGCTATTATGTCCTCCAGTCTTCATCAGGTACTTGTCAATCTGAGTAACCTTCAGGAAATTTTGAACTGAATTATTCCTTTAATCTACAGGTATAGATTGTTCTTATTATGCTGTACATATTTCTAGGATACATCATCTTGTTCTTATTTAGTACTGCTCAGTTAGTGGGTTAATAGCCCAGTGCATTAAAACATTGGTTCATGCATTTGATGACATTCTAATTAAGCTAGGTTAGTGCCATGTAGTGCAGACAGATTTCAGTGGAGACAGGGTGAGTATAAATCATGTAAATACTTACAAATATACTATTTTTAGGTATTATTTTGAAGAAATTGTTGATCTTTTAGTAGGAAAAAGTAAGTATTTCTGGCATTGTATATGTATGATTCTGAATAGAATTCTTTTTGAATTTTCCCTTTAACAATATTTACTAAGTTTATTTTCATAATGCTCTCTCCCTCTCTCATTGTACCGTGTCTGTTCAGAATATGGGTGATCATGGTTTTCCACAGCTTTCTGTCTTTTGTTGCTTTGTTCATTACCCCTAATTGTCTTTGTGTTCAAACTCGACAATTAGGTTACTCACTGCTTTCTGTGTTTCTCTTGCCTTGAATGCACCTTGTGAGTGTTAAATTCTTCAAGCTTTTCCTCATTATGTATGTACAAAATTTCAATTGTCTCCTGATCTTTATCAATAATTCTTTTTGTATTTCCCTTTCTCCTGAAAATTTCCTTATTTCTCATATCTGTCTATAGTATTCTTTATATTCATTGGTAGAACCACGTTTCAGCCACTTCATATTTTTCTTCATTTATGATGTAATTGTCTAACATTCACTGTCTTATGGAAGATCAGACATTATACACGGTCCAGCATTTTTCATTTCTAATGTTATCTCTTAATCCCTGACTCAGTTTCTGAAAGGTACCTTTGGCTATTTCTCTGCACCTTTTGAATTTCTGTCTAGTCATCTGTTATTACACTGCCCAGATAATTGAATTTCTATACCTGCTTGATTTTGACATCCCTGATGTGTAAATCACATTTTTTGCTGTCTCTTTTGCTTCCCACTATGCATTCCATCTTCTTACAATTAATGGTCAATCCTTTTTTGCATTCCTTGATGATCACCTTGTTTTAGTTTTCTTTTGGAATCAGCCATCTGTAGAGTGCTCTTTCTATAGCATATGTTGTTATAATTATATGTGCTGCTAATAAACTCGGGTTGATCCTCTAGATCCACGGTTATTATAGCACTAAAAGTTAAGTTTGTCTGGTAAAAGGGTGGATTCTTTTGCACCCATCTTCCAAGTGGAGTGTTCTTGCCTACTTGAATATATAAATCAATATTTGGAATATTAGTTTTTCCCCTTAATTTAAATTCAAACCATTAGCATAGCTGTTATAGTTATGAGGCAGGCTGCAATTTAACTGACCCACTTTTCAAAACCTGGGATCTGTGGGTCGTATTATGTGTAATGGATAGCGACTCAGAATGAGAAATTGGAGAGCCATTTGAATTCCAGTTGGGTTCATTACATTCACTTATGTGCAAATACTCTTCCATCTCCTCCCCCCAGATATAGGTTAAATAGTAGGACTTGTATCTGGAAAAGTATTAATTTTTGAGAATAACAATGTAGTATTCACTTGCAAGAAAAAAGGTTATTCTTACAATCCAAAATATGATTTGGCTTTAAATAATCCACAGAAGGTTGATAAACCATAAGAAACAAATCAATCAATCAATTCCAAAATCTGACTAAATTATTAAATGTCAAATTTCTTTAGAATTTCTTCTTGGTTGGACTGAAAACTTTTCAGCCACATGCATAGATTTTTTTGAAGTCACAGTTTAATTTTTGTGTTATTTCTAAAGCTTTTTATAATTTGTTTCATAGGATAGATTTTTTGTTTTCACTCCTGAAATAAAAGGTAACTTTTATTCTTATAGTGACTGTAAAGATACCAAAACATCAATACAATTTCACTCTCTATGCAGGTAGATGCTATAGAAGATGGAAAGGTGACAACAATTGTTTCATGACCTAAATCTTTTTTTTTTTTTTTTTTTAAATTTCGGTTGGCTCTTTATTATTTGATTTAACTTTTTGCCCAAATTGCAATCAGCTGCTGAATGTCATGTGGTGAAAAGGGACAAAAAATAACAGTGACATCAAAAGGTTTAAAAAAAAAAAACATTGAAAAGAGAATGAAAAAAAAAAAGAAATTGAAAAAGCTCTTAGTTTCTGGCACTTGTGTATGCAAATCACACACACACACAAACACACACACATATATATATATATATATATATAATGTCCACAAACTTAATGTCTATGCATCTGTGGTACCTGTAAGGTTGATAAATGCTGTAACAGCTTTTATTGCTGCAACTGCATGGACAAATAAAGTAGTGTTCCTAAGTGCACATTTTCCCATGAACAGACGTACAGGAAGAATTAAACCCATCTCACTTCATAAATTCTGTTTTTTATACTGAACATTGTGTATGTGTGGGGGGGTGTATATGTGATAACAGCTCATGATAACTGTTCTATCAAAGCTGGCCATAATAACTTTGATAATCTATTTTATCCTTCCAGTATCCACATTTAATTGTTATTTGTACATTGACATGTTAATGTAGAAGATGTGGAGCTACAGTTTTCACTGGTTGAGGTTGAGATCTTTTGAAGAAACTGACCTCAACATTTTCAAAAAGAATAAATTTAAATATGTGGAGAATTTACATATTTTTATATAAAAAGTAACATTATTCAAGAAGAAAGAAAGTATACATGGATGTACAGAGTTTAAAAGGGAAGAAAAATATTTAAGACATTGCTGTCACAAAATGTGTGAGTTAAAATCTAGTAGGTGTTAAGAAAGAAATTTCTGCTGGCAAGGACAAGATTCAAGTTGATACTGTTATGTTTTGGATCCAAAGAGAAAAGGTTTATTGTTTTGTTCTTTTCTAGTCCTGAATAGCACCACCTAAAAGGTGTCTTGACAGACAAGTTGGGGGTAATCATCACATTAAGAAAACCTTAAGATTTCACAAAATATTTTGACACAAGTTCTACTATTTGTCCATAATTGGAGCAAGGAAGAGAAGTGGATTCATGCCTTTTTGATGGACATTAGTGTGAGTTAAGTGCAAATTCTCCATCTATACTTCATATCATAATCATACAATTTCATGAGAATAATTTTTAAATATCATTAATTAGTTTCTCTCTCTATTTGTATGTTGCTCTTAAAGAAATGTTTCTTATACTTTTATTCAAAATGATGCTATGTCAATTAAATTCATAATTTTCATTTTTTGTTTCTTAGAAATATCTCTTAGGATCACTTTTATCTTCTATGCATATTAATAAGCAGTTATTCATTTCTATATAGAATGTCCATCCTTAAACAGATGCAAGTTTATGTATATTTCATGATGAGGGAAAAGTACATTGTATTGCATCTTTCTTTTTTGGTTTCCCACTGATAAGTCTCTGGTCAAGGCAGTTGGCTATGAGACAGAATATAAAGAGGATTTCTAAAAGTATTAGGTTGGTGCAAAAATAATGTCGTTTTCTCATATAGTAACATATGTGAGAAAACGACATTATTTTTGCACCAACCTAATATTAGCAAGACAGCCACCACCAGAATTGATATTTGGTTTGTCGATTCCATATTGTAAGTTGCTATGCCAACAGCATCAATCTTTAACTCTTTGTCGTCTTCTTATTCTATAGTGGAGAATATTTACAGCTAAACATTTGTGGATCCTTCTATTTTTTTTTTTTTTTTGTATTAACTTTTGAATCCTTGTCAAAAGTCTTTCTTTTTCTATATTGAAGTGTTTCTATTTTAGTAGATATAGCATCATACAGACAAGAAGGTTACTGGAAATTGACATTGATTCAAAGACCCACTTTTATGTCACTTTGATTTTCTATAGACATGCTAAAAACAATTGTTTGGTCACATATTTTGAATAAGAATTTTATTTAAGGAGGAAAGCAATATAAAAGTTGTAAGAGAAAATATTTAAGGAAAACCCACTAAAATTAATTTTCAGAAGAGCATATGTAGAAAAACAGTTTTTATAACAGATTCTTAACAAAATATCTAAGTATTTATCATGGTAAGATAAACTGTTTAAACTTATTGATATATGAAAGACGCAAACTATTTAAAAATCTGACTATGTAATTTTTCTACTCATGTTTTTGTTATATTTACTTCCAGGATTTTCAAATAGATTATTTTACTTAATTCCGTCTAAAATTAAAAAAAAAAAAATGTTAGCCAAAAATTAGGTCACTTGCTCAGTTTATGAGTGTCCTTTTCCAAAGTCTGTTTATTTTATTGATCTTTAAAATGAAGCACATTTATTTGACTTTACTTTGAGATAATGGATTTTATTGAATAGTCTGCGATATGCTTCATACATTTCTGATTTTATATCATCTGACAATATTTGATACGAGGTTCAGTTGTATTCAAAGTTTATATTGAAGCTTTTTCTTTTTAAGCTAAAATGAAAACTCCATGTTTTGTGTTAGCTTTACATTTGTCTTATAAATTATCATTGCTCTTGTAGTTTTTGTCTACAGTTGTTTTGATAAAGAAGCATATTTACATCTAGATGCAGATAGATTTGTGGTATTTTCTTTGTGTGAAAAAGCAAAGAGGAATGTGTTTTTCTGTATGTATGTATGTATGTGTGTGTGTTTTCACTATAAAATTAGTACTAACCAACTGATCTCGTGTTCTTTTGTGTTTTTTTAATCATTTCACTCCAAGTAAGGCAATAATGCCACTATGACACAAGGAGTTACTGAGTGTGAGAGAGTATGAGAGAAAAAGAAAAACATTATTAAGAATAATAAAAGAACAGAAACAAAGAAGACAGAAGATAACGATTGATTTTTGCATTTAAATTTTTGAAGATCAAAGTTGACTGGAAAGCAAAAAAGCTGGAAGAGAGTTCCACAAGCAAGAAGTGTGAGTGCTGAAACTGTAATATGAGACCTTACCACCAATCTAGTAAATGTTTAGTTTTATATCAATTCTCTCTATACACCCTTCTAATATATGTAATGGGTTTATATGTGGATATATAGTAGATCAAAAAATATTTTTCCCCTTATTTTTTTACAATAATTTCCCCATTTATATAAAACACAATTTGTTTTTTTTTTTGTGTGTGTGTGTGTGTGTGTGTGTGTGTGTAAAACTTTTCACAGAATGCACATGTTACAGTCTGATCTTAGGCCAGACGGTGAGACATTGATCTTAGGCAGAGCACACAGATTCTCTGATTCCAGGTAGAAGTGTTCAGTCATGTATAAATATCCCATAATTTTTTATGGGTATTATGCTAGTTATCTATAATTTCTGCATTTAACAATTTCAGTTTGTTTTTGTGCTTTTTTGTTTCTTTAAAAGATGTCCTTACTATAGTTTTTATTGATTCTTTCATGTTTAAAGATAATTCTTCTTAATCAAATAAAGTCCAAAATAATGCTTTGAAATACAGCCAATCAATTTAGATCCTCTTTATAAGGTAATGACCTTAACCCTTGATGTCATGGACTGTGGCTATGCTCCAAATTAATTTGTCATAATTTGTATCACTGTACTTAAAATGTTGTCAAAAGTGTGAAAAAACCCAAATAATTTCTTTTTCAGATAAAAGAGTATAACAATAAAATATGAAAAATTCTTTCTGATTCGTAATTATAGGAGCCTCTTATTATATACATAATGACTATTTTATTATCAATGTCTAACTTAATTTCTAATCAATGAGAATCTCTTTTTGTTCTGATTAAGTACTGAAACTTAAAACAAATTTTACGTAAAGATTTATAATAATCAATGATCATCAAATCATTTTCTTTACTATAGAAGTACTTAGTTTATTTGTGTAAAAAATGATTAAAAGCTAATTGCTGGAGTAATGGTAAAGTCATTGGGCAGTTTGCTCTCTCTCTCAAAACTACTATTAGACAGACACACATATACAATTACGAATACACATTACCATCCAATGCCTGCTTAGACATACTAGAAATTTTACAAACTTACATATAGAATTGTCTATTAAGTGGGGTGGTGCATGGCTGAAAATATTTTTAACTTTTTATTAGTGTTAATAATAGTGTGTATATAAGAATATAAGATGAAGTGTGTTAAATAATTATAATAATAACTACCATAATAATAACAACAATGACAATAAAAATATGAACATGCAAAGAAGGGCAATATTATCTGTGACTGACAGGAGTGAGAGACAGATCCATTTGAGTAAAAAAAGATGAAGAGTCAATAAAGATTTTTGTCAAGAATATATTGTGACTTTTTATATACTATAAGGAACATACATACATACATACATATATATATATATATATATATATATATATATATATATATATATATATATACACACCATCCATTGTTGTTTCTTTATTTTTATTTCATATTGCTTATATTAATGGTAAAAGAGTATATTGACAAAGAATATTGTGATTAAAAAAAACTACAATAAGATGAAAGAAAAAGTGAAAAAGGAATAGTTTCCATTTTATTTTTTTTCCTCTTTCAAATATCATATGTGACTTGTAATACAAAAGCATCAATTTCTTTATAAATTATAGTCTTAATTGGTTTTTCAATTCTGAGATTAAATATCTTCACTATAATAAATTTTTCTTTCATCCATTTTTGCTAGTTTTTATTGCAAAATTCTTTAGATTAACTATTATTCATTCAGTTATTAAAATTACACCTTTAAGTGCCGAATCTAGGTGCGTCATCAGTGTTGTTGCTCCCATGTCACTAGAAGTTTCGGGTCTAAATAAACAACAAACTTCTTCCATGGGCGACCTGACCAAATATGATCAGTATTTGGCCTGCACCCAGAATAAAATTTACTACTAGCTTTAGGACATGCTTTATATAAGTTCCCCCAGAAAATGGCAACTAATCAAGACTTCACTTGGGCTATTTGATGTTATGGATCAGGTATGCTTGGTTGTACTGATCTTCCTACATGCGGCCAAGGCACAGTGTTTTTTGGAAGAAGAGAAGAAAACAAACCTATATATATATATATATATATATATATATATATATATATATATATATATATATATACACACATTAATAAAACAAAAACGATTTATTATATTGGCTTGTCTTAGTTTGCTACAATTTATAATAAATCACCTCAAATAAGCTTGAATGACTCGGAGTTTAAGAGCTTGTCTTTCATGTTCTATGCCTTAATTTATTGGCTTCCAAAGTGGTCATTATCAGGTTGGGTTCTCATCTGTGGTCTAACATTATCTTTTTCTTCTTACTATTCCATACTGTATTCCTGACTATTTAGCTCATGAGTTTAACAACAACTTTTTTATGTTGATTTCACACTGAAAGCTCAAAATGTTAATCAGAGAGCCAAGTTCCAATTCCCATTGGGTTTGTTATATTCACTTAGGCACAAAGATATGAATCCACCTCTTCTTCCCCATCTATGGGTTAATTAGTAAGACTTATATCACTAAACCATTATTAACAAAATGATAAAAGACAACAAATAGAAACTAGTAAATGGGTTTACACATAAAACAATGGATTACCTGTGAACTCACTTCAGAGTTCATGTGATTATTGTTAGCTTTCCTTACCTGTTTGTGATGAAAGCTTGCTTCAATTTACAAGCATCTTATAGGACACCTAAAATATAGATAATCAAAGATGACAAAATCTAAACCATTACCTGCAAAGACAAAAACATATTATCAATATTAAAATGCTAATAATATGGGCATCATTTGAGTTAATAATATTCAGTTGTCTTGAGATTCTGGCATGAATTAATTTCACCATGATGAACATTTTTCATTTTTTTAAATTTCTTTATTTTGAATTCATTCAAAAAATAATGGTTTGGCTAAAGGACATTGCAATAAAGAGTGGCAAAAAGTTGAAAGAGAGCTCACTAAAATATTTGTGATGATGAAATTATAGCCTTGTTCTTCTCCTGACTCTGCTTTCATTCATAATTGTGAACTGAATGCTGATGTTTTCAGTTGAGCTGCCACAGTCTGAAACCATGGCACCAATTTAGTAAATTATTGATTTCCATGCTTGGAACTCATTTGGCTTCCCAGCAGTCAATGAGCATAAATATTGGCCCACCTCGTCAAGGTGTCTTTGCAGTTGCTGTATATTTTGTTGCAAGTTTATTTGTTCATTTTGGTAGTTATTGTTGTTTTAAGTTAATCGGGCTTGTCCAAAGTCATTACTTCAGTTAACAGTCTTTCTTTCAACTGAAATTTCTGATGTTATTGTTAGACTCTGGTTTTCTCTTTCTCTTTGTCTATGAATTCATCCATGAGATTCATTATGAGGCTATATGCTACTAGATATGAACACACACACACATGCTCGCTAAGGTGCCCATATGTGCACAAATACATACTCTCTCAGAATCCCACATATATGAACATATTTGCACACAATAATCACATAATAATAAATGCAAACATACAAATACATCTATATAATGACAGAATTTCTGTCTAACATTAAAAAAACATTTTAGATTGTAAAAGAAATTCATGGAATGAGAAATCTGAGAGCTGAGTTTGAATTCTAGTTGGTTTGGTTACATTCACTTACATGAAAATACCCTTTTAAAAGATGGGTTGAAAAACAGGACAGACTGGGCCCTATAGATTTGGTTGGCAACCAGTCTAATCTTCTGCCTATTCAGTCATGAACTGATAAAGACATGGTTGTCCAAATGTGTATCATATATGGCACTTAAATGACTGAACAGGTATGGCATGAATAAATGTATGGGCTTTCTTCTAACATTTCGTTTTTTTTTATTTTTCACTCTTCATTATTTTTTGAGTAGAAGATTATTCATAAAAAACCCTTAATCTATGACATAATTATATTTACAAATCCATTAGGTGTGGGTAGATGTGTATGTATATACACGTTAGAAATAAGTAGCTATCAATATTATTTGTTTCATGCCAGAGCACAATCTTCAGGTGATGTCTGAAAGATTTTATTCAAGCATGAAACAGGTTATCACCATTTAGTGCTATGATATTTGTGTGTATGTTTAAGTGTGTGTGTGTGAGAGAGAGGTTGGATCAATAACTCCATGAACTGGACAAGTATTTATTTGAATTTTAATCAGTTCTCACTTTATAATGTTCAATCTGTGTGAGAATTATTCAGCAGTGAATTAAAACAATATTTATTTTGCAAAATAACTTCTTTCATCATTAGGTTGTAAACTTATTGATGTACATATGTATGTGGTTGCACATACATACATGCACCCACACACACACACACGTGTGTGTGTGTGTGTATGTATATATATATATATATATATATATATATACATACATACTTTTTAAATCAATATGTAAATTAGTTAAACCTGAAAAGTTATATTGCATAAAAGTAGATAATAATTTTTCATTTATTCATAAATATATATATATATATATATATATATATATATATATTACTTACCTGGCTTATTTCAGAGGGTATCCCCCAGACAAGGTTCTGCCGAGGGGCAGAGTCTCATCTCAGGAAACTAACTCCGTTTTTACGTGGTCTATAGGGAATTTTTGCCCGAGCCTACAGGCTTGGATACCCCATTTTAAACTTGGCCTTGTGCCACATCTTGCTGTGTGGGGCAGTGGGTAAATAATTATATATATAGATCCAAAATTATCTACTTATAGGCAATATCACTTTTTGGGTTTAACTAATTTGCATATTGATTTAAAAAAGTATATTTCATTCATTACTGTTCTTTTATTTGAGGATTGTTTTGATTTTCATATCAAAAATAGTTCTGTTTAGGAATATTGTATTATATAGTCCAGCAAAGTGTTTGAAATTTGCATTTTACTTGGCCTTCAACAAGTTGGCATCTATTTGTAAAACTTTTCTTAACTATAACAAGCCTGCCCCTAACACCTAACCAATTAATTTCTTCTGTCTTTACAGTCATATTTTTTGAACAAATATATTGAATGTCCACGACCCTTCAACATTTCATAAACCGTGAACATTAATCCCATAGAAAAACAAGTAACTTACCAGATAGCAAGCGAGCAAAGCCTATTTATATATATATATATATATATTATGATGTAGAAAAACTACAAGAATGTATATTTTCTGGATGATTTGAAAATGATCACCATAGCTTAAACACAATAAAAACTGAAATTTAAAGGAAGCCATGCAGAGTATGAAGAAAGATTTTATGTTAAATACTTGAATGAAACTAACCAGATCAAAGTGTTATTTTTCATTCAAAAATTGCATAATAACTTTTCTTTTTATTTTAAGATATTTAATTTCACATTTTCCCTTCACAGAACTTTTGCCTTGGAGATAATTGCGTAGAATGTAATCTTTTATTTATTTTTATTTTTTTTAACTCATGGAGAATATGTTTATTGAATTTTTTCTGAAGATATATATAAAGGCATGTTGAAAAAATATAAACATGTTAAATATTGTGTTTAAAAGTACTATATACACTATACATCTTTATATGTATGCTAATGGTAATATTAATTGTTTCTATACAGGAAATATTCAGCCTTCATTGACTGAACAATTAGTATTACTGTCAGTTGAAATTTATAAAAAAATAAAATTTTTTATTAAAATAGTATTTTTCAGGAAATGCATGTCTGTATATTCATTATGTAGATAAGAACTGGTTATATATGGTTTTTGATGATAGTTGGTAATTTTAAAGTAAATGTGTGAACTGACAATTTCCCATAAGTTTTTTGCAGTTGGCAACAAGATGTCAGTGTGCTTGTGTACTTTCCATGTCTCATGCATGTTTTTTTTTATGGCAAAAAATAGCATCACCATGACATGTCGTTTGGTATTTCTGTGTGTATCAGACCATAGCCTTTTCTGGCCATATTATACTCAATAGATTAAACACTAAGTCATCTTGACTTTGTTGCACAGAAACACAGACTAAGTAATAGTAAACTAACAACTCTCAACAACTGAGCTCAATCTTAGAGAAGTTGCTTTTAGGAGTGAAGAAACAAAGGATAAATTTTATAAAAATGTAGGAGACATTAAGTCTGAGAACTGGAATTTTGAAAAGTAGGTGTTTTTGCAGAATATATATATATACACACACACATACCTACGTTTGTAGTGCAACTCAGTTTTATGGTTGTGAATTTCTCACATAAAATTTTCTTTTTTTTTTGGGGGGGGGGGTTGGTTGGTCAGAGCAAAGCCCTCAAACCTTATAACCCCCCTTCTTTTTTTTTTCAAAAAATATGTTGTATTTTGCTTTTAAATCTAAAGTCGTTCACTTGTTCATAATTTACAATCACCTGATGAGATGCATTGATATGCATTGAAACACAACTGCAATTGGGTAGTGATTTTTTTTACCTGTTTTCAGTGTAATATCCTAAAATAAATAATATTACTCTACTCTGTATTGAGCCCTCTTTTAAATTAAATGTTACGAACTTTGGAACTATATTCATTCTCATCATACCAGGATATATAATATATATATAATCCTTCACTGGTAGCACGACTCAGAGTTTCAACACAATCTTCAGGTGTTAGGTAGAGACTCTACCCAGTACCTGAAGATTGCGTTGTGGTACTGGTGAGGGTTAATATGTATATTTATTAATATATAATTAATAGCTCTGTTATATTACATCAAGCACTATTTTATCATCATCAGCACTCAATATGCAGCATCTTCTCTTCATATATATATATATATATATATATATATATATAGGCTGCATCAAAGATATTTTTTACAAGCTTTGGAGGCGGCTTCCTCACACCAAAACAAGGACAAAAGTCCCATATAAACATATGTCTGCAAATCCTTTGTTTTTGAGTTATTAAGTTTAAAGTTTACGGTAGATGCTGTTAAATGTACAATCCAAAATACAATCCAGAAATATTTTTATAAACTTTGAAACTGGGTTCCTAACATGAAAGCAAGATAAAATGTCCAAATAAACATATGTTGTACCTCAACACACCAACTCTTTTCAAAATGTCCTCTGCTTGCTTCTATACATGCATGCACCTGCCAGATCATTCTCTAGTGAATGCTTTCAAATACTCCCACATGGTGTCAAATGGTTTTGCAGACCTCCATAACACATTGATGAATTGTCTCTGCATTTTTGATGTCTTGCATAAACCAATTGTTTTAGGTGGCCCCACAGATAAAAATCTAAATGTGGCTAAAATGTGCTGGAGCCTAATCATTCATGAACCATGTGTGTCTTCATATTAGCAGTGATACATCCTCTAGCATGTCTGAAAGTGTGTTTGAAATAAAGTCGCTGTAGACATCTCCTGTAAGATGTGCTGGGAAAACACATGGACCTACCAGTCAGTCACTTACAATTCCAGCCCACACATTAATCGTAAACTGATGTTGGTGTCTAGCCTGTATTGTACCATGGGGATTCTTATTCACCCACAAATGTTGGTTGTGTAAATTTGTTATTCCATCTCTTCCAAATCTTGCCTCATCTGTAAACAAAACTGAAGAAACAAACGACAGATCAGCAGTTTGTGCAATAAACCATTGGCAAAAGTTATCCCATGGTGAGTGATCAGAGGGTGAAAGACCCTGCATATGTTGTAAATGATACGGATACAGGAGCTGTTCTTGAAGTACCTTCCATGTACTATGAAATGTACAACATGCTAGAACCACTTGACATGTGCTGATACCTGAATCATTTCTGACAGCCTGTAGAATGTGTTCTTTGTAGTCAAGTGTATGAACAGATCTGGTTCTTCCTTGATCCATAGTTTGTGGTGGCATGGATCCTGCATCAGCAACGCGACGATAAATAGCAGCAAAGGTTGGATGACTCGGCTGGCTTTGGTCTGGAAACAGAATCTGCTGCAACCATGCAGTCTTAAGCCACTTATGATTCGCATGGCCATGTGTAAAAAATCAAATCTGCCTGCTGATGATATGAATATTCTGCCATTGTTAAACGGAACACTTCTCAGTTAGCTTGCTACTGCACACATTAAAATGTTGGAGATAGACTAGCCACAAATGTGCACAAATGACAGATGACATCCACCATAAACCTACTTTAAACTTCTCAAAAACAATGGATATGTAAATATGTTTATATGGAATTTTGCCTTTGTCCTGATGTGAAGAACCCACCCCCAAAGTATTTTTGATACACCCTGTATATATATATAATATATATATATATATATATATATATGTATATGTATGTGTGTGTGTATATATATATATATATATATTCTCTGGAAGTAAATATGCCATTTCATTGACCACAAAAGTATTTTGGGGGCTTTCTTTTACTAATTTTTTTTTTTTTTTTTTACTGATAATGACATTTTTGTTAATTTTTTTCACTTTCCCTGATAATCTTTTATCTATTAGTTTTATTTCTTTATAACTGGAAGTTTAGCTTTTGTTCTTATTATATACTTGCAAATATATTTGCAAAATGCCATGAATATGTTAACAAGGATAAGGGCAACTGTCCGAACAATGTAAATAGTCTAAATATATTTTGACTGAAACTTTGAGAAATGATGACCAAGTACGCTACCTAAAATCTTCCTTTGGTATTTAGTCATTAATGTTGCAGAAACATTTTTTTATAACCTAGTTTTAATCTTTCTATATCAATTAAGGTCATATTTGATTCATTTAGTTGCTGAGGAATGGGAAATATCCTACAATATTTAATATTAACATTAGCATGTCATCAGCTTGCAAAAAAAAAATTTTCTTTTTGCATAATTTGATTTTTTTTTTTTATTTTTTTTTTATCAAACTGACTGAAATTTATATAAAGCTTTAAGAAATCTTTTGGGATAAAATATATTCTCTTTGGATGTTAAACCATTTATGCATTGTAATATCAAGGAATTGGATATTTTAAATTTTGATAAGTCTTTGATTCCATTCTTTATGATTGTGAACAGTAAAGTAAACATAAAAAATTTGATCTCAGCATAGACTTTTTAAATCTTATTTTAAATTAACATTTGTATAACTCATGCTATCACATTAAACAAAAACCTTAAATTTTTTATTCACCCAAATCACCTGTAGAAATATGGGAGATTCTTACAGTCATGCAAAAATTAAACAATAATAATAATGACTGCATTCACCAGTTGAATCTGAACCTGGTATAATATAGATAAGATGGTACTCACTGATTTTAATTTTTATTCTACTCTTTATTTCATTCTTTTCTGTCCTATTTCTAGCATGGTGTAAGACAAACAGGATCAAATGCTGAATTTTGCAATTTTTTTTTTTATCTAAGATTTGCTTTAACAAGTTTCAGCACTCAATCTGGAAGAAAGGGATTATCAGTGGTCGGGAATTAATGCAAGTCTTACTGGCAGAATATGTCTGTTTTATGTATAATGGTTTTATAATAGGAATAGATTTTTATTTTTACTATAGTAATTTATTGATAATAATTTTTAATATAGAAATTTTTGAAAATTAGGGAGAAAGGGATTCTCAGTGGTCAGAAGTTAATGCAAATGTTAATGAGAGAATAAGACTATGATATGGATAATTTTTCATTTGAATTTTCATAGATTTTGTTCTGGTATCAAAAGTTTTTTTTAATTTTATACTTAGTTTTTTTTATTTTTATTTTTTGTATCATGAATAAAAAATAATCTTGTTAAAAAGAATTTTTTTTTTTATTGGATTCATCTTATTTTAGTCATTAGCAAAATATAATACTCAGCTCATAAAAAATTTGTTTCCAGATTTTAAAAATGCCATTGATCAATAAATCAGTTAAGATCAGATTTTGACCTTGGATTCAAATTATATGATTTATTTTTAATCGGATGTTATTTTAATTATCATCTTGAATCTACATCTTCTGAATGGTTTCTTTAGATATCCTAGAAAAGAAAATTAGTAAAATAATCATTGGCATTTTTACTGACATAGAAGGTGCATAAAAATATAAATAAAAAAAAAAAATAAAGGTATATATTACACTACATCCAATATTCTGGTATTATACCAAAAGCTTTAAATGGAATTACAGTAAGTATTAGTAATAGTAGTATACCAAACACTTTTGTAAACAATGTGTTTTATAGATGAGCAAATTCTTATTTTTTAATTTCATTTAATGTCATGTATCTTTGGTATGTAGGTAAGCATAGCTTTCTAAGGGTTCCTTTTGTTTATTATGTGAATTGCATTGCATTCTTGGTAAAGATAGTGAAGTGGTTTCTTGTGATCTTCTCCAAAGTTTGGAATTCAGAGTTTTCCTTTTCTTAGACTGGTTGTCAGCCAAAGTTAAAGAGTCTAGTCTTAAATATCTGTGGGTAGAAGAGAGATGCATGGATTTTCCAAAAGCACTAGTATGTAAGAGAATGTAGTAGGATAGGCGGGCATTTGAACTTGGCTTGTCAGTTTCCTTTTCTGTGTTGATATCCATTACACTACTAGACTAGCAAATCTTCTATGTGCAGTGTCCATTCAGGATGTGGCTCTCCACAACTTCCTGTAATTTGTAGCCTTTAGTTTGTCTTTTTGCTATCACTTCTAATCTCTGTTCTGCTAAACATTTACACATGCTTGTTAGGTGGGTTATGTCCTGTGAGTTTCAAATTTTCTTAGTCCTCTTTCCTCATATGAGCCCTGGGAAATTTCAACTTTTTCTAATGTTCAGTATAAATGTTCTTTTTATTTCCATTTTCTCTAAAACTCATGTGTTCAGTCCATGGTACTGTCAGTATCCTTCTGGATAACTCCATTTTCTTCTCCCTCAAGCCTCTTCTCCATCTGTGATGAAATTGTCCAGCATTCACTGCTATATAGGATTGCCGAATATTATATAATGTAGTCTGGTAATTTTGTTGATTTTGTCTATTTTTCCCCAAAGTATAGCCTAGAATGTTCACTTGTAATTAAACTTCATCTCGTCTCATGCTAACATTGTCATCATGTTCATTGGTTTAATGTTTTGAGCTTTAAAATCAGCCTTTTCCTAATCTCGGCTGAAAAGAACTTCCTATCATTTGTATGATTGTTCAGTTAGCTTTATGGTCTCTGGATAGCTGTTATTCAAAGCAATGTCTTAGAAAATGAACATTCTGTGTAATTTGGGGGCAGAGAGGAGAAGAAGGAGGAGGAGGCAAGCCACCTAAGGTCAGATAATGTCAACTATAATAGGGCTACCATTTTTGTTGTATGATATTCATCTTCGCACTTAAATATACACTGTTTTCAAGCCTTGTTGTAGTAAAATACAATACTTTAGTTTCTGTAAGTAGAAATGAACTTCTCACCTTTACCCACATTTTAGTTGGTCACAAGTTGGATGTGTAGGTTGAGTGGAAAGACATCAAAATGGGGAAAGGAGTGATAAAACGCATGAACATAGTAAAATAAATCAGCTGTTTTTATTAGTGTGAAAAGGCACTAGAGGAAAATTGTACAAATATTTTTGGTGGTATGTTTTTTGTTAATATCAATGGAAACAGTTAATATGGTTTTATGAGAGTAAATGTATTTAGTTTGAATTTCTTTTCATAAAAGAATGAATGAGTCAATGGACATATTCTTTTTAGATAGAAATATTGAAAAGTTCTTTTGAATGACTATTTTGAAAGCTTTTAGCTGTCTGTAAGTGTTAATGTATCATTTTTTTTTTTTACTAGAATATGTCTAGCATTAATTCTTGGTGAAAACTTCTAAGTTGAAGATAAATTTGAAAAATTCAAAATAGCAATTTTCTTGCTGTTTAGGGACTTAGTGAAAAGTCTTGTGGAATGTTATTTGTTGAGATGACATAGTAAACGTTTTCTTGTGTAAATTTTGAACAGTAATATAAGAAAAATCTTAAGTGATGAAAGGTTAAGATGGATTGAGGTTGTTGCATACCTCTGGTTGCTAGCATAGAATTAAACTGTGGATGCCTTTGTAATGACAATTGTTGTATGAAGAAAGATTTGGTTTGCAGCTTTCAAGAAATCTGTCTTGGCATTTGTTTTACCTACCAATATGTCTGGCAACTGGTTGAATTGATGCATGCATTGACTTTTCTGTCTGAGACTTATTGAAGGGATGTCTAGTTGCATGTGGCACAGCTTGGAATAGGCCTGAATTCGGCTAGTGATTGCCAAAGAATTGTTACCGGCTCACCAGAACCTAATCTGTTTTATGTCTTATTTATGGTTTGTTATTTGTTTAAAGATTAATTTAATTTTTAATTATGAATGGTTGAATAATATCCATTTTCTTGATTTTTGAGAATGGGAGATTGCAGATTGGTACTAATTTACTTTTTTGTTGAAACTGACCTGAACATTTGGAGATAGAAATAATTTGAATTGTAATAAAACTGATTTTTTTATCAAGATCTTTGAAGCAACAATTTCTAGTTCTCTGAAGGGCAGCTGTACTCCATGTAGTAAAATTATATTTATGGCACTTCCATTATTTCATAATTCAAAGATTGTTGGACTGTATTTTCATTGTTTGTTGTTCAATATTGTGTGCTGTGTGTGAGGAAATGTCTAATGAATTACAATTATCTCTCTTGACCCACCTTTGACTTTTGCTCTTTACTAGTGAAGTCCACTCGTTAATAAAGATGGCATTGTCTTTTTTGTTCAATGAAATTTCAAATTGGTATCCTGTCTATTTCATCTTTCTTTAGCAAACTCATTGCAAAGAAATGGTTAATAAGACAAACTAGCTAATCACTGCACTACAATGTTCACTAATCTCTGCACACTTATCCATTTCCATTGTAAT
The DNA here is from genome assembly GCA_963932145.1 of Acanthosepion lycidas. Classification (NCBI taxonomy): domain Eukaryota; kingdom Metazoa; phylum Mollusca; class Cephalopoda; order Sepiida; family Sepiidae; genus Acanthosepion; species Acanthosepion lycidas. The sequence continues at coordinate 18,635,957 of OZ010582.1, read as the reverse complement.
TAACGCTTTCAGGTTTCTTGTACAATTTTGGTACAAATTTCCATTGTCTAAATGCAGATCCATTATTATCTATTTCTAAAGCTAACTGATAATATTTTTTGTGTGTATTCCTTTTTTTTTTTTTTTTTTATAGAATTTTTTTCTCTCTCTTTAGGAATCATTTTCTCTCTCTTTAGGAATCATTTTGTTCAATAAATTTGTTCTTGAAATTGACAAGTTTGGTAAAACAAAATGCTCTGATTAGTTCTTTCTTATGACATACATAATCAATCCAAAAGCAAAAATGTGTGTAGGAGAGTAAAAAAATAACGCTGCATTTATTTTTTTTGTAATTTATTTACCAGGTGTAATAACAATCCCATTTACTGCAAACATTATTTGTATACTTGTATATTAAAAGGAAAAAGTCTCACCTACTGTGTCATTTTTTTTTTTTATTTTTGCCCATCTCCTTTTAAGTAAAATGAAATGTCTTTGATGTTTTCAACTCAAAATAAGAGGATATCAATCTTTCATCTCTTCCCTGACTTGTAATCTTTATTTTTATTTTTTGTTTTAGAAATAGTGTGGGGGTGGGGTCAGTCAGCTTTTTATCTATAGTTTATCTCTTTTTTTATTTTTTTTTACTTTCAATTTATCTCTTTTCATCAGTAAATATGATCTTTGTTTTTCACAGTATATGTAGGAAATATTTTTTATCTTTTGCTTTAACATATGATAATATGCTGCTTGAAAATGTTATGTTTCTTGACCTTAATTGACACCATTTTCCTTCTGTTTTCCTACCCTTATGTACCAGCTGGTATATAAAACACGCCTATCCTGTTCTTCCCCTCCACCCAAATATCCTTGGGATTTTTATCTTTTTACTCATTATTCTTTCTACAGACACTGTAATTCTTGCAATCCACTAAAGATTGCTGATTAATTGTGTATCAACAATCACAGTGGTATCTGTGTAGCTAATGATGACATCACAATGAATGTTGGAGGGGAAAAATATGGCTGTATCATTCCTAGTAACATGTAACCTGGATACACGTTTGCTGCTGGCTGTAAATGTTAACACATATGCTCAAATAAATAGCCACATCATTTTACCATCTTCTTTCTTTTCTATATCTAATCATAGTACATTAGCTAGTGTGTAACAAGTCTAAACTTGATTTTTTTTCTTCATCACTCTGTAGATGTTAATTTTATTTATGTCCTTGTGTTAAGTTTGTTATGAGAGTAAATAATATTTAATTTTCCTTCCTGTGGTTTGATTCCTTCATTTTCTTCTTGTATTTTCTCTCTTACTTTTTTTCTATGCTCATTTTCATTTTTTGCAATATGGTGATTAATAATCAATTATGATTGACTTTTATGCTTTTGTAGCTAGACTCTTCTTTTCTTTACCTAGAAACAAACATAGAAACTCACCAGTAAGCAAAAAATTATCCATTGAAAATATTTTTATGCATTTTGACCTGCATGTCAAAGAAGTTAGAAAAATAATAACTTATTTATATTGGATACTTTCAATATTTTTTGTATTTTACCTTTTTCTTTTATCTCCTGCTATTCCCCACCCCCTTGTTTATTTCTTTTTCCACTTGGCTCACTCCTTTTACCTTTCTCTCCTTTCATGAGCCCCCTCTTTTTACCATACTCTCCTTTCTTGGTCCTCTTCTTTGTCATCGGCTTTTTACTTTTCTCTCCTTTCTTGGTCCTCTTCTTTGTCATCGGCTTTTTACTTTTCTCTCCTTTCTTTGTCCTATCCCTTTTACCTTTCTCTCCTTTTTTGGTCCCCCCTCCTTTTACCTTTCTCTCCTTTTTTGGTCCCCCCTCCTTTCTTGGCTCTTCTCCTTTTACATTTCTCTCTTTGCTTTTACCTCTCCTTTTATCTGCTTTTACCCTTTTCTTTTCCTCACCAAGATGCTCTTCTCTCTATATCCCTCATCCCCAACCATTCTTCCCATTTCACGTTATTGTTGAATAACCCCAAAAGGAATCTTACAGTCAGCCTATCTCATATTTTTCACTCAATGCACCTCCATTTTTATCAATACAGAAGAATTATTTTCATTTCAAAATCTGTTTCCATTTTACCAGAAAGCGTTTATTTAGATCAACAGGAAATCAAACAAAATTCATAATCTCCAGATGATTTGTGGTTGAGTGGTTACTGTTAATATTCTCTTCCTGCATGGTTAGTAAGCAAATCTTGCAAGCTTAGGATTGTAAGTTTGTTCTTTATTAAATGCTTTGTTAATGTTGCTTCATGCAAAACACTTAGCTTAGTCTGGCACAAGACCATAAGTATTGGGTAACTTGTGAAGATTACTAGAGTAGTAAGGAGGCATGGTGGAGTATTGGATAGCAGCTTGGATTGAGGAATCAGAGCTGAGTTCAAATTCCAGTTGAATCCATTACATTAACTTACATACTAATACCTTTGCCCATGGGTAAATAGCAGGAAAGACTGGGTTCTATAGCCTTGGATGGCAACTGTTCTACTGCAGAAAGAAATGGCAACCTACTGCAGGAAAAAATCATCCAACAAATCAAAGATTCAGAATTGTTATGTCATGGTGTTGACTCTGGGGCATTTTGACATTTATACTTATTGTCTAAATATCTAAGAGAAAACAATTATGCAATTGACCACAGATTAAAAAATAATTATTTAATTATTTCACTTTTTTTTTCTTTTTTTTTTTTTTTTTAACTTTGTTTCTTTTTATTTTTATATGTTTTATTCTTTATGATTCATTTTTTCCTTGATAATCACAATTCCTTATTTAGCCAATCACAATTCAAAAGGCTTAGTGCTGGTTTCAGAATCCATGGATATTTTTATCAGGCACAGATTTTATACATTTCTCCATTCCCATAGATACTTAGATATGACTGGGTTTGTTTTTATGAAATTTGACATAGAAATTTATTGACAGATTTTATTAAAAAAAAAAAAAAAGGGCAGTTATTCATTTAGATAATTTCAAGTGCTGAAATTGAATTGGAATATTTTTGAAATGTCCTTTTTTTATTTTCAATTAAGCTGAAATATTGTTCAGCGTTTTATTTCAGCAGTTTTAAAATGAGGTATTTTTGGGGTTAAACTACTTTTAACATTTTTTGAGCACCCAGAGAACATTGCTCATTTTCAATAGTTTTCAAAGTAATATTATGAGTGTTTCCTTTAGAGCTTAGATAATATTTAAATCAATGTGACTTTCTCACTCATTCATTAGACAGGAAAATATCCCTCTGGTGTTTAAAGAAACTATTGCATATATGCCTACTTTGGGCTTGAATATACCCATTGATATACAAAAGAAATGAGCCATTTGGTTACAACTTCCTAATTTTTAATGATGAACAGTTAAATACTGATGTAAGTAATTTAATTTTGAAGAAGTTGCACACTAAAAGTTATAGTCAGGACAGTAAAGTATAACTAGCCAGTGTTTTACACATTAAACATTATGAGAATTACATACATGCCTCAATTCTATAGGAAATCTTTTCTTACTGTTGCTGTTCATAAATTCTGCATTTATTTGTAGATTTTTCTTTTTTAGCATTATGATATATCAAGCTCTGCATCTTCCCTCACACTTTTCCTATAAGAACAAGATAACTTCTGTAATCTTGAATATTCAAAGAAGGCATTTTGGAGCACTTACTGTTTCCTTGTATTCAGTTGATTCATTTTTTCTTTTGAATACCATTGTATTTTATGATTGGTCTTGACTCTTCTAACCCAAAAGTTTGTTTAATAGAATAAAGATATTTGTTGGATGAAGATAACTTTGGCCCATGGCCATAATTTTGATGCACTTGGTGAGGTTGAAATTCACTGATACTGAGAATAACTTTCTAACCACTCCACTTTAAAAGATGCTTTTTATAAACTAACTCTACATTCCTTGATAAAGAATATCCACACATATACAGGGTGCAATGGATAAATGGTTGTATAAAAATAACACTGAAATACTAAAGAGTAAATTTATTCACTAAATCGACATTGGCTTCAACCATGGCCTTCAGATGACTTCAGAATCTCCCTCAACACTTCTGGACGGTCTCCTTTGTTTAAGTTGATGAATGTTACCTTAATCCTTGCTTTCAGTTCATCTTTGGTTTTACAATAAGTTTTATTGGCCTCCCACTCAACTGCGCCCCCACACATAATAATCAAGGGGGTTGCATTTTGGGAAGTTAGGTGGTCAGATGTAAGGAGTGAAGTGGTCGCAGAAATTGTCTGACAGCCATAACTGGGTTCTCCTGCTTGCCAGACATATGCTCTTCCAGCAGCCACCCTCTTGACCCAGGGCAGCACTACCTGCTCAAGTCACTTGATGTAGGCCTCTGTGGTGAGATGAATGGAAGCATAATGTTTCCATCACTATTGATCATTCCAAACATCTTCATAATTACCATTAAACTTATCCAACTCTTTTCAAATCTTCTGCACTATCCTCAGATTGACATCCAAACACTCTCCAGTGTTCATATTGGACCTTCTGGCATGAATGCCAAGGAGTAAACCATGCCATTTTCAAATTTCTGGTGGAGTGAATTGTGTCATGGTGTTTCAGTTTTCTCACAGATGGTGCCCAACTGACTCTACTATACTGGGCTGTTAACAAAATCAAAAACAAACAATGCATATACCGGAAATTAAAAATATTAAATGGCGACAATTTACCCATTGCACCCTCTGTGCGTGCGTGTGTGTATATATATTTATATATATATATGTATGTATGTATGTATGTATGTATTCGAAAATTATAACATAAATATGTATAAAATCACTACCAAAATAGCCATTTTGTTTCAACACTTCTGGTGTCTTATAAAGAGTTTTAAAAGGTTCAAATCAACCAAACACTCCCTGGCTATTTTGTAGTGATTTTATAACATATTTATGTTATAATTTTTGAATAAATAATTATATTTGCTCTACTCTGTATTGAGCACTCTTTTAAGAACAGTATTTTTGGTTATTGGAATTTATTCTGTATACACCAATCCTATACTTGGAGATATATATATGTGTGTGTGTGTGTGTGTGTATATACTGTACAAATACTAAACCCTGATCATTGGAATAACTGTTGAGAGCAGAATTTTGATTCTAGACAGCATGCACAGATGTTCAGATCGGAGGTAGGATGTTGCACATCGTTGGTTTCACTTGGGATACCCATATACATGCCAATGACAAAAATTACACAGTCCTTGTGTTGTGCTGGTGTTGGAATCATCTGACCTTCTGTTATTGGTACAAAGTGGGAGCTACTGTTGTATGGCTGGAATCTGCAGGAGTGAGCTCATTTCATCACAAGCCACAAACTGTTTGAATATAGAAACATTCCAATGTCACTGTAGTATGAGAACATGGCAAGAGAGAAGAACAGATACTATATTGATCATAGGCACAGAGTTAAGGGATAAAACTTTTATTCTAGACTGCACACACATATTTTTATTCTAAGCAGAAATGCCAGTCCATATATAAACAATCCCATCATTTTTATGGGTACTCTGCTAGTGAATAAATAAATATTTTCTCAGTGTAACTTTACATGACTGGTTTATGCTTTAAATATCAAAATATAACAGCCAATCATAATAGTTTTAGCACCACCAAATATGAAGAAATGAAAGTATCATGGGACTTAACTCTGTGTAATTTAATTTTGGAAGTCGAAAACTGTTAATGTACAAATCAGTATTAAGTGTAAATTTATTTCTAAATAGCTATTCCAAAAATGCAAGGAATTTAATTATGGAAGTAGAGAAATACTTGTGAGTGGGCTATGTTCTTCTATGATGGTACAAGATTGAGTCTCTCAAAGCTATTTTCTTTGCAGTAAGTTGCATACATCCTTGAAATATTAATAAATATTCTTAATTATCTGTGATTGTATGATAACTGGTATTCACTTTATTTTAACTCTTTCCAGGCTATATTTATTTCTATTTGTTTATTTATAAATTATACTATTTTAAACTTAATTTAAATTTACTGTTATACACGTTAACCTCTTCATATCATATTTATTCTAGTAGGATTAGATTCAAGATATATTGCAGGGGTATTTTTATTTATAAATATCTGGTTTTGGTAATTTCTGTGTGTTGGCAAAACAACAACTGTGGTAAGGCTGTTCAAGATGGATGCTTCAGTATGTAACTGGTGGAGAGCACTTAGATGTAGTGTAATGGTTAGCAAGCTTATCTCACCAGATCAGTTACTACTGAGTAGTGAGTTCAATTCTCACTAGATGCTTCATACTTTCAGCCATGTACCACATCTAATCTCACTTAGTAAAATCACTATATAACTGGAGGAAAACAGCCTTTAGCCATCTTGTTTTTTTTTTAATCAGTCAGTGGAATTGGTAACTAGACTATTAATCAGTATTGAACTTGTGTGGACAATCGTTGAACTCCCATGGCTTTTTGCCCATTGTGAAGTGTATAAATTGTTGAAAAAATGCAAAATATATTATAAACACATAAACTTGACCTAGGGCCCATGTTGAAATCCTAAATCCTAAATAATATAGTTTACAAAGCTTGGCTTTTTAATGTTTGTCAAACTTAGACTGCCAAAAAAACGGGGTGTCATAAGGACGTTTTTCACCACAATTCTGCTATTATTTTAACTACCTTCACTTCTCAGCAATGTTTATTGTTTTAATAAGTGATGGTTAGCAGTGTAATAAAACCTAAACATATGAAAGAGAATTTATACATTTTCTTTGTATTTGAGATTTGACAAAAATAATAATAAACACTAACAGAAATGCTATCCTTCTTATTAGATTGAAGAAAAATCTTTTGATTTATATTAAAAGAGAAAAAGATATTGAAATTTGTCTGACTGATACAAGTATCCATAATAATTAAAATTAATGAGTCAGCTACATTTAAAACTGCTTATATTCCTGAGGGTCAAGGAAATGTTCTTGGTCAGATCCTCGTCCAAAAATCTGATCAGATGATCAAACACCAGATGTTATTTTGAAGGTCTTCTTTACATTATAGCCTGACCCTCAAACCTAGCACCCATGACTCAGAGAATTTCCTGCTACTGCTTAATCAAATAATAAGCCAGGCCATTCTGTTCACACCCACAATGATAGAAATAGAATCAACAACTGAAGTAAAATAATAAAGGGCAAACAATTTGGATGCAACATTATTTACCATCTCTCATATTGTAAATTTCCTTACAAATTTTGATAAGATCACAAATTATTTCTTAAATACAAATTACTCTATGTTAGTGATGTATCATTTATTCTCAGTAAGAATTCTGCTTTTTAAATAATGAAAAGTAAAAATAACCAAAGACAGCTAACATAAAACAAAAGAAATAAAAAGCAATGTATTATCAGTCTGATCTCCTTATTCACTAATAATATATTCACTTAATGGTGTTGAGTAATGCCTTTTGTTAGCATCACATTGGAATATTTCATTATTAAGAAGAGATAAAGTTGTATGACTGATAAATATAGAAAATTATATTTTATATAAAGGGATACTCTAAAAGTATAATGCCTATAATTTATTTTCATGTAAACTCTAACAGATTACAATAACACTGTTGGATAGAGCAAGTTTTCAGCTACCAAACATTATTTTTCCAAATAGTCACCATCATTGGTCATGTATTTTCATCATTGATGAACATTTTATGAATTAACAACTATATAAGGCCACATAAATATTAAACAAGTGCCAATGAATATCAGTGGGTGCAATTTTTCCACAAGGATGAAATCAGTACAGTGTAACCCAGATATAAGAGAGTTGTCGGGACCGGAGAAGAAGTCTCTTATATCCGGGTTTGGTCTATTTTGTTTAGGTAAGTATGGCTCTAATTTGGGACCAGAGAAAATCTCTCTTATATTCGGGTCTCTTATATCCGGGTTACACTGTATTACCCTTCTGCTTCATATGCACTTTCACATCAGATGCCATTTTGCCAGACTGCCACTCAGATGGTATCTAGCAACACTTATATTATAAAAAAAACATTTGTTTCAAAGATTGAGATATTCTTAATAAAACTCAGAATTCAAAATTTTACTATTCTTTCCAATGACCTCACCTTTTACTGAAATTTATCTCTCTCTTACACACACACACACACACACACACACACACACATAATGTGTGTGTATGAGAGAGAGAGAGAGATATATAATGTTTTCTGGTACACAAAAGGGCCTTTCATATTTTTTTTTAACTTAAAAAAAAACATTCTTTTATCTCAAGGGTAGAGGATACTGGTATTTGCAATACTATAAGATAGGCTCTGTTCATCCTGACAATGTTTATATGCACTGAAATAAAAATACATACTTTGGAAAGAAAACAGACATTTTCTTTGAATACTTAGAAAAGTAAAGACAAAAGTAACCAGCCTTGAATCTAGCCAATTCGATTTAGCATTTTACACTCTCTGCAATGTTGGCTTCATGTTTCAACCCCCATCACCTGACTTCGCTTCTTTTCCAACTCATAGATTAGTTGAACTTTTTGAGTGAAAATGCAGTCTGATTTATTATTGTTTACATGTAAACTCTATTGTAACATTTATTTGGAAGTGAGGCATTTTCATAGTTGCTCAGTTTTCTTCTGCTTATCATTGTTGCTTTTTATCTTAGTATTCTGAGCCAATATACTGTATAACCATGAGAGCACAAAATCTAAAAAAAACAAACTGTAGTATCTAATGAGAAGTGAACACAAATCCCTCAGCTTGTCTTTATGGGATGTTGCTATAACTATATCTGTCAGAGAAGTGGAGTACAACCCTCTCCTCATTTTGCCCCTTCTCAACTCTATTTTGATTCTGTATACTGTCTTTGTTTTACTATCTAATGAGAGTTTTGAGTTATTTTTTAAATGAAGCCCATTCACTGTGATACTATTGGTATTTTATTATTTATTTTATTCCAACCTATTATTATTATTAGTGTTTGTTTTCTCATGACACTTAATATACTTTTAAACTACTAGAGAAAACAACAAATCTGTTACTATTTGGTAGTAAAACCAAGCTGGCATAGAGTATTGGAAAGGAGAGGGTGTGGTAAGATGTTAACTGTACCCTGCTTAAATATTGAAACCTCTATGGCTGAGGTGATTATAGTGATATCCACTTCTGAAGTGTGGGATTTGAGTTCAAACCTCGTCAGAAACTACATTTTTATTTTTTATTTTATACTGCTTGTTTTAGCGGTTGAAGATTATGTTGATCCAAAGTGCTGAGATAAAAAGCAACTATAATAAAATTGGGACATGTTGTAGCAAAATTGTATCTTTAAAGACGGTTACAAACAAAGGTGGTACTCAAGTGAAAGGAACAGCAACATGGGTGTAGATGAAAGAAAGAGGTTTATTGTAAAAGAGAATACACTACTGAAAGACAGGTAATTGGTTAGCAAGCTAGTAATTCCTGAAGCAAGTCCGCCAGGTATATTCTGTGCTTACTATATATATCTACTGATATAGTCAGTCCACATATGCTGATAGGGAGTGTGGGACATTCCATTACAACAAAAATAAATTCAATTTCATTGCTTCATAATATTATATTACTTGATCCAGATGCGTAACTTTTACAGGCTTGCAAAATATTTGCTTATTGATTGAGTTTGTTTTTTTTATTGCATTTGGTAATCCATTAAAACTTCTGCATGGTGGTTGGCTGTTTGGATTTAGCTGATAATCCACATTAAATCCAGAGTTGTCATTATTGATTAAACTCAGAATATCACTCTTTATATATTGTCAGGCAAATAATGTTTCAATAATCACACCACAAAATGTTTTCATTTACTGATTTCTCTAAGCAACTAAAACAGAGCTGAATAATCCAAATTCTAATAAGCAGACTTACAAAATTCTAATTTATATATAAATGTGTTTATAAGTATGGTGAATTTTAAAAGTACAAGGTTTTCTCTTTCCTAAATGTATATAATAATGTAATTGTGAACTCTCATTTAAACTTTGGTCTTATGGCTTTTATATTATCATTTGACAATACTGCTTCTTTTTCTTGTAATTGTATTTTCTAATGGAACCAGTTGTTCTTTCAGTTCTAATTTTAGAACTCTTTAGGACTGTGAAATCTTTGTTACTATAGCAACAATAGATTAGTATCAAGAGAAGACAAATTTTCTTCTTCTTTAAGGATTCTTGTTATTCTTTTCAAAATCAATTGTATGCCTTTAATAAATGTCAGTGCATTTCATGACTAAATTCTCAATGACTTTAGTACACTAATTGTGTGATAGTTCTGTGCTATGATCACTGGATTCGTGGCATAAGGATTATAGTTCAATCCCAGATAATGCAAGGAAGAAAATCTTGGGATCTATTTCAACTATTACTAACTGAATCATTTTTACATTACATTTTATCTTTCTTATTTTTTTTGCATGCTTTAAATTATATAAATATTGTATATTTGAGCAGCAATCTTTCTTTTATACATGTTTTATTGAATGTGATGGAAAAGAAATATTTTATAAGTTTTTTTTTTAGTGTTCTTATAGTTTTCTTCTTTGAGGACTAAGAGAGTGTAGAATCAATAATCAATAATTTTTCTATGTGTTATGCTCCTTCAGGACATTGGCAATCATGGCTCTCCACAATTTCATGTCCTTTGTAATTCTTAGTAAATTTTATCTTTTTACTACTTCTCCAAAACCCTAATCTACTATCAATTTACACAATCTTGTTAGATAGGTTATGCACTGTTTTTGATTGGTTCTTCTTGCCTTCAGTATATCTTGTGAGTGTTGGATTTTCCAAGCCCTCCTTCCTCATTATGTGCCCTATAAATTTCAACTTTCTCTTTCTGATGCTATGTGTAAATGTCATTTTTGTTACCATTTTCTCTATGACTTAGTTATTGCTCTCACGTTCTGTCCACGGTATTCTCAGCATCTTTCTGTAGAACCACATTTCTGTTGCCTCAAGTCTTTTCTTCATATTTGTGGAGATTGTCCAGCATTCTCTGCCAAATAGAATGATTGATATTACATAGCAGTTCGGTACTCTTTGTTTCTTATGAAATTTTTCCTGTCTTTATAAAAGAAAAACTCTCAAATCTCGAGAGAAATAAAAAAACGAATAAAAAACTTATAACATTTCCTTTGTGCATTGCATTCAATGAAACATACATAAATTACATAAACAGTGCAGGTCATTTGTATGTTTATTTTTATTCAGAGAAAAACATATTTGCTCTTGTGTATATATATATATATATATATATATATATATATATATATATGACATAGATATGAGTAGGTATAATCTACATACTGCATAGATCTTGAAGATTTGCTGTTGTTTTTTAAAAAAAAAGGATTAATTTCTATTTGTATTAATAGATAATCCTTAATCTAGGTAACATGTAATTAATCAAGCACAACGTGTGTTAATTATAATTTACTGCAGTGTTGACCTCTTATCCTTTGACCTCATATTGCATATCAACCTCACTGTTTATGGGTTCTATAATAAATAGGATTTAATGATTATAATAAATTTTGGCAATAATAAAAACAGTTAAAATATGATTGCATTTTAGCATTGACTGAATTTGAACCTAGTGTAGGTAGTCACTTTATCAGTTTTGTTTTTTAACATCATTGTCCATAGACTTTACTGGTAATTTATCCTTCCTTTGCTTAAGTTTTTTAACAGGTTTTGGCACTGACTTTACATGTTGTGTATTTAGAAATAGAATTGTCTGTTGTCAAGAATTAGTTCAAATATTACTGATAAAAATAAACTCATTTTTAAAGCCTTTTTATAGAAAAATTATTATTAGTGAAAATAGTAGCTCTATAGAAATAGTTTAAAACTAAAAAGGATTTTCACTGTTTTTTTTTAATTAATGAAGTGGTACTGGCAGACCAGGGGGTATGAGGGGTGCTGAAAAGTTCTTGACTTGACCAAGAAAGAATTCAGAAATAAAATTCTCTCGTTTAATCAGTTTAGGAATGAAATCAGGTTGAGAACCTTTCGATACACACTCGTATAATATTGGTAGCATTTGTCATTTTAAACTTTCCACTCCAAGATATTTATTTTTTTAAAAATTAAACTAAATAAAAAGAACTGAAAATATAATTCAATCAATATTTGTATTTAGTCTATTCAAAGTTTCCATGTGCCATCTCCCCTAGCTTTATACAAATTTCAAAAGTACCAAATTTTTAATATCTACTAAGGTTTCTGTTAGTCCTGAACAAAGCAAAAAAAAAAAAAAAGATACCAAGATTTGACAGACTTATTTACAAGCACTAAGCATGTTATTACAAAATTCTTATTGCAGACAGGGCTTACTGCCATATCATATTGAAACACTGGTTCCCATATGATCACTGAAGTTAAGCAACATTGAGCCTAGTCATTACCAAGATGGATGACACTTGGGAATATCAGATGCTGTAAGCTTGGATGTGTGGGTGGTATAATGGATAATGGCTTGGAATTGTTAATCATATCGCCAAGTTCCAATTCCTGTTGGGTTCATTATATCCACGTGTAAATATTCTTGGAAATAATATGAATCTACTTCTCCCCCAATGATGGTTTAATTAGTAAGTTTTGTATCACTAAATTGTTATGTTAAAAAAAATTCTTACAATCTTAAAATATTTCCTGGCTTTAAATAACCTGCAAAGTATTGATGAGCCATAGAAAATGAATGATTGAATCAATCAATCAATGAATCTTATTGCAGACAGAAGGAAAATTTTAAATTGGGAGATACTTCTGTTAAAAAAAATGGCAGATACAACTTTTATTTCGTCTAGCAAATATTGTTGTCTCCATTTAAAGAGAGAATGAAGTAGTTTTGTGGACAAAAGATCTGATTTTCTTTTCTTTCAAGACCATGAAGTATTAGGAGACTAATGATAATGAACATTCTATAAGTCTTTTTATTCCAGTATTTGTCATTTTAAACTATCCACTCCAAGATATTTATTTTTGCAGAAAATTCTATCAATCAACTTTACCAAAATAAAAATAAAAATGACCTTTTTGACTCATATAGATATTGATTTGTAAAACAAGCTTCTACTCTTTTCTTGAAATGTGGAATTTAAAAAAAATTTAAACTATCGTTCTTATTTTTGGTTGTTATAGTTATTATTATAGACATGAAGTTTCAGCCAAGTACATTATGGCCATCTTCAGATATCTATCTATACTAAACAAAAATGTAAGCAATAAATCTTAGTATAAATACAATTTTTCATCTTGAAACAAAAAGAACAAGCAAATAAAATTATCAATGCATGACTGTCCAGACCATCTGACATTGGATTTAGAATGCCCATCTCCAATACACTTCTGATGTCCAGTTGATGCCTTTTAAGGGAGTAGTGGATATAAGTATTGGTATAGTAGCAAGATGAGTTTTGAAGATATTGGTTCACAAAATCTGTAGGTTGTAAAATCCATATTCACTAAGCTGCATGCTGCCAACCCTCCTTGCTGGTGACAAAAAAACAGGAGTTTATAAAACCCTCATGATGCTAACAATTGGCTATAAGAATAAAATATTTGCATGATTGTGTCTGTAACACTGACTTCATCTAGGTGATTTGTCTTGCCCAACAGTAAGAGCATGTGATGTGGTGACATTTTGATTAAATGGTTAGCAGCCGTTTTCTTCTTCACAGTTGGTTTAAAGTGTTGCAGCGGTTGTGAGTTCAATCTCTGGATCAGGTTATGAAATGCATACATTTTGATTCACCAGGAGCAAGTAAGAATTGGCAACACCAGTATCTAGTCTAATGTCCCCTATCAGCCAAAACATGGACACCTGATGATAGTTGAAGGGTATGCAGCTGAAACGTGTCTATAATAACATCTATAACATTGAAAGATGAGAATAAGAGTTCAAATGAATCAAATTATAATCTTATACATATTATAGTTGTATTTTGTCAATAATTATATGTCATGATTACAGCTGTAGTTTGCCAGTCATACTTGTCTTATTTCCTAACCATTTTTCTGAGTTTCAATCTATGCAACATATAGGAACTTGTAAATGTTTGTGTTTAATCATCAAATCTCTTTCTCTATTACTATAAATCTTTAATTTTCTGCTCAAACAAAGCTTCTGAGTATGGATAATGGCATTGGGCATTGACAAGAAAGTCAGAAACATTGCCTATGTATATTTGATTCAAATTCTGTTGGCACTAAAATAGAATCATAAATCTTTGGTAAGTGTAGTCAATCATTGTGACAAGCAGTAGCAGTTCATCAGCAGGCAGGCTAGATTTAAGGCTCCATTCTCCACTCAGGATTGTCCCATAGGACAATAGCCAAGTGGATTAAAGCCACATAGTAAATGTGAGTTCAATCCTGGGGTTGGGTAGTATGTGCTTGGACTCAGTAGAAATAGGGCAAGCACTAACTGAGCAATACTAAAGATATCCCTAAAGAACAGTCAAATCTTGTAGATTAATTAAAGGCTTAAATTTGAAATTCCTTGAGGAAGAACCTGATGAAGGCCAGAGGGTACAATGGCCAAAATGTAATAATAACAACAAAGATGAGGATAATAGTCTTCATATAAATAATAACTCCTAATCTAAGAAATTCTAAAAGAAATTGTTTTAAATGACCATGATTACTGTTAATTTTTTTCTTTTACTCTTACTGTGAAAATTGGTAATTTTATAAAATGTCATTATTGGAGTGTGTGAAAATTCTGATGTATTTGTTAAATCATGAGTTGCACTTTTAACATTTAAAAGGACAAATGTGAAGTACACAAATATCATTCTCTCCCTTATTCTTTTCAGTCTTTGTTGTCAAGCCATATACTTATGCAAACCTGGATGATGTACTTCAATATTTTCTATTGCATCCTCTCTTTTATCTTTCTTTTGCTCTGTCCCTCCATCAACAATTTGTAATGTACCTATTCCTGTCTACCACTTAAAATCTTTCACTCATTTTTTTGTTTTTCTTTTGCCTTCCTTCATTCCCCTTCTCTCTCTCTCTCTCTCTCTCTCTCTATATATATATATATATATATATATATATATATATATTTTCCTATCACCTAGTCTTCTCTCCATTTTTCTCTACTTTTCCTTCATGTATTTTCCTTTTCTGTGCTTTCCTCAATTCGTTTCCACTTAATATTATTCTGTAGCTTTTTTTGGGTCAAAAGTTATAAACCTCCACCCCTTATTCCAACACAGAATAGCCAAGAACTGGATGGCTACACATACATACTGAATGATAATAGATATTGTCATAATGTGTTATTTTTATTTTTGTTTTTGTTACTCTTAATATTTTATTTGGACAAATATGCTTTTAGATCATTAGCCAACATAATTTTTATGTACAGATTTTAATCACTCAAAATAAAACTATTTTGCCCATATTACCAAACAAAGTAGATATTTTTCATTAATAGACACCTGGTTATTTTTAAAAGATGTTTTACTTTGCTGTCCTCAGGTGTTGTGCTAATATTGATATTTGTGCGTGTGTGTGTGCATGAGTTCAAGGTAGTTGACGAGGGAGTGGATTCAAGTAATGTTAGTTAACCTCAACATCTGTTGTCACACACTTTTAAAAAATATTTGTTTTTGTGTATAGTGCCAAATCTAAATCTACTCAGTCTGTGTGCATATGTGTATTTGCTTGTTTTTTTAATAACTTGTTTGTGTGTGTCTGCCTATAATTTTGAAACTCAAAATATATTGTAAAATTAATATTTTACTCTTGCATGTGTGTGTTAAAAGTTAAACAGGATTTCTTAGTTTAATTATAATGAATGAAAATCATTAATTTTGTTCTGATATTTTTACAATATTGTTAGTACTAATAGTAGTATTAGTAGTACAGATCAAAAGAAAGTGTATAAGAGTGTAGAATTGAGCTCTGATGTGGGAGAAAAAGAAAAGGTTGAATTTTTATTGTGAAAAAGGACAAAAGCTGCTACACTTTATTTGTAAAGGTTGGATGTTAAATACAACATATATTTATGTGTTTGATACTTACAATACTTATACTTACAAACAGATACACTTTATATGCTGGCATATAAAGCAACAATTTTCTTGTTCACATTGAATTAGCCAGTAATTAAAGGCCAAACTTAGTTCACTGCTAATAACTATTTTATGCTACCCTATATCTTTATATATATATTTTTCAGTTATATTTTCAGTCTACTGAATTAGAACCGAAGCCTTTTTTTATGAGTTTGTTCTAGTGTTGAATAAGTCATTGGAGAGGAGAACTTGTAAAGGAGATTGCTAAAATTGTGTTATGTCCAGAGTATTTTCAGTTATCATTGGCCATTTTCAAGGAATTGTTGAGTGTCAATAATCACTATAACATTTATTTTCTTCTTTTTTTGAACAGTTTAAAGGTATTTTAACATCCCAGTGTTTAGATTGGAACAAATTTTATTGATGGTGGATTGGTTGCTTTTAATGTACGTTTTTTTACAGAGTATCAGTAACAAATTCTGTTGGAAATTATTTGGCCAAAAGTATTCAGGATATAATACATAATTTTGGCAAGTTCCTTTACAAGTTTCCA
>OZ010582.1:18584325-18611825 GCA_963932145.1 Acanthosepion lycidas | reverse complement strand
AATGATGGGCCAGCTAAAGTGTTCCACTTTCAAAAGTTGTAACATTTCCTTATTCTTTTGCAAATATTCATAATTACTTAATATATGTAAAATTAACAGGAGCACCTGTTCAGTGCTAACTCTGTCACAGCATAAAGGTTTTTGTTTTTTTATTCATTACAAATTCTAATGTATGTGTAGAGGCTTTTTAAGAATGTTATTTATTAGTTTAACAGACGAAGATAAGATTCATTCATAAAATGATAAACAAAATACTATATCCATGAATATTTCAGCAAAGATATGTAATCTTTCAGATTTACACAGAGTTGTATTGACATTTACAGTAATAGTTGCATATAGATTATTTTAATCTGTTTGTAACAGTGTATTAACAGCATTCCTAAATTTTATTTATTATTTACTAGTTATTACATATGAAATAATTCATGTATGTTTTTGAATATCAATAAGCTTAATTTCTTTTTTTTGAAAAAATAAATACAAAACATATTTACATGTATTTACATATTTGTATTATAAGTTTTGTGCGGAGTGATTCTTTTTTTTTTTTTTTTAAAGGACACTAAATAAAAAAAATAAAAAACGTGAATTTTTTATCCTACTATTCATGATGTCAGTTTCTTTTTATTTATAAAAGTAGAAACTAGATAATTTAATGTTTATTAATACTAATTACTGTTGTGGTCAGCTTTGTGGCTGACATAGATGTGTATTTCTTATTAATACTAGAAGTCAATGTCTGGGCTCAGATAAAAGATAGGATTTTGAAAGTCAGTTTTCACAGAAGACAAACAAACCCTCCCCACCTGAAAGATGCAATATTCTTATTGCTATTTGATATCTGTCTAGGTAAAGCAATGTAAAGTCGAATAATAATAAATGCTAATATTAATTCCTCATTTCAGAAGATTATTATTGTACATAATTAAACAGTTTTCTTCTTGTTATAGTCATGTTGTTTTGGACAATGTTCTTCAGGTCTTGTTATATTTGATAATGTTCTTGGGATTTTAAACTGAACTCTTTATTAAATGCATGGTATAGACTATTCCTATTCTGGTGTCAATGCTAATGGGATATAATTCATATTAATTAAAATACTGCTAATATTTTTCTTATCTATTTACTATCACTTCATAAATTCTGTTTAGTACATACCAATGTATCCAAACATTTATTGATTTTTTTGATTTTTTTTTTAAATAGACTTTTACTATGCCACACAGGCTGATATTTTTTATTGAAACAAATCATATGTGCAACTAAAATTTACTCTTTTGTTATAAGCACACTCCATCTTTGCATGTTCATTTGAATATAATTATTTTATAACTTTAAAATTTTTTTCATTTTAAATATGTAAACAGACAGTAGTCCTAGTTTTAAATTAGTGGTACTACCTAACAAGTTTTTAAGCCTTTGTCAAATTTTAAGCTCTATGTCAAGCTCATTTAAATATTTGTAAAATCTGTAAATCTGTCTGTGATAAAAAATAGTGTGCATACTTTTTCATTGTTTACAATTTAATGATCTATTCATATTTTTCAAGCTTAGCACTCCCTTTGTGTATGTCATTTATTAAGATTAATCTGGCACAAGGCTACAATAATTAAAGACTGAACTCTATATGCAATCTTGCTAACCCATGTGCTATAGCTGGTGTCCATATTTGTACATTAAATGCCAGTTGGCATGATGGTTATTAACACTGAAAAGAGAATTGGTGAATTAAGTTCTAATTTCTGCTAGTACACTTGAAAAAGATAAGGGCTACTTTTCCTTGCATCTCTGTCATTGCTAGATTTAGTGAAAATGAAAAAAAAATCTAATTACTAGCATGTTATAAGGATTGACTGAAAAGGAAGTGGATGTTTAAGTCTTTGGACAATCTGCTATCTTATAACTACTTTTGTTTCCAAGCAGTAGTAGCAAAAGGCTGTTATATCTCTTGTTAACATTGACAGCTGTCAGATATAAAATACATTGAATACTATTCTTTGGTAACGTTTATTAGTAATCATTTTATATTGACTCATCAATTTGTCATTTGACCCGGTATGATCTATTCGTAAACTTTTTCCACTTCTCTTATTTTGAAGCAAAGAATATTTTTACTATTTTTTCTTTATCTGATTATGTTAATAGTTCCTCTTTCATGTAAATGTCTGTGCAATCCTGTTATTTACAGAATTAATATACATGAATAAAACAGAAAATTGCTATAATGTTAAAATACAGTTTATATTTTGAATAATTCGGACCCAGCAATGAACTGTAATTTCTTTTCTTTTTATTATTTTTTTTTCTTTTTATAAAGAGTACATATTGAGTATTGGATTTTCCATGAATTGCTTGCTAAACCAACATGTTATTTATGGCCCTATAAATAGATATTTGTGTCTGATTTTGTAAAATTGTCTAAACAGGTGTGCAAGATAATAGCAGTAGTTGAAGCAAAAAAGAAATAAAATTGTTGACCTATGTATTTTTATATATTTAAGATAAATATACATGTTTTGAATGTATTATAATTTTAGATAAATTTTATTCACAGCCAGAAATAAGAAACTCTACACAAACTTTGGAATAAATAGCTATTATTTTTGTAACTTGGGTTGTTTACAAGCTTTTAATTTCTTTGATGAAGTCTTGTCACTTAGGAATACTTTTTTGAAAAAAAAATATTACCAGCAATACAATTTTGAAGGAAATATATTACCAGAAACAGATTTTTGACAAAACAAAATATTACCAGCAATAAAAATTTTTGTCAGCATTAAATAGCCCATTGAGGTTGATATGCTGTAAAACAAAATAAACCAAACCAATCTAAACCAAAGAATACATACTCTATTCATACAAATCTATCCTAAAAATGTTGTTGGCATTAAATAACTCATTGAGGTTGATATGCCGTAAAACAAAATAAACCAAACCAGCCCTTGTCACTTATTCATTTTTAATTAGTATTTCTTTTCATCTTATTTCTGTGGGGTTTTTGTTTTATCACAACTCTTAGATTGTCATTATTCCATAACAATGTCTTACTTATGAGTACTAAAAGTGTAATAAGTACTACTATTGTAAGACATGATCCAAAGAATAAGGGATTAAGAGTTTAAATCCCACTAGAGGCTTATTCTTTATTTACTTGCTTAATGACTTCATGTAATAAAAAAACTAACAGAAGCAGCATTAAAATACAAGTTGTGTACAAAAAATAAAACACATTATATCCCTTAGACCCTGCTAGCATAAAATTATAAAGTAGTAATTTTGTCTTGGCATCATGTGTAGAGAAAGGAAAAATATAAATGTATAATGACATTTCTTTGTACCGTTTTGACTTGAACAATACATAGGAATATAATCATCAGTTTGTTTTTGTCTGTTTATCATGAGAAAATCTTGTAAAGAAAAATATTAATTTGGCATGTTATTTGATTTCTTATTTTCTTCAGTAGTAAAAATAAATGTGTTTAACTATGTGTACGAGATGCTTTCAATATTAGCATTTAAAATATCATAAATGAATTTTTAAAAATTTCTTTTCTGTTACTTATATATCTATGTCTCTCTCTCTCTATATATATATATATCTGGATTCTTGTCATATAAGCCATTTTCTAAGTTAACAATTTAAAATTCTCCACCAGGGCAACATTATTGGTCAGTCTGTCAACCCCTCAGGCGGTGCGTGTGCTCCCATCGTCGTCGTCACCACCACCACCACCACCACTACTACTACTACCACCACCACCACCACCACCATCCTCTTTCGTCCCTGCGGCCCTATGGGGGGGCTTACATCCTCAGCCTTGCTTCAGCTGCAACATGTTTGAGTTGGCTCTTTACCTGCTTCTACATCTGGAGTTGTTTTTTTTTTTTTCTTTTTCTTTTTTTTCCCCTCAGGAATTGACGGAGGAGTTGTTTGTATTGGAGATGACTGTCACTGATGATAGGGATGAAAAAAACAAAAAAACAAATACAAAATAAGACAAATGGTCTTTTCATTGGTTGGTTCTCACCTTTTAAGAAAATTACCTACCCCAGTATTATTACAGGGTTTGAAAAAATTGATCTGTAAAATATTACTGTTCCTAAATTGAACTCTCACCACTGGGTTCAATTAAGGAGCAAAACATTTTCTTGATTTTGATAAATTATGATTTCTTGTTAAATTCCATTCAGAATTTAGATCCTTCTTTGTAATAATAATAATAATAATAATAATGATAATGATAAAAGATGAAAGAAAGCTTTGATTTCTGTTTTAAAAAAAATATACATAAATGTTGGTTGTGGTTTCAAAATAGAATCATCATTTTATGATAGCTTGCAAAATAGCAAGTAAAGTTAGTCATGAAGATACCATGCCTAAATTTATAATTACAACACTTATAAAGTCTTTTATAATGACTTTATAAGTGTTGTAATTATAATTTCAGGCATAATATTAATGTTTGGTTTGATATTGGTTTATGGATTTTTTATGCTAGAAAGGACTGATGAAAATTTCCACATGTTGTCATGTTGTATTAGAGCAACTCGTTTCGTGTGGAAAATAGCGTGGTCATTTAATCCTGTTATGGGCATTGTGCTGTGTGAGAAATTAACATTTCATTAAGAATGGAGATAATAATATCACATCATGTTGGTGTGGGAGGGTTGGTTAATGCTATATGAAAAATAAATATTCTCTGAGTTTGCATTTCTCCCATTATGGGCATTATTATATCTATGAGTGGAATAGCTGGAAGTTTTATACCACTAAGTTATACACAAAATTGTAGACAAACATTTACTATGCAGAGAAATTATAACACATATCTACTATAATAAACAGTGCAAAAATATTAAAGAAATATAGAGTCTTACTGGTGAAAATTTCCAATGGGAATTTGAGCGGCTAGGGGATTCTTCTGTGTTTCTGGAGAAGCAATATTTATATCTCCAAATAGAAAATTTGGGCAGACCAGATTTATCTTCTATATCACTAGTGAAGACATATTTTTCAAACGAGAAAACGGTGAATCACGGATATTTACAACATGGAGATTGCAATACAGAGATAATTTCTATATCTGGTGAAGACATATTTCCAAAGGAAAATGGCACCAGGGGCTTGTAAGCTGCCCTACCTGGCAGCTGGTTGGCTCAGGCAGAGGTTTTACCTAATCTGTGCAATGAACAACTCCTGTGTGGCAGTTAACTGACTGGTCACTTTTGTGAGATCACTAAGCAGCCATCACATGACCCATGTGACTTCATTTAAACCAAAGGGAGATAATTACTCTTGTATTCCCACAATATCTTCATGACTAACTCTGCCTGTTATGTTTTTAGCTATCACAAAATCATCATACTTCTATTTTGGAACTTTTGCTTCTGCCAGGACATTAGAAATGATAAATTTAATTTCTTAGATGAATAATAATCTAAAATATTTTATATAACATCAAAAAGAAAAGAAATTCTGCATCTATCAAAAAGCAGCAGCATTTTATGCATAGTGAATGAATAAAGTGCCTCGTTGTTGTTAGGGTCCACTGTGAATATAATTAATATAAGAATAATGTGGCCATAGTATCAATTAGACATATATACAGATAAAAAACAAGATATTTTAACTCTGTCGATGTACACTTTTTTTTTTTCGTATTTTTCCTTCCAAGAAAAGATTAGTGAATGAAAATATACTTGCAGGATGACTTTTTTTGAGATGTTGAGTACAAAATATTTTCTGCAAAGTTAGAGAAATTCAGTATCGGAAAAGCTATGAGCTTTGCTTTGATTGGTATAAAGCCTTGAGGATGGGATACCTAATGAGTGACTCAGAAATAATAAATCTTTAAGACCAGCTTGTTAAGGTGCCTTATTAGAAGACATTCTCTCTCCATTTCTTTCAAGTTGTTGACCAACAATCTTTTTTCATCCCTATCTTCAGTTAAGCAGTTGCAGCAGCAGCGGCAGCAGCAACAACAACAACCACCACCACTACAACAACAACAACAACAACAACAACAACAACAAGTGGTAGGCAAGCTTCTGGCTTGCTCCATCAATCTCTTGTTTTTCATTCATTTCCTCATTCATTCATTTTTCTTTATTCTCATTCCATTCTCCATCAGCATTTTCATTCTTTTACACGTTTCAGAGGCTGTCATATTATTGCACCTCTCTGGGACGTATTGTATCAAGTTCATAGCAACAATTGCTAGGTTTTTTGTCCTCTGAGACTGTCCTTAAAATTACTCAGATGCTTTGTTCTCAATGATACCTAAAGGCATTCATTTTACCCCACTAAAGGATTTGTGTGGGTACTCCATGACGAGAAGGTAAAACTTTAATGCTGACCTCTTCTCTGATCATAATATATAATAAATATACATTGGATTGCCTGTCATGATTTGCAATCTATTGCTAGTCAATTTGATTCTTACTAGGTGACCTTTTGCTAAGCTAAACTAAGTTTTAGTCAGTGTTAACACTAAATTGGGTTGATTCCATTTGACTGTTTGCAATATATATATTTATATATAATTCTTTTTCTTGTGAAATGATAAACTGAAATTATATGCTGAATAATGATTGAGTTATTTATGTAGATTAAGTTCATAGGAAAAGACATTATCATTTTGGTTTTAAATCAATTTCTTCTTTGCCTGATAAGAAGTCTGGCCAGCTTAGCATTAAAAGCTGAAACCCCTATGTGGCCCTATATTCTTTTACAAGACAGGTGAATAGATTTTGTTAATATTTTGAGAATAATTGTCAGGTAGGTTGGACTGATTGCTAAGGCAAGAAATTTTTTCTTTTACAACCAATTATCTTTTGTTATCAGTTTTTCATTCTACTATACAAGGACAATAAATATTTCATTTTGCTTGTTGCCTGAATATTTTTTCTCTTCTTTTTTAAACCTTGATTTGAAATTAAGTTTTTAAAATTATGTGGTCAAGTCTTTGTAAATTTTAAGTCATCAACTCTTGTTTCTAAGACTTCCATTATCATCCTTCTCATTCTTCAGCAGTTACTAGCAGAGTTAGAATGGTTAACTTCTCTGTGATATATCAGTGATCAATTAATTCAAAATCTGAGTCTTTAAAGGCTATGTTATTTTAGTTTTCTTTAATAATTTCATCATTATAGAGGAATTGATATTAATCAAGTTATTTCCTTCTTTTTTTCCTTAATTCTTTTATGTGGTATGATTATCATTCAACATTTCTTTTAAGATTAAGATCTTTATCTTTGTTGTTTGCATAAAAAAGTTTGGTTATTGCGCATTTTGGATTTACTCAAGGGTATACTATATCTTGAAGAAGATATCTTGTTTTAAGCTGTAATACTGGGCTGTAAACAACAAAGGTGCAGATAATGGTAAACGATATTGAATGGTCAAATTGTTTAAAAAAATGATTGACCTCTGACCTTTCATCCCAGAGAACATCAACAAATGTGTGAACATTTGAAATTAACAGTGTATCTCATCTTGGGAATTTGGAGAGATGGTTATATATCTTTGGTCTGTATTTAAGTAGTAACCATCAACTTCCTCCCTGATAACAATCTTTCATCTCTCTCTCTCTCTCCATGTGTCATTACATCATCTGTTCTTTCGGCAATCTATTGAGTCATCTACGTACCATGTCCCCCCCCCGTGTTATTGGATGGTATTTCCAATACTGCGAAAAAAAAAAAAAGGTAAATTATAAAGAGAAAGAAAAAAGCATATACATGTGTTACTACTGCCACCAACACCACTACTACTGCTACTACTTTTACTGTTGCTGATAAAAAAAAAATGGAAAAGAAAGCCAGTATCATCTCTTCATCCACCCTTTTTGTAGCAAGGCTATGTCATCTAATGGCCACTTCAGTCATTGGTCATTTGGGCAGCCACCTCAACAAAAAATCTCCAAAATGAGAGCCACAGGCAGGTAAGATGAGATTTTATTTTACATATGTATACATATATATATATATAATGTACTAGTGAACTACTGGACTGCAGTTCAGTTTTCCTTGAGACTGGGCAGGTGAGCTTCTCCCCCACTCTCTCTCTCTCTAATTAGGTTTAGTAAGCTATAGGACTGAGAATATTTAAAATATATCAGATAAGAAAAGGTTATCCATGTAAGTTTTCTTGCTAAACAAGAGTAAATTTGTTGAAAGGATACATTTATTTAGGTTATATCTTCATAGTCTGAGTATAATACATAATTTCTTCACTTAGTCTTTACACAGATAATTAATAGGTATAACAATGGTTTTTCTTTTCTTACTTTTGCTAGAGCAGGTAATTATGAGAGAGTATACAGAGAATATGTGTTTACTTATCCAATCATTTCTATGTTTATCCTTGTGACTTACCAATGATTGGTGAGGGGACAAAATATAGGGAGAGTTGGATTCATGCCTTTTTCCAAAGTTCTAGTATAAAAATTACAATCTGAAGTCAAATAAGCCTATAACAAGCATTTCTAATAAATGAATAAATATTAACCCTTTATCTATACAATAAAAATATTAATCTCTAGCTATGTTTTACAAATTTTTCTCTTAAATATTTAGAAAAAACACATTTTACTAAAATTTTCCCATTTATGTAAAGTTTAATGATATGTACAAGATCCATCCAGAAAATATTCAGCCATTTTGAACATCTTGAGAATCAGTTGTGCATATTTCATGTAACTTGTCAACAAGTTACAAGTGACCTTACAGTGCATGCGCAAATGCATACTCTTCCATTCAGTTGACAATGAGTTTGTGCAGTGTGTAACTGTTGCATTCACAATGAATAGTTTTTTTTCATATTTCATGTAAGCAAGTGTTGTATCACTCCACCCTATAAGTCCATCGTCACCACCAGTCTAGATTTGACTCTCTGTAACTTCTGGACTTTTCTTCAAGCTAAAATTCCATGGATGAGAATGCTGATAGTTGAAAAATTAAAGTGGTATTTTAATAAGTGTATGAGACCTCAAAGATGAATATATTGAAGATGATTAAGACTCCATTTTGCTAGATAGGCAATTTTGACAATGTTTAACTTTTGCACCTACAATAAAATGGTGTCAAAAGGACAGTTATACCTTTGACACCATTATTACTGTATACACTTTTGACTCGCTCAAGAATATTTATTACTTTAAAAAGTGATGATTAGAATTTTAATAAAACCCAAATATATATAAAAATGCATTTACACATTTTCTTTATTCTTGAGAATTGACAACAATAGTTCATTAATATTTTTATAAAATGGTAAATAATAAATATTGCATTGTATTTGGTTTACATTTTTATAATCTTGTAAATAAACATTGCTGAGGGAGTCAAAAGTGCATACAGTAATAGCAGTGTTAAGGAATAACTATCCATTTTTTGTGGGCACAAAGGTTTTTGCCATTACTTATTTGTTAATAGTAAATGGCTTGACATTTCTGGACAAACCTTGTATATATCATGGACACCAAGATCATTCCCTCTAATTTGAGCTGAGCTTTAAATCTTGTGACTGCTAATGATACAGATGATTTAGTTTAGGGAACAGAAATTTAAACTCAATTTTACTTCAGTCTTATAAAAATGAGACATAGTGAGAATGAGCAAATTTGACTTTGTTTCATGAAAATAATCAAAATAACTTTTTTTTTCTCTATGAGAAAAATCTTGGGATCATGACAAAATCAATAATTATAAGGGGTGCTGAAAAGTTCTTGGCCCAACCCACTCCCTAAAATTTGACCAAATAACCAAACATCAGATTTTTAGAATCCCTTTTAGGACTAAGAATTTTTTTGTAAACTTCTTCCCACCAAAAACAAAAAACAAACTTTTTTTCATATGGCTGATATATTTGCTTTACATATATGTTATATTCAAACTCAAGTGTTGGCAGCAACACTTTATTCCTATATAACAATATATTATTTACATATATGAGGTCTGTTTGGAAAGTATCCAACCATTTTGACTATCTTGAGAACTGGTTGCATGGTCTTAATGTAACTTGGCAACCAATCAGAGGAGACCATACTTGAACATATATGAACAGATGCTCTCCTAGAATTTTGTTCAGATGGCAGTGAGTTGCTGTGTAGTAAGCTTGTGTACCGTGTTACTGTCATGTTCATCATGACAATGAACTTGCACATTTTGTGAGGAGTTTTCTGGCAAAATGTTTCATCATCCACAAGAATGTCAGCACTCTTTATCTACAGTCTAGATTTGGCTCCTTGTGACTTCTGTTTTTATTTTTCCTAGAGCCCAAATCATCATTAAAAGGAAGATTTCAGAGTGTGGATAAGATTGATGACGATCTCAAAAGATGACTTTGCAGACTGCTTTGAAAAGTGTAAGGGATACGGGGATAATTGTGTGATGCCCCAAGGGGCATATTTTGGAAGAGTTGAAGACATCATTGCTCTAAGCTGGTCAATTTTTGTTAATATTAACGGGATGAATGCTTTCTGAACAGACCTTGTATATTTACATCATGAAATAAATAAATGAAATAAACTGTTTTATTGTTTATAGGGGAAAATAGTAGGTATAATAAATAATAGTAAAAAAAAAAGATCCCCCTTAAATATAGTAGTGTTGATATTTTAAGTCGGTACTATGATTTTAACAGTATTTTGTTTTTCTTTCTTTCTTTTTTCAGTTGTTATCGAAGCTTTTGCTTATAGCTTCTTTGTTTTCTATGACCTTTAAGCTTCCTGTGTCGGATAATACCAACTGCGTTCTCTATACATTTAACCATATAAATCAATACTATTTCATTTCTGATCTGTTTTTTACTTTTCAGAAATACTTATATGACAAGAAGGAAATGTTAGGTTCTGGTGGGCAGATATAATTTAACATTGCCAAACATTCTTGATTTTTTTTTTTTTTTGTTTAACTATCTTGAATACATAAAAAAATTTATTCACACAAAAACACTTCATCTGTAGAAGAAGAAATAAATCAGTTTTTATATTTTATCAAGAAAACTTAATGCAAATATAAATTTTTTGGCTCTTGCGTGCAGTTCTAAAGAGAAATCGGAAAGCTTTTATTAATCAATATGATGAAATTAGTGAGATGTTAAATTGCATGAAATTTCTTCTTTTTTTTTTTTTAAAGTATCAATATTTACAATATAAAAAATTCAAATTTGATGTTTTTAAGTACACATCATTTTGATGATTCTCCAGCTATCACCAGTTGATAGTATTAGGCCAGATTAAAATGTTTCTGCTCAAAGATAATGTATTTTGACAGAAATTGTTTCAGTTGGAAAATCTTAACAGCAATAAGAAAAAAAATACTCATTTTAAAGAAAAACTTCAATGTTTGTTAAATTAGTGAAGTATTACTAAAAAATTTTCATTTTTGTTTGAAAATCAGCAATTGTTACAGAAACAAAATCAATGCCTTGTACCAGAAAAAAAAATTGCAACCTTAATTATTTAAAATTGCAAGTCACTGGTAACTTTACACAATTTTATAGTCATTACACCTGAATACTGTCAACATTTAAGTTAGTCTTACTAATAGTAGAAGTTCATATCACACATTCTTCACGTACTTGTGCTCTGTCGATGGTACAAATTCAAACAATTCTTATAAGTGTGTGTGTGTGTGTGTGTGTGTGTGTGTGTTGGGGGAGTGGGTAGTGGAGAATGGAATCTACAAAGAGGAGTTCAAATTTGTATAACTTTGTACTGATGCCCTTGGGAAAGGGATTTACGTAAATAACAGGGTAGCTGGGAGCCCCCCTTAGCTTTATAAAAGCCATTCCATTTTGGGTATTTGATTATATAGGTCATTATTTGTGGCTGTTGGTAACATGTAAACTAGTATAACCTGTTGCATGTTACTTGTAAGAGATGAGCACTGCCAAGCAACTCCCATTGTTTCAAGAGATGACATGAAGAGGAATTACTCAGCAATGGAACGTAATAGGTCATGGGAAGCATATATATATATATATATATATATATATATATATATATATATGGTGGAGTGACAATTGCATATGTGTGTCTGTGCCTAGCTTCGGATTGTTTATATGGGTGTGTTTATGTAAGCTGGAGTGCATGCAACTGTGTGTGTGTGAGAGTGTCATGCCAAACAAACACAGTAAAAAATCCCCCCATCACCAGACATAACCAAACACAAATAAGCATAAACAGATCCATTTAAAAAAAAAAAATAATACCAATTTGTTTGATGATCACAAAAGCGTGAAGCCCAGGATCACAAACTAATGTTCATAAACTAAATATATTAGCTCTATCACTGATATTGAGCACCTTCTACTAAGTACTGTTCATATAAAATATATGAGTTGTATGAAAAAGTTTCCAAAAACCTTCATTTTTTTTTTTTTTTTTAACTAGAGAATGTATACATAATTTAATGAAGCCTTTTTCTCTTTGGAGAATTTGTGTAACCATTTTTTTAGCTTTTTTTTCTGTCAGAATTAAAATCAGTATTTCTTTCTGTTTATTTGTAGATTTATGAGCTTTTATAGATGTTTGTTCTTTTCAAAAACTAATAACACTTGAAAATTCTAGAAGCTTATGTCATGGTCACAAGTCCCATATCTCATTAGGGTCAATGAAGCATAATATATACAGCAGTAATTGGTGTGTCTAGAACAAAGTAGCATGACAGAATGCATTCGTCTTTAGATTTGATATTGCTATCCAATCTCCAAATTGTAAGACACCTGAAACCTCAGCAAAGAATACTGATATGATATATTGATTAAGAACTGCCCAATCCTCTAGCTTTGAGAAAGTTAAAAATTGTTTACATGGCCTTGTAGGTGATCAGCTAATTTCTGCCTCATAATCCTTTTCTCATAGATGCAATGTCACAATTCTGTCACTACACTATCATTATTTAAATGGAAAATGTTCTACATTTCCTAGTTCAATCATGTCAGACCTTTACAATTAAGACCCACCATACCATGTACACAGGGACAAACTGTCCTTGTTTCCTTCATATACTATTGGTAAGAAAGAAGTCCCATTTAGATAGCTTTTTCCTAAGAGTTGCCACTTTGTGGAACATTTCCAAGAGAATGCTTCCCCTACCACTACAATTTTAACCTCTTCATGTCTAGGCTGATCTGTTACCTATACTATAAATCCTTATAATTTATAATTCTTACACCATTTAGTAACCCTTTATCTTAAGTGGCTCTTAGGCCTTTTTATCATATATACAAAAACACTTTACTCACTACAAAGATGCAACTTCATTTCGGTGCATTTCAATTGCACCTTGACTGGTGAGAACCAAAAATGGTTATGAATAATCCTGCTCGTAAGCAAGCTGTATGTAAAACATCACTTCCTTTTTTTTTCCATTATCAACAAGCACTATTGTTTCATTCCATCGCCTTTTTGCTTTGTGTATTTTTTTCTCAAACAAATGGGAAAAAAGGAAGTAACGTTTCACATACGGCTTGCTTACAAGCAGAATTGTTCATAACCATTTTTGGTTCTCACCAGTCGAGGTGCAATTGAAATGCACCGAAACGAAGTTGCATCTTTGTATTGAGTAAACTGTTTTTGTCTATATGACAAAATTATAATAAATAATTATTGCTCTACTATTGGTATCGAGCCCTCCTTTGAATTAATGCTGTGAACATTAGAATTTATATATTATTTTCATTTTCATTTTCATTGCATCGGAGATATATCACTTATTTTTATAAAATTTAGAAAAGGCCTAGAATTGATTTTGAATGTAAATTAAGCAATATTTTTGAAATTTTCTAAAAGTAAAGAAACTATTTCTGTTAAGTTTACCTTTTTATGAAATACCACAATTAAATGTCACAGTTATTTGATCTTGTCTTTGTGTCAGCTTTTTACACAAACCATTTGATGATGCAATTGAATTTCACTCCTGCCAGGAGCTGCTTCCATTTTCTTTGCTGACTTATTTATATGATTATTAAGTATACATTATGCATACATACATACATACATATATATATATATATATATATATATATATATATATATATATGCACAGATGTCACACATGAATATTCACTGATTGAGTATAAACAGATCCAGAGTGAATGTGTAAAAGATAAGATAATATGTAAGGGAAGTATAAATCAAAGTAATGACATTTTTTTTAATGCAATAAAAGCAAATTACTGTATAAAGAAACACAAATAAGAACGTAAATGAAATGTTATTTGCATTGTCCGTACAAGAGAAGCTATTTTTGTATACAGCTTATTTTCTCTAATTTTTTTAATTTTCTCTTTTCTTTAAATAGACTGTATTTTTTCATGTATAAGAAACACATTTATTTTTTAGAAAGAAAGAAAGAAAAAACTCTGAAAGATTTAAGAGGCAACTGTTTTAACTCCTAGATGTTTAGGTACAAGATGCTACATGTCTGGCATTTATTGAATTTGGTCTATTAAACACTAAAGTGTCTTATATTTTAAAAGAATATACTTATTTTATTTTCATTATTTTTGAGAGAAAACCAATGGAATTCCTTCTCTCTTGTCATTTCAAGAATATTAAACAAGAAACAGGAAATTGACATTTTCAGATAAATATGTATAAGGATTTTTAAAAATATATTTATAATTGCTATAAATTAGAAATTACAAAAATTTTAAAATATATGTCATTTCTTAGAAAGATTTCATTCTTGAAACTCATGGATTCAGTTTCTGTGAGTTTCTTTATCAAAACAAGAGATAAATGAGGTGGGCTGGGGGATTGCTGTGATTTATTTTTGGTTATTATTGAAAAGGTAAACATTGTAAAATGTCCAACCTAAGATAATATTTCCTTCTTTAAAATAAAGTTTATATGGATGTCATGCATGGCACCATAATCATTCAGAAATATCTAAACTGTCATCTGTATACAATCACTTTCTCAAATCAATAATTAAAAATTGCTTTAAGTGAAGGAAACCTGTAGGTATTCATGAGGACCATCCTTCTTTGAACTTTTTGGACTGGTGCTACAGATTCGCAAAAAAACCCACCTGGCAATCCATGTTCAAGTGCTCAAGCCAGCATACGGTTGCTCGTCCTGCCCAACAAGAATGTGACTTTCTTCACTTCAGCTAGGTATACGTCCGCAGATTCACTGTACCACAGGTGCCACTTGATGAATTGTTTGTATTCCATGAATGAATCCATAACAAAGGCTCTGATATAATGGAATATGCATACACCTGAGTTCCCCCTCACTGGAATATGATTGGCTGGTGTCCATCATAAATACAGACGGACATGTAGGTATGAGAGAGTTTAAGTCTATGATGATGCCCATTGGACTATGCCATTGTCTATCCTATTGGTCTACACCTATTACCTGCGACTACGACGAGTAGCAGTCGATTACTGCTACCGTGTACTACTTGGTTACAGTAGCCAAAACCCACTTAGCTACTTCGATCAAATATATCCCTTTCTAGGACATATCAGGCTCTAACTAAGGCAGTCTTTATCTGATCAGCATCAGATTTTGTTTTGTCATCCAGCTACTGGTTAACTGCAAATGCTCCACCCGTAAGTCTCAAAGGGATCATATGCTCTGAAGACTTCACTTTACATAGCCTGCAAACAAGCTTCTCCATCCATTCAACCACTGGAAGACTATTTGTCAAACTCTGGAATTAATTTTAAGTTGAATTTTGTGTCTGCCATTGTTTGTCAATTGTTGAGAGTGCTCTTTCTGACTGAGAAAAAACTGGTGTTATATAGCACTCCCAGTCCTACACCACACTGACTATTGCTTAATACCTGCCTGGTATTGTTCATATGCAAATTATCAGCATCATCTACTGTAAGTAAAATGTCCTCTCTCAACAGTCAATTGTGCAAAGAGGACATAATTCCTGGTGCTTATTGCAGCACAAGTAACCAATTCTGAGTTGCTTTTCAGGTTGATCTGATTCTCTGTTAGAACGTCATAACAAGAATAATAGAAACATGTTACTTATAACTTTACAGCAATGGTTTGCAACCAGATAGAGGATTTTTAGGGATCTAGGAGAGGAATTGGGATTATGGATTAACAGAATCAAACTGTTCAATTCTACACTGCACCTTTTTAATCAGACAGTATTTCAAGAGAGCAATGGTATTGCGAAATATGGTGAAAAGGGTGCATGAGTATCAACAAAAAAAGAAAAGGTTGAGGACTACTGCTTTAGGGTTTGTATGAGTTTCTATCCTGATCTAGAAATATAGGTTCTGGCAATAGGTCTGTAAGAGTCTGGACAATGAAATAGTTGCATGTATTTTTGCCAGTTGTACTTATGTTCATTGCTTGTGCCTAGACAAACCTCAGACTTTCAAATGGCTGATCTTATAAGCAGGCAGATCCTCCCCATTTTGAAACCTATATCTCATTTTTCTCTATTTCAGTCTTGTGGGGAATTAGGTTAAGCTTAGTAAATATCAATATGGATTTACAAAGGATATTCTGATGTTATTTTCATCTTCATAAAACTTTAGAGAGAATATAAATTCTATGGTCTAAATTAAATCCTTTCTATTTTTACATGAGATTTTCTTAGATATTTAAACATAAGAAAGAATGTCAAAATATACCACATGGTAATTTTTGGCTTCTACTTCAGGATTATCAAATTACCATCAATAGCAAAAAAATAAATAAATAAATAGATAGATTGAATAGCATGATTAAAACAATATTATTAATGTGTATTAATATGGTAAAATTTGAGCACTGACTTTGTTCTCAAACATTTCTGATCAAAACAATATTGAGCTGTTGAAAACAAAATTGTCAGATTTATAATGAAAATAGATCATTATTTGCATAACATCATCAAGTGGAATTTATCAACTGATGACTGTAGAAATGCAGATCACTTTTGAATAAATGGGAATGAAATATCAATATTCATTTTAGACAAATGAATATTGATATTTCATTCCTAATGTGATAACTTTTCACAAAAATTCACTCTATATTTATTCATAGTTATTTATATAAGTTTCTGCAGTTTTCTTATACAATTTTTCTGATATTTATTCAGTGATAATACCCAAAAGTAGACATTTTATGTCCTGATTTCTGTGCTACAAGTGAGTAATTATCCAATACAATTTTACACTAGTTACACTACAAAGTACTGTTTGTGAAATCATGCAATCTTGTTTTACACCACTTTGCTTTTATGGAAGACCTACAAGTTTCCCCATTGTGATTAAAATGGCATAAAGTGAAGAAGCAGTTACCATTAATTTATACAGAAAACATTTTTGAGCATTCCCAAATTTCCAAACATAACCTATGCT
Source organism: Acanthosepion lycidas (assembly GCA_963932145.1). NCBI lineage: Eukaryota > Metazoa > Mollusca > Cephalopoda > Sepiida > Sepiidae > Acanthosepion > Acanthosepion lycidas. The sequence continues at coordinate 18,594,490 of OZ010582.1, read as the reverse complement.
TGCCTGCCTTGATATTGAAGGTCAAGGTTCATTATTTGTTGTGTCTAACATGGAAAGCTTGAAGTATGTTTCATTGTTTAGCCTCATACAATTTTCTATCACACAGTAGACACTCAAAACATGCCTGTTAACACTCCTTAAACACACATATGCCATTTCAAAATTCAAGTCAGACTTATTTGTAATCATTACAGCGCTGTCAGTTTTATTGAAAATCTTATGCAAGGTTATTTTTTAAGTCTGGGAATGCTAAATATTTTCCCATATAAATGAATAACAAATACTTTATGCTATTTCAGCTTATGAAAGATATCATAGGGAAGTTCTATTTTCAGATAGCAATGGACTTTCAGCATCATCTTGTATATATAAGGAAGGAATGAAAATAAAAAATGTTGTTATAGTGTGTTTACTTAATTTCTCAATGAGTTCATGTTATATTGACTTTCCAATGCTAAAATACTTTAAATATGTTTGTATAAATGATATTTTATTTTTGTACAGAAAGAGGTATTAAAAACGATTTAAACTTTGATAATGTGGAATAGTAACAGTGTAAAAATTAAGAATAATGTCATTAAATCTCTATCCGCTGTACAGTCATCTCACAATACTAATTTTAAAAATAATATTGCATAACTGAAACATAGTCAACAAAATAACAGCAAGACGTTTTTCTCTGGCAAAGAATAGAGTGAATTATTTTTCTTTTTTTGTGGGGGGGTGGGGGGCTTGTAAGGAAATTAATTTACTAGAAACAAAGGAATGTGTAGAAATAACAGCTGAGCATACTTATATAATATCACTAGATGATTAGTAGGGATAGTTCCCGGGAGGATATGGGGTTCAGTTTATTCAGACACAAGGAAAAGAAAAAAGAGAGGGGAAAAAGGAAAAAGTTTTAATATTAAAATGGGGAGAAAGACATATTTCAATATAAGGTTTTATAGGGGGGAAGAGAAAGAGAGATAGACCAGGAGAGGGGAAGGAAAAGAAAGTGAGAGAGGGAAAGAAAGTTGATAGGTTGACCCAGAAAATATTTTATTCTCCACTCCCCCTGAACTAGACAAGTTAAAAAATGGGGTGGGGGAAGGGAGTGATCATATTCAAAATAGATACATTGAAGTTGTCTAGTCATTTTAAGCAGCAAAACCATCGTCATCGCATTATAACCATCATAATTACAAACTGATAATGATTTTTAAGGATTCTGTATTCATCATCTTTTTATATATATATATATATATATGTATATATAGCTAAAGAATTAATCGATTTTTATTTTTAATCTGACATACTACTTATATTTTTACTGGATTGAGCAGATTGCCCTATTTTTTTAAACAGTGTTTATTTTGTCTACAGGGCGGGACATTTAAAAAAAAAACTTGCTAAAGAAAATGTTGTGCCCTCCAACAGGATATGAACCTGCATCCTCCTTTGTAGGAGAAACCACTGTCTGATCTGAAAATGCTTTAGAATATTCAGCTTCTTAAAAACAAGGCATTCTATTCAAATATAGCAATCCACTAAAAATAGCATTTGAAGTAATAAAAAATATTTTTAATTATTTTTTGAAAATGTTGCTACTGGTGAATATAATATTAAAAATAAGAATATGGAACTAAATCCCAAGCATAACTTTATTGATTCTGCTCTAAAGTTATTTAAACAAATATCTTGAATTTGTATGTAAATTTTATATCTCCTATCGCATCATGTAATGCATTTGAGAAAAGGAAGAAGTAAGGATTTTTTTTTCCTTTAGTAAAAAGTATTACTATCAGATTTGTTTTTCAGCTTTTAATTGACTCCAAAGTAAAAACAAAAAACAAAAAAAAAAATATGCAGTGATCACACAATCTCTACATGTTACAAGCCTGAAGCAATGCTAAGTTTTCATACTTTTCCCCAACTCCAGTTTTAATATGCATTTTTATTCTCTTATGTCTGCTCGTTTACATTTCTGTAATTTCATCACTGTTTTGTGTTCTATAATGGTAACCTTGGGTGTTTTTTTTTTTTTTTTCTACAAATATCATTATGCATAAAAGATACCATGTATGTGTTAAACATTCTGATCAGTGTATATGTGTATGAGATGTTACCCAAAATTTTGGGGAACTTAAGGCATGAAAGAGTTTCCTAAAAGAAAGAAAAAATGGTAGAGAATATGGTTATTTCCTTGTAGAGTAATTTCAAGAGATGTGTAACATTCCTGGGTAATTTAACAGGACAGATTGGTTAATATATACAAAATTCCCTTAAGGTTTGAGTAGCACCTCTCTCACTATTTCTTACACACACACACACACACACATATATATAATAAGGTGTAGAAAAGTTCTTGGCCCAACCCTCTTCCTAAAACCTGACAAAATATCAGGTTTCAATAGTTTTTTTTGTTTTGGAAAGGATGGTGAAAAAATCTGATATTTGGTCAAATTTTAGGAAACGTAGAGAACTTTATGAAAGAATGCTATGCCTACCTACTTTGTTTTTTTAAATATGTTTGTCTACATTACTGGAAGAAAATCAAAAGAGGATTTTGTTTGGTCTGAAGATTGTGTTCATCCATGAAACAGACTGTCATCACTCAGTGTTGATTTGAACACTTTACTCATAAACATTTACTTTAATACTATATTTTTATCTCTTTCTCTCATACATACATATACACATGCACACATACCCCCACACAAATACACACATGCATATATATATATATGTGTGTGTGTGTAATGTGTACAGGTTGTGTTGGATAAAATGTTGTTTAAATTATGCAAAAATGAAAATAACACTGATATCTAATTTTAACAGATATATTTACCAAAATTACACAAAAATATCTTGAAATGCAAAAGAGTAAATTTATTCAATAAAATCACCATTGGCTTCAACCACAGCATCCAGATGATTTTGGAATCTACTGCAACTCTTCTGGATGGACTCCTTGTTTAAGTTGGTGAATGCTGCCATAATCCTTGCCTTCAGTTCATCTTTGGTATTACAAGGAGTTTTGATGCATCTCTCACTCAACTGTGCCCCACACATAATAATCAAGGGGGTTACAGTCAGGTGGCCAGATGTAAGAAGTGATGTGGTTGCAGAAATTGTCTTGCAGCCATGACTGGGTTCTCCTGTTTGTGTGACATGGTGCATAGTCCTGTTGCTAGATATAGGGTCTTCCAGCAGCCACCCTCTTGACCCAGGGCAGCACTAACTCAAGGCATGATGTGGGCTTCTGTGTTGAATCTGAGGCCTTCACCAACAAATTCAGGAGTTCTTTTCTTAGAATGATCAGAGTGATTTTTCCAAGCTGCTGTACCTTCATAATAACCATTACACTCATCCAACTCTCCAAATCCTCTGCACTACCTTTCAAATTGACACCCAAACACTCTGAAATGTTCGTTTTGGAGCTTCCAGCATGGATGCCAAGCAGTATAGCATCCCATTCCAAATTGTGTCATGATGCTCTTTTTCTCACAGATGGTACCCAAATGACCTTACTATACTGTGCAGTTGACAAAAATAAAGAACACGCCTGCACAAAATTAAAAATATAAAATGGCGACATTGTACACATTGCACCCTATGTTTATAATGTGTGTGTGTGTGTGTGTTTTTGTGTGTGTGTAAAATATTTTATCCAGATTGAATCTCATTTGTAGATGTTGCACATATTTGTAGTTTTAAGCCAATTCAACTGCCCTCCATATTTATTCTTTTGGTGAAATTTCCTCCATGTTCTTTCTTTGCTGACAAATGTTTGGCTTTACTACAATGTCAAATTGATTCTTTTTATGAAGACCTACAAAACAGTGGAGGCCATCTTATTCCCACCAAGGCAATTGTGTATCAGAATAAAAGATAAAATACTTCAACTCATGCTGAGGTGATGTGCTCTTGTAGGATTTCTCCTATGCAATCATGGAACAAGTATGCAAAATATTAAAACATTGTTTTTTTTGCAGTAAGATAAAATATTGCCTGTCTAGAAATGACATTCTGATTGAAGATAACAGGACACATCACAAAATAATAAATAATTCATAAATGTTTCTATATTGACAAATATATTGACACACATTACATACAGACTGATAAATATAATACATATTAATATCATAATTAGTATATAGATCATAAAACAATTTTATATTCCATATAAAAATTCTATTTTTATATGGAATATAAATAGACAAACAGGTTATAGGGTGATTGATAGATGTTAATGACAGACATTCAAATGGAGATAATTTGTATTTGTAAATGCTAATAGTTTTCTTTTGTGTGGGTAGCCCACTGGTTATCAGTGCAGAAAGTTGGATTAACAAATCAAGTTCAAATTACGCCCCAATCTGTTCACACAAATGCACTTTGGAAAAGCAGAAATGCAACACTTCTCCCCCAGTTAAATAACAGTATAAATTGTTTTTTTCAGCTTTTGATGGTAACCACTCTAGAATAAGGAATATTCTGAATTTGAAACTGTGGAGACGGCAATGGGAAAACCACTTCTCTATCTTTCCCAAGAAGTTATGGTAATTCATAGATAAGGAAAAGGAATCTGTGATGAGCCATGATCTGGCATACCCTGAAGAAACATGGCACTTAAAAAAGAAAGAAGAAAATACTAATCTGTTTTGTGTGTATATCTGTGCATGCATATATATATATATATATATATATATATATATATATATATAGTCTTAAGATGTGCTATATTTATGGGGTAAAGTGCTCAATATCAGAGATAGAGCGTGTGTAAATATAAAAGTGAACATAGAAGTCAACACTTAGAGGCGACAGTCTGTTTCATGCTATATGCAATCGTCAGGCCTGACGATTGCATATAGCATGAAACGGACTCTCACCTCTAAGTGGTGACTTCTATGTTCACTTATATATATATATATATATATATATATATATATATATATATATAATGTTTACTTTAACAAATATAGAATGCTGAGAGTATTATGGGCTGACCACATGCACATTAACAAAGTTTTAAAGAAAATGGAAACCAAAAAAAAGGACATTTATACTTAGCATCAGAAAGAGAGGGTTGAAATTTCTAGGGTACATAATGAGGAAGCAGGGTTTAGAAAATTTGGCACTCATAAGACATATTGAAGGCAAGATGGACAAAGCAAAGCAGTGCATAACCTACATAATCAGCCTGTGTAAATGGTTGGTAGAACAGATTAGAAGAGATACCAAAAATGCAAACTTTGTTAAGCACTACAAAAGACAGGAGATTGTGGAGAGCTATGATAGCCCACATCCTGAAATGACATGGCACATAGAAAATGTATTAAGTGCTATCCAAAAGAAAAGTCTGGTAATATTTGAACATGAAATAAAAACAAACTTTGAAGTGTTCTTTTGCTTATTATTTTCAAACACTGGATCATAAGGGCCAGCAACAAAAGACCATTTCCTTAATGTAAGCTGTTTTTGTTACATGAGGTTTGCATAGCACCATCCCACATTTGTATAATGAAGAATTTACAAACAAAAAATATTTAGAGTTCTTGAGTTTGTTGATTGACATTGCTATGAGGACAAAAGTTTATGAATTATGCTGAGTCACTGGGGTAAAGTTTGGGCTTTAAAGCAATGGTGGTTAAAAAGACCACTACTTGTATAAAATTTGTTTTTTCTAGAAAAAAAGAGTAATGAAAATATAATCCATGAAACAATCTTGTTTAATCTTGTTGATTATGCCAAAGGAATTTGAAAGTCCCTCATAAGAAACATTAATTCCTTTATAAAATGAGATGATAATAATGAGCATATTCTCAGGTGTAACAAGTTTGTTCAAGACATCTTGGTTCACTGTGTCAAAAGCTTTGGTCAGATAAATGAGTGCCATAAAATAGGTACGTCCACAAAATCACTAGAAAATTAGTATACTGTAATGAAAAAAGCCTCCAAACTTAATAAAAAAGTTTTATTATCAAAATCTTTGTTATTAAGAGGAAGGATCAAAGTATTTTTTGAATATTTTTAATTAATTTTTTTTAATCCTTTTTAGAACATTTGAAATTTTGATTAAAAATCTTGTTTTAAGATTAGTATAGGAAATTTTAGCATCTTTTTTGTGGTGAATGACATTAATTTGGAAATTTTTGCAAAAATCAAATAATTCTGATTTTATTGAAACTTTCAGGACTTATTCACAAATGAATGCAATTATTTTAGAAATGTTACAATTCTTAGAAAATCTTGGTAAAAATATTATTCTTTTTACATGTGTTTCACCCCATTTAATTTTATGAAACCTTGAGAAATTCAAAGATATAACTTTTTAGTAAGTATATTAGTTAAAAGCGTTCTGAATTTAAATCATCAATTTTTTTTTTGCAAAATCATGTTTTCAAAAATCTGCTCTGAATTGTAAAATAAAAAATGCAATAAAACTAAGACATTGTTTAATTAGAAAAGCTGTTTTTATGAATAATATTTATTAAGGACAATATTATCTAAGAAAAAAAATTTTCAATGAAAAATGAAGTTTTTACAAGATTTGTTTTCCTTTTTTAACAATTTTAATTAGAATAATTTATAAAGTTTTTAAATCTTTTAAAATTCAGTTTCAATAGTTTAATGGTGAGAGAATATTGTTATTAAGTAAAACTATATTTACTAATCATCATAAAGCTTATTACATTCTGACAACCCTGGTTATTTTTAAAAAGAATTTTGAATTGTTTTTGTATATGTAAATGTGACCGTTTTTGTAGATATGGTTGCCCATACACAACATTATCAGAAAATAAAAGCGATAACTATAGTAAGTTTAAAAATCCCAAATTCTCCAAAATGCAATAAAACATTAGATTATGGAGAACATTTTCTTAAATTTTTAAGATTACTGAGTATTTAAAAGGTGCACATGTCAGATTCTTCAATTATCTTTAATGCTTAAATCTGCCCCCCCCCCACCAATAAAAATGTATCAGTCATTGAGTTGTCAATAACCTGTTAACATAAATAAACAGCTACCATCATGTTAACAAAATGCATTACTGTGACATTTTAAACTTAATGTAAATAATATTTGTTTCAAATCAGATTAATTATACTTTATTAAAATTTTTAGAAATTCCAAAATGAAAACTTCCAGTCAATTTAAAATAATTTTGAATATAGAGCACATAGTATTTTGCTTATTGGAAATATTAAATTTAATCACTCAGTTTGAAATTAAAACTAATATAAAAGCTTCAAGAAAGATTTTTCATTTTTAAAAATTCATTTTAAAACATAGGTATTGCAAATCTGTGGTAGTACCTACCATAAAGGCATATAAAGTTCATGGTTCTTTTCATAAACTTTCTTTGCAATTTGATATAGAGAAAACATCATATCTCTGATTCCATGACCTGATCAAAGACCATGCTATGATTCTATGAAAATATAATTTATGAGCTAAGTGATAATTCTATTGAGGATAGCATGAGCAAAAATTCTGCCAGCAACGCTAAGGAGAGAGATGTGCTGTAAGTTGTCATAGACACAACTATTATGCCTTCGTTCTGAAATAAATATTTTATGGAGGCATTCTTGTTGCCTTAAGAAACATGGATGATCTTCCAGTTGACTTTGAATAACTCAAGTTTCTGAATTGGCTTTTTATCTGTCTATTTGAAGATTTCTGAAAAAATACTTTCTTTGAAAAAAATCATTTCAAAGGACAGCTGAAGTATTTCTGTTCTTTGAGGAATAGAAGCAATAGTGTTATCATTAATTGTTGAGTTGTTGTTAAGAACAGTTTTAAAATGTTCCTTCCAGCATGATAAACTGTCTTTCTTATCAGTAAACAGTGTCTAGCCATTAGCTTGCACAATGGGTGAGAGCCCCCCCCCCACCTTCCTTTGGACTGTTTTAAGTAAAATACCATATCATACTTTTTATTTGAGGTGCTCTATAGTTGAATAGCTTTGGCTGATCATGTAAATTACTTCAAATGGTTTGTGAGATAAAATTACTAATCACTACAAAAATATACTCTTGAATGCGTTTAGAGTGAAAAAGGTGTCTAATTATATAATTTATTAAGTTTAGTCTGGTATAAGGCCATAGTGATGGAATACTTGAGATTGAACTCACAATAATATGAATTTTTTTTTTTTTTTTTGATCAATCCACCCCAAGCAAATTGATAATGCCACTAAGACGCAAGGGGCTACTGAAAGTGAAAGAGAAGGAAATTACTTTAGAAGGAACTAGAAACACAATCCTAAACAGAAAACAAAGAACAAACCTCTAATCCTGTTCATAAGGCTGGGGAGGAGTGTGAACTGGAGGATAGGCAAATCTATCTACTCCTATTACTTTGAGAAATAGATTCATAATCTCTGTTAAATGGTAAATAGCCATATAAATAAAATCTAGAACAATGAATGTATAGAGATAGGGAAGAAGATAGATCTGTACACATCTAGACTGACTGCGTTTATATAATAGAAATCTGACAGTAGATTCAATGAGGTCTCTCTTTTTCTAATTTCATTTATGCATCTGGTGCTTCTTTTTTTTTTTGTTCCATTTCTAAAGATGCACACAATTTATTTCTAATTAAGTGCACATTTATGCTAAGTGCTTGTTCATGAATAGAAAATGTCACATATGCATATTCTGGAGGAATTAATATCTTTGATTAATTCCTAAAAAAAAAAAAAAAAAAAAAAAAAAGTATTGATCTAAAAATGTCTATTGACATTCAGCTGCCATCTAACAACAGCTGAAGTTGAGGAATTTGCCTTCTTTCTGTTTTTCTTTCCATTTCAGTCTTTTTTTGTTTTCAGGAACCCTGTTGGCCAAAGCTGAAACATTTGGCAAGGGCTGAGGATGATGGGTTTGCTGCTTGCCTTTTATCAGGTGTTGAAGATACAAGACAAAAGAAAAAAAAAAAAAAGAAAGAAAGCATTCATGTTACATTTTCAGCTAAAAGAGTAAAAGGCTTTAATGTCTCCACAGCTGTCAGTGTATAAGAATTTATAAAATGTTTTTAGTAAGGGTCAGATAGTTTCATGCTTTAAATGTTTACTTCTTGTATTTTATTGCATTACTTAAACCATTTTTATATTTTACAACATTAAGCAACATGATTTGGAAATCTTTTTATACAAGTCGTATCTCTGCATCTTCATACAGATTATTTTTCAAGGGAAATTACAGATTTTGGGATTAAAATTAATGTTAATCTCAATGTTTTCCAAGGCTAATCCAGAATTGCCTGTGAGAGGTATAAAGGTTCCTCTTGACTGGAGATATTTTTTCAAGAATAATAGCTCAACATTGAAGTGTCATCATGTACATAAAATCTATGAATCCAATAAAGGAAGGAAAATGGATGTAATTATAATACAAAGTAAAAATGTGCCAGATATTATCATATCTGAAATATGTATTTGTAGATAGGAACCTAAAAAAAGAATAAATATGAGCTAACATTTTCACTAAATATGAATTTTACTTTGATAATTTTGAGTTGCTCTCAACCCTTTCAGCCTTGACCAGTGATAGACAAAAATGATATGATGCCCAGTCACCGGTTGAACAGTGGTAGAGAAAAATGACTTAATGCTCAGCCAGTTGTAAATATTTTTATGTCTATCATGAAATATTACATACCTATTATTGTGAATTTTGACTCAGGAGCTCAGGCAGAAGGGTTAAAATTGTTCAGGAATGCAGGGTTCAAAGGGTTAAATAACAAACTTCCCAAAACAGTATCCATGTTATTGTCAATCTCTAAAGCATAATCATAAAAGTTAAATAAAAAAAAAACAACATTTATATTTGCCTATCAGAGATTTTTTTTTTTATATAAAGAAGTGAAATTTTAAAAACATCTCTTGACCTGAAACACAAAAGAATAATTTTCATGGCACCACAATGGATCTGATTGTATTTCCAGCTAAAATTGTCTTAATCAACAATTTTTTAATCATTTCACTCCAAGCAAGGCAATGATGCCACTAAGATGCAAGAGTTTCCTGGGAATGAATGAAAATAAGAAGAATTTAGTGTGGAGAAAGGATAATAAATGAACAAGATTCAGAAAAACAGATTGCAATTGACATTGCATTATCCAGAATTATCCAGTTAGTAAATTCAAAAAGTGGAGTACATTGAAAGAAAT
>OZ010582.1:18576825-18579325 GCA_963932145.1 Acanthosepion lycidas | reverse complement strand
AGTCTAACATCAACATCATCACAACTCCTCCTCCTACAACTGTACAATCTCTGCTCTTCCTCCTCTTCACTAATGATCGGTCTTATGCCACTACTACCACCACCTTAGTATTTCTCCTTTTCTAAGTCCAATTAATAATAATAATAAACATGTTTATCATCATAAGTATGACAGTAATGTCTCTTCCCTTTTATATATTTTACTTAAATAACAGGTGTTAATAATTGTACTTGGTTGAATGAATACTTTACAATGTTTGTAATCTGATTTTTATTTGTTGTTTTGCAACTTGTCTCTGCATATAAGTAAAAAAAACAAATAGGAAGAGAGAATATTTTCTTTGTTGGCAAAGAATATTTCAACTAACATTGAAAGTAGATATCAACATCATGTCAAGACACTGATATCTTTGGAATCAGGAAAATCAACCCAAGAACTATAAAACATTAACATTATACTGCTGGTAGCCATAGTAGATTTTATACCAAGTCAAAGTTTCTTCTTTAGACTTTTGCAGTGCCTTACAGATTTAACTGTCTTCAATGATTTTATAATTCATATTCAAGTAGATAAACTCTTGGAAAGATTTCAGCATTTTACAGTTGAAATGGCTAGATGTAACCATTAGTTCTTTGCTAATAGTTTCTTCTGTTGCTCTTCTTGCTTGTGGAATGCTTTTCCAACTTCTTCTGCCAGATATACTTTTCTCAAGACATGCTACAATTGAATTGATAACAGAAATCAGTTCCTACATAAATTCTAAGATGAACTATTTGCTGCTAATTTTAAGTAATGAGTTCAATCCCACTTGGATTAGTTTGTTGCTTTGTTTGCTTTAGACTAATGTTTTTGCAAAACATAAATCCTGTCTTATCTGTGCTATCTTTCATTACCAGATATCTTGATAAAACTTTATCATCACTTGCATGCCACAATAGCTTATGGAGAAAAGAATGGGTGAGTGAGGACTTAAGCAAACTATGCTCTAAGGAAGCAGCAGTAAAGCTGTTACTTCCATAGTTAACCTTGACACTAATTAATTAAACAATGTTCACTGGTGAGTAGCAAGGTTAGCAAGCTAACTTCACAAACATTATTTCTATAGTAAAATGGAGTCTCATTGGGTACTTATACCCTTCTGCCAAACTGAATTAATACCAGGATGATAACTCTAAAATTGTGTGTGTGTGTGTGTGTCTGCTTTTATGTATATGTGTATTTTCTAAATTTATAAATGTCAAGCACAAAGGCATCAGGGTAAGAAAAACAGTTTTGAAAACTTGAAAGAGCCTGACAATCATAGAAATCAGTATTCAAAATGCTTGCTTTTTACCTAAGTTTGAACCCTGATCTCTTATGTTAATGGGAAGCTCTACTCAACAATCTCTTTCTCCCCGCATACACACACACACACACGCATACAATTAATGAATCATACTATAGACTTCTTGTGGACTATAAAGCCATAGCCTCAGCACACTAGGGGTTGCTACTACATAGTAGGTTTTCACAGGATGGAGTTACTAGTCAAACACTCAACTGGTTTGTTTCTAATGCACAGGCAATTCTGACTATATAAAAATGAGGCCATTCAAAGTCACATTTTAAACAAAATAGAAGACACACCTTAATCCTAATATTCATTATGCGTAGGATATATATATATATATATATATATGTATGGATATATGTATGTATGGATATATGTATGTATGGATATATGTATGTATGGATATATATGTATGTATGGATATATATGTATGTATGGATATATATGTATGTATGTATATATATGTATGTATGTATATATGTATGTATGTATATATGTATGTATATATATATAGTATATATATATATATGTATGTATATATATATGTATGTATATATATATGTATGTATATATATATGTATGTATATATATATATATGTATATATATATGTATGTATATATATATGTATATATGTATGTATGTATATATGTATGTATATATGTATGTATATATATATGTATGTATATATATATGTATATATATATGTATATATATATGTATATATATATATGTATATATATATATGTATATATATATATGTATATATATATGTATGTATATATATATATGTATATATATATGTATGTATATATATATATGTATATATATATATAGTATATATATATATATGTATGTATATATATATGTATATATATATATGTATATATATATATATGTATATATATATATATATGTATATATATATATATATATGTATATATATATATATGTATATATATATGTATATATATATATATATATATATATATATGTATATATATATATATATATATATATATATGTATATATATATATGTGTATATATATATATGTATATATATATATGTATATATATATATGTATATATATATATATGTATATATATATATATGTATATATATATATGTATATATGTATATATGTATATATATATATAATGTAATGTATAT
>OZ010582.1:18411694-18569194 GCA_963932145.1 Acanthosepion lycidas | reverse complement strand
AATATGATATTCCTGTCATCTTAAAAACTCAGAATTAACAAATAAACAAAAATTTATAAATATAGATATGTTTATTATTATAAACCTTATTTTTAGTGGGTACGCATATTTGAGTTGCTAGTGAAATTAATAATAAGCAGTCTAGTTTGCTACTAAAGAAAAATTGTGCTTTCAACAGAAATTGAACCTATATCCTCTTTTTCCATTAAGGAAACCGTTTCCAGAGCTGAAATGTGGCTTTGAATTTCCTATTTAAGGAATGCACAATTTTTCTTAGGACTTCTTTGAATCTATAAAAAAATAACAGGAGTATTTATATATGCATTGATATAACTGCTTAAAATCAGAATATTGGACACACATACATTGAATTTTATTGTATATGAGTAAACAAAAAACAATGCAATTATGATCTTTTAGATTAAGTTGTGGATTATCAATGGTTGTATCTTGTCTATGTTGAACAATAATCCTAGGATAAGGGAAATTGAATCATATTTAAGAATATAAAAGGAATTATTCAATTCAGATAATTCAGATGTATAAAATACTAACAACCTGGACGACATATTGCTCAAGTAATAATAATAACATAAGCAGTTTAACTAAACTAAAGGACCAAAGAAAGAATCAAATTGCAAATTTAGTTAAATTTATTATAGACTTTAAAGTTTCTTTCAGTGTGTACATTCTTTAGACTATAGGAGTTGATACAAGCCATGATCCTGTGACAAGGATTTATTAAATAACTGCATCAAAACTTTTATTTTCTCTAATGATTACATGATAGAGTAGCACAGCAAATTATGGTTGTAGAGATAAAACTTAATGTATAGAGGTTGCATCTTAGTGCCAACAGCATTTCAACTTTGGTTATGAGGGCAAGGTTTTACTTTTTATTGCAGCCCATTGACTTTACTGCTACTTTATGTCTCTTATAAATTTGATTTTTGCATTCAATCTGCATCAAAAGAAAGGTGGGGTTGTCGGTGGACAAAAATTCAAACAAGTGATATTTTTTGAAAAATTGGGGTGATTGTATAATGTAAATTTTTAATCATTTAACTCCAACCAAGGCAATAAAGTCACTAAGATGCAAGCAGTTACTGAGTGAAAGAATATGATAAAAAGGAAAACATTATTAAGGAGTGAGAACAATAAAAGAAAAGGAATTAAGAAGACAGAAGATTAGGATTGACATTGCGTTTAAAATTTTGATGAACAAAGTTAACTAGAGAGCAAGAAACTGGAACGGTGTTCCACAAGAGAGAAGTGCAAGTTCAGTTAGCATAGAACTTATGGTTACATCTAGCCATTTCAACTGTAAATTGATGGGAGCTTGTTGCTAGTCTAGTACTGTGCTTGAATTCATAGTCTACGTACCATAGAGGAAAGTTAATTAAAACAATTACCATGAAAGTATTTATAGAAAAGACACATTACAACAGTAGGAAAGTGACTGAAGTTGAGATGCTAGGTCAGGATCAATAGCATTGCAGATTCTTTAGATTTTATCAAGAATTTCTAAATATATAGCAGGAGCACCAGACCATAAGGGGCAGCAATATTCAATGCATGGACAAATGGTAGACTTATAAATATGTAAGATAGATTTGGGCAAGAAAAATTGTCTTGCACAACACAGTGAAACAACTTACTGAATAGGATAGGAGTCTTCTAGTGGTAACTATTTATAATAGGAGTATTCTAGATGTAACTAGTTTACTGTTACTGTCCCCAAAAAGATTGCAATATTTAAGTAGTTTTATTTGCAATTGTTATATTATCTGCCTGAGTAATTTAGAAGTTTTATATTTTAAATTTATGATATAAAATCATTTTATATATACATATTGTTTAAAATATTATACAGGAAGAATGCTCAATATTGGAGATAAAGCCTTTATAGATATAGAGAGTGTAGGTATAGGATTCAACACTGTATAGGAACTGTAAGTTTCACATCAAGGACCTTGAGATATATATATATATATATATATATATATATATATATATAGTGTGTGTGTGTGACAGAGTAATAAATGAAAACAATGGAATATCTTATTAGTAAGTAGGGAAGATCAGGTTGCTAATACATTGTTACTTATTTCTTATTTTATTTTTACTTTTAATAATTTAAAAAGAATTCTTTTTTTACATAGGTAAATGAATAACACTATGGAAAATTTTCTCCATTAGTCTGAAGAAATTCTTTCTTAGAATGAAATACATCATTAAGAAGTTTTTTTCAGTTCTGTCATTTATTTACACAGTTTTATCTATACTTCTTCTATGTGTTGCATCTCTTCAGAACATAGGCGATCATGGCTCTCCACAACTTTCTTTCCCCTGTTTCCATTAGCAATTTTTCTCCCTTTGCTATCTATTCTGCCATCCTTTCACGCAAATTCATCAGGTAAGTGGCTTGCTGCCTTCCCCAACCTCTCTTGCTCTCAATATGTCCTGTGAGGGTTAAGTTTTCCAAGCCCTCCTTCCTTATGTGTTCAAGGAATTTCATCAGTTAATTATATTTTCTGTCTAGGCCTCTGAATTATTAATTGGAGAGCCAAGTTCCAATTCCAGTTAGGTTCGTTATATTCACTTACATGCAAATACCCTTGGGTAAGGTATGAATCTACCTTTTCTCCTCCATCTATGGGTTAATTAGTAAGACTTGTATCACTGAACCATTATTATCTCAAAAAAAATATACTTACAACGTAAAAATATTTTCTGGCTTTACATAACCTGCAATGGGTTGATAAACCATCGAAATGTATTGATCAATATATTTTCAGTTTTTAAATCGTTAAAACTATATGAAGAAAGCTAATCTTATAGAAAAGAAATAAAAAATATGTATTAGAAACCTGACTTCCCCTACTTGTTAATAAAATTATCAATTCTTATAGTGATCATCAGAAATGTTCATTTATTGGCATCAAGTAATAAGTCCTATTACTATAACATCAGAATATTTCATTTTTAAGAAGGGAAGATCAGGCCATATAGCTAATAAATACATAAAGTGACATTGTATTTTA
This sequence comes from Acanthosepion lycidas, assembly GCA_963932145.1. Classification (NCBI taxonomy): domain Eukaryota; kingdom Metazoa; phylum Mollusca; class Cephalopoda; order Sepiida; family Sepiidae; genus Acanthosepion; species Acanthosepion lycidas. Next base: position 18,566,150 of record OZ010582.1, on the reverse strand, counting down.
TATCATAGATAAATATGCATCTTGCAATAATTTTTAGTGAAAACCTTTCTCTATAATTAATACAGAGTGCAATGGGAGAATTTGCTTTCATTTTTTGTAAAACATAGAACTGAAATAAAGTTTTGTTAAAGTGAAATTAATTGAAATTAATTGTATATAAAAAGTAATTTATAAAACAAATGTTTGCAATGTCAAAACAAAATGGTCTTTGCCTTGATATTCAGTTCAAAATGGATTGAACAATAAATAATTATTATGACTTATACAACAAAAATGCATCAAGTGACATATGCTTGACAATTTGATTTTTATCTACTGGGCCTGATATTTGTGTTTTCAAAATGGTAAACAACCTTAATAGTCACTTCAAGGTCATAAAAATAAATGTTACAAACCTCAACCCACCCCTTATCCACTTTAGCAATCCCCACAACTAATACACAATTTTCACTCGCTTGAACACTAATATTTACCACCACAGTAAATATGTAACAGAAAAAGGAGAAACACAGAAAATATGCACAACACTCAAGGCTCAATCAACATTCTACCCCCCCCCCCCACACACACACTCATTTTCTTTTATTCTCATGTTTCATTTTCATCCCAACCATAAGAAAAACATTTCAGAGGAATTCTCTTTATGGTTATATGATGTTTTAATTTAACAGTCTCCAATTTCTCATTCTTTAAAAAAATAATTTTGAATGTCACATTTGAAAAATTTTAATATAACAAATTCCATTGTTTTTATTTTATTTTTAACTCAGATTTGCTTCCTGACATATCTTGTTTTTTTATTTGTTTTTATTTTTTCAAAATAGGAATTACATCCCAAGTCTGGGTTGCCAGAATTAAATAGAAATACAATACATCCTATTCAAATTCAAATAATTTCTAATCATACTTTTTGTCATATAAGATTATCCTATGAAATAATATTTAATCTCAAACTATCCAAATTAGAAAATGATTTGGATTTAAATTCAACCAGGATTTATTTCTCTTTGTAAAATTACACAGCTTTAATCCAAATAACAAATCAAAAACAAACTCTTTAACTGCCATAGAATAATGATGAGCAAAGATCATTGGTAATGTTGGATTTAAGATAATTCTTTTTGTATCTTCCATTTGTTATTGTATCAATTTTTTTTCCATTAAAGTACTTTAGTTGTACTCTTGGTTTCTGGTTCTGTAAGGCTTATGAAATTCTCACTGATGTGACATTTTCATTGATTTACAGTTCTGTCTATATTTCTGAGATGAGGTATTATGTACATTATTTGCATTATTCAGACTATTGTCCTCATCTTTGTTGCAATATTTATTACAACATTTCAGCCTTTAAGTATCTGTCTATATTTCTGAGATGAGATATTATGTACACTATTTACATTATTTAGACAATTGTCCTTATCTTTGATGCCATACTTATTACAATTATTTGGCCGTTGTATGCTCTGGCCTCAAAGATACATGGCACAGTGGATAAAGGCGTTAGTTAGATCCAGTGACAGGACCCAAAGAGTGTGAGTTCAATACCCAGTTAAGGCAGTGGAAAACTTTCAGAGGGAAAATTGACAGGAGATAACTGATAACTGACATCCATTAAACATGGCACATGGAACTAGAACAGTCTACCCCAGTGAGCGAAATAAAGAGTTCAGTTCAACATTCCAACCACCTAAAGAGGGCCAGAGCGTACAATGGCCGAAATGTAATAAATATGTCGACAAAAATGAGGACAATAGTCCAAACAATGTAAATAATGATTTACAGTTTGTTAAAATGATTAAGCCTTATTATTGGTACTGAACTTTTAAATCTACCAACTTGATGATTGAGAGAAAGCTTAAGCATTTCAACTGAAGTTATGCAAATTGAATAACACTAGTTTCTCGGCTAACTGGCTCTTTTCTGACAAACATTTGATACAATATGGCCATTTTGAATATCTCAAGAAATAATTGATTGGCCATAATTTAAGTTAGTCACCAATCAGAAGGGATTTTACTGCATATAGGAGAACACTTTTGTATGGGCTGAATCAATCAGATAGCACTTTGTAACCTCATTCACAGTGAATTTGTTTCAGATTTAATTTTATGTTTGTGGAAATTATTTGAATGATTAAGAATTTCTGGAATAATTCAATAAGCAAACACATAAAAAATATTTCAATCTTCATCAAACAGAACTTTGGTTGCAATCAAATGAAACTGAATTTAACACACAGTTCAAAAAATAAAAAAAAATCTAGTCACTTTTAATATTGCAACTGCCCAAATGAGATTTTTTTTTTTTTTTTGTAAAATATATCAGTCCTTGTTATTTCTTGCTTTACCCTAAGCTAGAATTGCAGTTAAAAAGAGAGAGATTTCAGACTGTGGGTGAGATTAAGAAGATTGTCAGGCAGCTGATGGTGATCATAAAAGAGGACTACAGACTCTTTAAAAGTTGAAAGGATGTTAGGATAAGTATGTGTAAGGCCTCAAGATGAGGTGCTGTAATTCCCCATGTATAATACGCATCTTTTTCTAAAAAAATAATAAACAAAATCAGGGATGTGTATTATGCACAGCTACAAAATATCTTTAAAAAATTGCTGTAAAATAAAATAAGAATTATCATTTAACTAAATTAGAATAGTATTATTCTATGTTTAAAACGCTGACCATAATGAAATTGAAGAGGTATAATTTATAGGATTTGATTACCAAAAAAGGGGTGTGTATTATACATGAGTAGAAGCATTTTCCCACACTTTCAGCACAATTTTGAGGGTGTGTATTATGGATGAAGGCATATTATACATGGTGAATTACAGTATTTGAAGTGGATTAAAACATCACGGATCAAGGTAAGCTACTATTTTATCAATATTGAATGGATGGATCATTTCTGAATAAACTTTTTTTTAATGTTGAGCAAATTTTAAAGTGTTCAGCTTTTAAATACATGATTATGAATGTTCTTATGACACATTAATCCCTCTATAATGGTCATGTAATAACAGTCAAGTAAGGTATATTTCTTTATCTTTTTTTTTTGTCATCAGAATATTTTGGCTGTTGTGTTCTACAACCTTCTTCAAGTGACTGTTGTGTTTGATAACATATTAGGAATGTTAACCGGATCCCTTTTATTCTATCTAATAGGGTATACTGTTCATGTTTCTGTCATACTATCTGTCTCCCAGATCAAAATAGTGGACCCTGTTTGATATTTCTGAAAAGGTTACTGAACGCAACAGACAAATGAGGAAGGCTGGGGAGAACCGCAAATGAAATGTTTCGATAAAAAAATAATCAGAATGATGAAGAAACAGATATGAAAGATGATTGCATAATAGAAATAATGATTCAACTCTGAAATTGGCTTCCTTCCTGATTTTCAATGCTTTTCTATTTTAAAATCATTAATAATTCATTTACATTATGCCAAAATCTTTTTGTTAGTTGCATTTAATAGAATTCATGTCCAACTAACATTCCTTTCCTTTCTGATTTTTAAAAAACAGTGCAAAAATTTGCCTATCAAATTCTAGGACCCAAATTACAAACTTTTGGATTTTAATCATCAAATTTTTCCTGTCCTGTCAAAAGTAATGAGCTTGTTAGTGCAGAAAATGACTGAAGCTATGTGGAGGGTGTGTAGTAGAGTAAGAGTAAAGTCAGTGGGCTGTGATAACAAAAACTGAAATATTACCTTAATGTATACTGAGCTAAAATACAAGTGTAGTTAACATTACTTTATTCAACTGACATCACCAAAATATGTGTGTAAATAAAAGTTCAAAGATTTATATTCCACTTCAAGTTTTACAAAAATTATTCTATTCTTCAGAGTTTAAGATAAATCAGTTGAATATTTTCTGGGAAACTTGACATAGCAAGATAAGATTTTTGAAGTTTTTATTTTAATTTATTTAATATTTTACTGCTCTATTTCTTAATATTGAATACTTCATTAAATGTGACATGTTTCATCCTCTAGGACTTCATTATAAACAATACTTTATTAGCAAAATTTGTTTGCATTAAAAGCATTATTCCCTCCATAATATATTGGGTGGTAGTTTTTTTTGGTTTTTTAAGATATAGACCGTTTTTTTTTTTGTTTTTTTTTTTCTGTTTTTTTTTTAGATACAAACAATTTTTGATATTATTGCAATATATAAGTAAAATAGCAAATTCAAACATTGCAGAGTTCAAACAATCATTTTGCAAGTAAATAGATTAACTCTGAAAGAAGGCAAAAATAAACATGATTGGATGGGAAGAATGATCCACTGGGAATTGTGCAAATGACTAGGATTAGGATTTAATTGAATAGCATATATGCAAGTCTGTCAGAGAATGAAAACAAAAAGCATAAAAATCTTTGTAGCTTTGATTTAATGGATCATTTGAATCTGAAAGTCAGATGAGATGTCATCATAACAAAATAAAAGATCAAGGACACAGCTGTTTCAGTAAAACTAGAAAGTGAAAAGTAAGTAAGTAAGTACGTACGTAAGTAAGTGAGTGAATGGGAGGGGAAAAATAATGGAACATTGCAAGAGAACTGAATTCTTAAGCACAACAAATCAACCTTATCCATAGTTGCTGGAATGGTCCTAAAAAGTCTTGTAAAACTGGAAGAAATGAAGATTTAAAGAATCAAAGCCACCCTGATGACGGCACTATTCAAAATGTTTGGAGTAGTGAGAAGATTTACTGCCACTTCTGGTGACAAACACCAAACAAATATACGAATAATATCTGTGCAAAGAAAAATATAATTTCAATGGAGGATAAAAGTTGTGTGAGATATTGGTCAACCTAACTTCCATTTGACTTCCCAGCAGTTTCTGTAAGGAACAATGTCTTCCTTTCCAGGTAAACAAAATAAAAGTTGATTGAGGATAAATTATAGATGATTTTGCATACTTACCATAAGTCTCCATGTATAATATGCATTTTTTTCTAAAAAATAAGTAAAATTATGTGTGCATATTATGCACAGTTACAAAAAAAATCTTTAAATATTGCCATTTCATAGGTCGATTTCAGTTGCGAAATGACTACTCACCACAAACATATGACAATTTGACACTAACATTTGGCGATTGCGACTCCATAAGGATGTCCAATACAATCATATGTAACTAACAATATTTACAAATATAAAATAAAATAAGAATTATCATAGAACTAAACTAGTATAACATTATTCTATGTTTAAAAGCATTTTTTTTAATAAGATTAGGAAACGTTGGCCGTAATGAAATTGATGAGGTACAATTTATAGGGTTTGATTACCGAACAAGGGGTGAGTAGAAGCATTTTCCCCACACTTTCAGTACAATTTTAGGGGTGCATATTATGGATGATGGTATATTATACATGGGGAATTACAGTAATTTCTTTTTGTGTACTGACCAGAATAGCAGTTGTAGTGTATCGCTAGTTTTATAGCTTTTAGTTGGTTTAGTCTTCCAAGTCAGACAACAAACGTAAGTAAAAGTTGGTAAATATTTTTCGATTCCTTTCAAGAAAAAGTATCATATTTGGCTGCATAAAAGGCGCATGGGCATACTAGACACACAGCAGGGTATATAAAGGAAAAATGTTTTTAGTATATTTAAGCATTTAATATATAAAAGCAAGCTTTATTACAAAAGCACTTTAGCGGTAACAGAAAACCTTACTGTATATAATAAAAAGCAAGTTAGCAGAACATAAAGTAAGAAATCAAAATACTGAAATATTTTACATGATAACAGTAATAAAACTTTGTAAAAAAAAAACAAAGCATAAAACATTTTCCTAAAAAGCAAGTAGTTTTACTGAATTGTAGTGTATCAGCATAAAGTAAAAGTGTATTTCCTTTCAGTTCTCTGACTTTTTTAGTTTCCAACTGGTTAATGATAAGAGTGTGGCGAGACATTTTTAAGTATGGTGGGTCACCTGGTACTGGGGGGAAGTCACCAGTACTTTGTTACGATAATTCTTTTACAATGTTAATAAAGTTTGAATAAATAATATTATGGTGTCAGGCTAAGTAGACTGACCGTCTGAGGTAAGATTAGATGATATAGTCAGAAGCATTGGAGATAAAATTAACCCATGTGGTGGGAAGCGTCAATTTCACATATAAGACATTGTCTTAGCTATTTTTTTATTTTGAAAAAGATGTGTCTTGTATGCTGTCAAATATGGTAATATCTTTTCTTTTTTATTTATTCACTCTATTTGGCTGCTTATATTGAAAATCAGATGTTTACATCTTTAATTGCAGTTTACTCTTTCCAAGATTGGCTCCAGTCAAGTTCATTACATTTACTTACATGCTAATACCCTTGGGAAAGGTATGAATCCATCTTCGCCCCCCAGCTATGGGTTAAATAGTAGGACTCATATATGGAAAAAAAAATCATTTTTATTCTCAACATCATTGCTAATGCAATATTCACTCACAAAAAAAAAAAGAATTGTTATTACAATCCAAAGTATATTTCAGCTTTAAATAACCCACAAAGGGTTGTTAGTTCATAAGAACAAACAAATAAATTCAAGATTGGTGCTACACAATCTTAAAAAACATTGTACAAGAAAACTTCACCAAACAAAATAGAATGCAAAAACTGTTTCCAAATTTAAATAATGGCCAAAGCTGTTGAGATGCCAGACGATCAAGAGATTCAATATTCTTTCTTTTTTTTCTTTCTTTCTTTCTTTCTTATTGCTTTCTCTTTCTATTTTCTACATTTTCTCCATTTTTTTTTTTTTTTTTTTTTTTTTTTTTTGCTGCTTTCCACTTCCCCACTCTCACCTGTTCTGTCTCACCCCCCCCCCATAGTTTCATACTTTCACAATTTTATACACACTCATTTTCATACAGAAATCTTTCCCTTTACGTTTCCTTCTTTTATTCACCATTTTTTTAGTTTCTCTTCACTCTCTCTATTATTAACAGCTTTCTCTCTTCTTCCCTTTCATTCATTCATTTTTTTTTACAACGATTTCTATTTTTTTTTTCTATCCTTTTATGCTTCTACTTTCCTCACTCCTTTTTCTGTTTAATTGTCTCTCGTTTCGTTTGGTTCAGATATTCTCAGTAACGTGTAATTTACGAGCAGTTCTTCATCTTCAACACATCCAATATTATTTTATATTTTTTTTCTGCTATATTCTCATAAAATTTCATTAAAACACATTCTTACAATTTTCCAAATGTCTTGTGTTGTTTTTATTTTCTTTAAAAGAAAATAAATTATTTTCAGTTTTATTTACTTCATTTTTGAACCTTCTCATTATAACTTCTCTTCATGGCGAAGACGTGCTGGGCGTTTGTTAATAATGCCTGAATGTCAACTTCAAATATATTGTGATGCTTACATGGAAACACACAGGAGTAGCCATTCTTTTTCAAGACATGATTTAAATTAGAATCAGACTAAGTTCATAGCGTCTACTAAGGTAAGTATGTTTATCTGACGATGATTCAATGATTGGCTGTTAACGGAAAATAATTTTATTTCATGAACATGACAGGTTTATCTTTTCAATAAGAATTTGCATAGGTGTTAAAAAAGAAAGAAAAAAAGACTGGATTATTTACATGTGGATCGGTCTCCTACTTCGGATCACGAACGCCTTGGGAATTTTTTTTTTTGTTTTAAACATATATGATGTGTTATATTTAGGCAGAGAGAAATTCATCTAAACAGGTTTCTAAATTCAACCGACAAGACCTGTCTAGTTAATTTTTTTTATTTTCTCACTTTTTGAATAAAATTTATGTCAAAATCAAAAATTGTGCATAAACAGCCTTTACTCTAAAAGTGTTTGTTTTTGTTTTGTACTTTCGATTGTCTTAGTCATTATCGAGCAGAGTGACGTCTCTCGTAGCTATACGGCACCGAAAAAGAATGTAATATATATATATATATATATATTTACGCATATTAAATATACACTAAGATATAGTGTCTTGAGTTTAAGAAAACTTAATTTGCTATTTATGCAGGAGGAGAGCGTTCAATATCGGAGATAGAACGACTGTAGATAATCAATGTGGACATAAGAATCAACAGTGTATGATTACTATTCATGTACCAAGAAGTGAGTATTAAACAACACTAAAAGTTGTTTTTCAGTAAAATTACATTTATATACCTAACACAGTAAAAATCCAACAGAAATAGAAACATCATGTTTCCAACCACCAGAATACTCGCCTGTAATTTCAGAACAAACTATGAATGCCTACAAAATAACGTAATATATGAAGCTACTGTAAGATCCAAAGGAATCCCAGAAAAATATTCAGGAAACAAAATCTCTATAAACTGAGAAGCTACTTACAGAAAACATCATCAAACAACAGCACAGCCCTTTCAGAAAATAAATGTAAACTCTAAATGTAAACCAAAACACTCTAAAAATAACATGGAGAATAGGAAAACTACCAACTTACAGCAACATTTCAAAACATTGTAAACTTTTCCTGTGGGAGGAAATATCAATAATCACCTTTCCAACTGCAGAGAAGAAAGAAATTTCTACTACGTACGAAACTGGCAGGTACTATGCAGTGTTGATTCCAATGTCAACATACTCTCTCTATCTTAGACCTGGGGAACAACATCCTCTAGTCTAGGGTGTATTTACTCATGGCACACAGGTTCAATTCGCATCAAAGCATAACATTTAAATATACTCCACAAGGCTTTCGTTTGTGATAAAGTTACATAGAATTGTCGAAAATAACCCGATGGAAATGATTTTCAAGGTTTGATATAACTCTTGTATGAAATTTCGCAACCAATTTTAATTTGTTCGATTATTTATAGAACCTTCTTCAGAAACTGCAAAAATATTTACTTTTGAGTTCATTTAGACTTTACCCAAAAACAAAAAAGATGAAAGGCGATGCGTATTTTCTTTCATTTTAAAAGTTCTGATCAATCAGCAAGAATACGCCAATATTGATATTTTAAAACAAAATATACGCTGATATGGAACCTGTGACAGTATAATTAAGAGTAATTTTTTTAAAAATAAAGTTAGTCAAAAGTAAACCCTTATAGTGCATTCTCTCAGTAAAAAATAATTGTTTCGCTTACTTATTATTAAACTTAGCACAATCGTGCACAAGGCCGCCATTGTGAGAACCCAAATTCATTTTTGTATATAAGTACTAATCAGGCTTTTATGCACACTGGTTTCCCCACTGTTTTCAAACGACAACTGGATATTTCAATATAGAAAACAATTTTAGCGCAAGTGACACACACACACACGTATAATTGATAAAATAAAGAAAATTGTCGGATTGCAGTATATATATATATATATATATATATATATATATATACTAGCTTATAAGCCGCCCTATAGGACGGCATTTGCTAGCTCCTGCCGAGGGATCTTGATTGGGCCTTCATCACAATCGGTAGGGTGGATTAGATATGATAGGCAATAATAAACTACAGAAGAACTCAAAATTGATCACTTCATTTAAGTATTGAATTAATATTTAAGCTCACCTTTTAAAAGTTCAACGATAATTCTTCTGCTGCCATTTAATTTAAAGACAATTCAATGTACGTAGGTCCTTACTTTTCCGTATAAGCAATTATTTTTATTTCATGGGTGACTTCCGATGGATTTGGCAATTAATTTCGATTATTTCCAAATTATTAAAATTGTTGTAAAAAAAAAAAAAAAGAGAGAAAGAAAAGAAAAAAAAGTTTCGCAAAAATCACGTAAAAAATCGGAGTAATGAAAACTTGGGAATCCAAAAATTCAGGATTGCGGGTTCGAATCCAGCCCGGAATGTTTTTTAATTTGCTCATGGAGTTAGCCTGATTCCAACACTGACATTCACATTTATTAGGTTGGTGCAAAAATAATGACGTAATAATGTCGTTTTTTGACGTTCGTCAAAAAACGACATTATTACGTCATTATTTTTGCACCAACCTAATATTTTTTATATATATATATATATATAATAAATGTGAATGTCAGGGTGTCACACTTTTTCAACTTTCTCCTAGGTGCCGTAGCCCAACATATACCATTTTGGAATCACATACATGTGTGTGTGTGCGCATGTTTAATTTATGAGATACAGGTAAAATTAAGTAAACAAATATGTTAGAACAGTAATGATCAAAGTGAAAGAATAATAAATACTCTGATGTTACACCAATCGTGGCTTCTGACCTTGACTGGAGGTGTTAACATCTACATATTTTGTTTTGGTGAATTAAGATGTGCTACATACATTATGTATCTACAGATTTGCTAATTTCAACCGGCTGGGCGAGTTCCGTAGGGACCGACGCACTGTGCATCTCTGTTTATAACTAGGAGGGTGGTATCATGGCCGGCTGTCGAAAGAGTTTTTTTTTTTTTTAATAGTTTAATGAAGCAGTCAAGGCGAGTTAGGACCCCCCTCAATGAGAGACTGTCCGAGCGGACTGAGTTCCTAACTTGGCCACTATCTGTAAAATTGAGCGCTGCTATTGTCAAAACCTGAAACCTTATCCTGTACGTTTGGATGTGATGCATGGGGCCTAGTATCAGACTGAGTTTCATGCTGCGTATATTGGATTTCGTATATCTGTACGTCTGTATTTTGGCCTGCTGCTCTCACTCACTTGTTTTGGTGTCTTCCCTCTGATGAGGCTATTGTGAAAGTAGTAGGAAAGTAAGTCTCGGGGGAAATAGTGCCTTCGCCTGTTCATTACTGTCAAACTCTCTGTCTTGAGCAGAGAGAAACCCTGACAAGGCTTTGCCGAAGGGCAAAGTTTCGTCCGGGGAGGTAGACAGGCCCTGAACCCGTTTATACGGGTTCTAAGGGAATATTTTTGGCCGAGCCTACGGGCTCGGAGAACCCACGATAAACTCAGCCTTGTGCCACATACATCCTCCGTGGGGGCGGGGCTGTTAAATATTAACAGTCGAATAGATTGAACGCTGGTCAACCGACACACACTCTCAAGTCGTGTAATACTCTTCTGTTCAATACATTATTTATCTGCAACCTCTTCTTATTTTTTAACCGTTAGTTGGTCACAACATTCACTCAGTAATAATAATAATAATAACAGGACTAGCAAAGAATTACAGTATCAGGAAACATTGAGGTGTTGTACAAACAAAAAACATAAAGAATCTTGCTGATATTGATTTGGAAATAGTTAAGTGCCATACGCGTGATACACGTTTGGGTTTTCATGTGTCTTTCGATACATGATTGACGAAGCAGAAGATTTTTTCTCGCAGTAAGTTGCCATTTCTTTCTGCGGTAGACTGGTTGCCCATCAAGGCTAAAGACCACAGTCTGTCCTGTATTCAACCCGTAGCTGTGGGGGGGGGGGGGAGAGAAGAGATGGATTCATACCTTTGCTAACGGTATTTGTGCGTGAATATAACGAACTCCGAGCCGATATTCATTACACCTTCACATCCAGTCATTGCAAAAACATGCCTCTTCTGAGCAGCAAGGCCACTTGGAAATGTACTGGATTCAGCTTGCCGATGAAAAGAGCCAATGACGAACTGAACATAAACCAATATCTTGTACTGTCCAGAATGATAATGATGATGATAATGATGTCGATAATAACTACAACAACAGCAATTATATATTGGCCCCAGGTATTTACAGAGGAAGTTTCGATATTTCTTAGCGTTATTTTATGGTTTTGGTACTACTTTATAGATCCTTTACTTGGCTTTTGTCATTTTCTAAACCGACTAAACATTTCTTACAACAGAGAAAAAATTGATTAAACACCTTTCGACACAGCCTATTGTATATTGTACATTAAAAACGAAATAGTGATTGCCTGTGGTTAGGAATTACTGAGAAAATTAAGTGATTATATATGAAAGACGTTACAGCCCGTTTGTTATTATTTTTTTTTTTTTTTTTTGGTAACCGAGAACTTTTCTTCTTGTCCTCTGCTTCCGGCACGATTGGTAATTATCATTAGGATTTTCTTTATCTATTCTTATTTTATTGCACCTTACTTAAGGTGCACAATTATACAGCTTATGAGGTGCGAATCTGAATTGCAAGAATTCTTCTCGGCATTCTCTGTTACAAAATAAGATTCCTGCCAGCGCACACACTCATATATAATGCATTTATTTAAAAATTCTATAATAAAGTAAGTAAAATAAAGTGGCTTTAAGGCATATCTCAAATTCTATCCCCACTTTTACAGACTGCGTAAAGTATTTGAAGACACATTAAAGACCGTAAGAAAAGCAACCACATCTTCAGTTATGTCCCATGCGTGATACACGCTTAGGCGATCATGTATCTTTCGATAGGCAGATTTTTTTCCACAGTAGGTTGCTATTTCTGCGGTAGATCAGTTGCCATCCAAGGCTTTAGAATCCGGTCTGTCTTGCTATTTACCCATAGCTTTGGGGAGAAGAAGGGGATTCATATATTTCCCAAGGGTATTAACACGTAATTGAATGTAATGGATTCGACTGGATTTCGAACTCGGCTCTCCGATTCCTCAATCCGAGCCGCTATACATTACCCCACCGTGCTTCCCTAACCACATCTTACAAACTACTAAAATTATTGATACAAAATTTGGTATCAAGATGCATTAATGGTTGGATTATATATTTATTCGATGTAACTGCCTTCAGCCGCAATGGTGACTTCAATGCGGGATTGGGGTCGTTGACATTCACGAATCACGTGATCTATATTGGACATTGTTTAGATAATGGCAGCTTTCAGGGAATCAAACTTATTGTAGGAACATTGTTTAGTCTTTCGTTCAACTACTCCCCATATTTAATAGTCAAGTGAATTTACGTCGAGCGAGTAAGGTAGCCACATATTTGGTGTGATGTGGTCATGTAAGAAAAACAACCACATCTTACAAACAACTAAATGGTACACATATGCAGAAATAGTTGGATTACATATTTGTTCGACGTAACCGTTTTCAGCCGGGACCGGAATCGTTGACTTGCTTGCATACTGGATATTACTCGGGTAATGGCGGCTTTCAGGGAATCAGTCGTATTGTGGGAATGTCGATTAGCCTCCTGTTCAACAACGTTTCACATGTAATAATTAAGAGGATTTAGATCTGGCGAGTTAGTTGGCCACATGTTTAGTGTGATGTGGTCATGCAGATTGGCCGTCATCTAATCTTGGGTCACAACAGCTTTGTGAACAGGTATAGAGACCTGCTGAAACACATACAACCTTTCATCGCATACAAATTACATCCAGGACTTCACGACTGTTTTCATCACCTCAGTTTAGCATGGCGAAGACACTGTTGAAAGAGGTTAGGTGTCTTCACGTGTCCTTCACTGCTCATCACCCCTAAAACCACCACAGAAACGGGAATCTTGGGGTGCATAACATTGGGTACATCAGAAACATCTGTACATAACCAACTGCCATTTCTCCGGTTCAAATCTACAAATCAACCATTCGCCCTTGCATGGAGTATTGCTGCCATATATGGTCTGGTGTCCCTTATGTTTGTCTCAAGGTTCTTGATAAGAGACGGATATGCAACGTAATTGGCCCTGATCTGGCATCTCGTCTGCAGTCGCTCTCTCGCAGACGTGTCGTCGCCTCCCTCTGTCTTTTTTACAAATATTTTCATGGTAACTGCTCCGAGGAGCTGCTTTCGCTGGTTCCCAAACTTCATGAATTTAAGCGTTCTACTAGGCTGGCGTCTCGCTCACACCATTTCACTGACGAAACTATTAAATTTAACGTTGGAACTCCCCCCTCTTCCTGTTTCCCTGATAGCTATAATCTCCAACTATTCAAATGTAATGTCAATCAACGTCTCCAGATGCCTTGATCTATCCACTATCCTCCTCTTCATCCTTTCCTCCGTCACTCCTATTTGCTCTAGCTCCAACTCTCTGTAACCCCTTGCGTGCTAGTGGCTTCCCGCCTTGCTTGGGGTGAAATGCTTATATATATATAAAAAAATTGTTTTTATCTGAACCCAGCAAAAAAAAGAACCTAGTGAATGCCTAGTTTTTCTGGATGTTTCAACTTGTCCAGTAATCTTTTTCATCGGAGCAACCATTGTTTTTGGGTGTGTGCCAACATGAACTACTCTTTCGTCATCATATCTGAATTATGCCAAATGCCCTCATGCGGATTGTACCTTCGGCCGCCTGGAAATCTCTGGCAATAACCCTCATGAAGGTTCCGAGATTTGCATCGATAATGTCCGGCACTTGCTGTACGAATTGTGGTGTTCTGATACTCTCCGAACGCAGCGAATGTCTTTTGCACTTCGTTACAGGCGACACATCCTCGCTGGAGACTTCCAACTCCTACCGAACATTCTGTGCACAAAAGACCTGGCGACTTCTATGAACGTGCAATCTCATCATCGCTGTACTTTGCGTGTATCGCAACAATTACAGCGTGTGTCGTTTCATCTCATGCACTAGCTCATAGTTCACCATTGATGCTCTGAAAAGATAAAAGCACATTGATTATCTCATAACTGCAGGTGCACAATCACGTGTCCTCACGCACCCTGAAATTACCTCCTCACATTCAATAGATTTCAATCCGTTTTCGTTTACAAAATAACAACTTCGGAGACACTTAATATTTTTAAAAGCGGTGAAGTGCTATATGTTTAGTGTTCATTATCTTCTTAATTATCGTTGGCAATTAATAACATTGCATATTTCCAGCATCGTAATGTAGACATTACAAGACAGGAATCTAACCACAGAACATTTCAGTACTAGTAGTAGTCGTCACCCGCTCGAATCTGAGCACCGGGATCGTCATTTTCTCTCCTTATTCCCTTTTTCTTCTCTGATGGTGGTTGCGGAGATGGTTGTGAAAGCTCATGAAGCGTAGTCAAAATGAGTTTATGCTTGGTCTGTCATGGACCACCTTGGTTACGCCAGCCCGACTGGTGCTGCCTTCTTCCACCGGTTTGCCTATTGAGACCACTTAGATCTTTGGCTATTCCGTGCTTGGGGTCTTCGGGGGTTGGTCGCGTTTGCTCTGGTTCCCTCTCTTCAATCATACCCCACTGGAGTTAAAACTCCAGACGGTTTCGGTCTTGGGATCTCACTGCTACACGCAAGCTGTCTACCATGACAAGGAACGACCATGTATATTTTAGACTAGAAAAATCTTAAAAAACAAATGGTTATCTATATGACTTTTAATTGCTGATATGTTTTAATTGGTTAACTAAATTTTACATGTGTTTTCGCATTCTTTTTTTTTAAGTAAAGCCACTTAGACTGAAGGGTGGGAAAGAATAAGAAATAAGAGAAAGATTATTGAGGAGCGAGAACAATAGAAGAAGAGTAATCAAGAAGACAGTAGATAACGATTGACATTGCCTTTAAATTTTTGAAGATCAAAGTTGACTGGAAAGCATGGAGCCGGGAGGAACTACCACAAGTGAAAAGTGCGTGTGCGAAAAAAGAAATTGTTAACATAGAACTTACGGTTGCATCTTAGCCAATTCAAATGTAAATTAATGAGATTTCGATGCCAGTCTAGTACTGCGCTTAAATGAATAAAGTCTAGGGACCATTGTGTATAGTTCATCCGAACAATTAACATGAAAGTATTTATAGAAAAAGTATAGGTTAGTGACATTACAGCGGCGAGAAAGTGACTGAAGCCGAGATATCAGATCATGGCCAATAGCATTGCTGATCCTATTTTGGATTTTATGAAGAATCTCCAGATATATAGGACGAGTACTGGACCATATGTGGCAGCAATATTCAGAGCATGGATGAATAGTAGACTTCTAAATATGTAAAAGAGATCCTGAAGAGAAAAAAATGTTTAGCACTATACAGTGAGCCAACTTTCTTAGCAGCTGACCTAGCAATGGATTCACTATCATCTCTCCACTTCATGTCAGCCGAAGATGTTAGTCCGAGAAAGGGCAAAACTAAATTATTACATTTAATATTTCATGTTAACTACTTTGATATTTTACCATATATCTTGGGTAATTTATTTTCTTTGTGAAACAAATAGAATCCTAGGCAGGACCCCTTTTTTAAACGCAGTAATAGAAGGTTTATTCATTAACATTTTTTTGTTCTGTACTTGTTGGTTTGTGGAGTTATGTAACGAAAACATTCTCGTAGCTGTTTCTCTCGCTTTGGTCAGAGACAGTACAATTTCAGAAATATAAGATGTTGCCTATTCTAAAATGTCTCTGTCCGCATCATTTAATCTTACTGATTGTTCATCATGTCTCTTTGTTCTTCAGCATCAGCGTTCTTTGCTTTGCAGTTGGTTTGACTGCGATGCAGCAAGAAGTTTAAACAAAACGAGTCGAGTAAAGAATAGAAAGAAAAGAAAAGCATGGGAAAAAAATAAAAAGAAGACAAAGAAAGAAGTAAAAAACAAAAGAAAAGAAAAAGAAAGAAACAAAAAATAGTGAAGTAAAAAAGAGAGAAAAATATAGAAACGAAAAAGAAAGAAGCAAAAAAAAAAAAAAGAAAAAGAAAGAAAGAAAAAACAAAAAAGAAGGAAAGGAACAAAAAAAGAGTAAAAGAAAGAAACAGACGAGAGAAAAAGAAATAAAGAAGCAAGCGAAAGAAAAAGAAATAAAGAAGCAAACGAGAGAAAAAAGTAAAGAAGCAAAGAAGAGAGAAAAGAAAGAAAGAGACAAAAAAGAGAAAAAGGAAGAAAAAAGCAAACGAGAGAAAAAAGAAAGAAGCTAAAAAGAAAGAAAAAACGAAAACAAAAACGAAAGTAAAAGAAAGAAAAAAAGAAAGAAAAATAAAAGAAAAAGATAAAAAGCAAAAAAGAAAGAAAAAAGGAAAGAAAATGTATTGGAAATTTTTCTATTCGAATGTTTTTTCTCTTTCTTTTTATTTGTTTATTTTTAACATGCATGTTCTTAAACTTATCACTTCGCCCTTTCTTTCTCTTTTCTTTTTTTAACACTCTTTCTCTCCACTACATTTCCTCCATTTTCCCTTCTTTCCATCTCTTTTCTCCCCCTTTTTCTTTTATTGTCTAACTCCCTCTTTAATGAATTTTTCTTTTCTTTTCTTTTCTTTCTGGAGCGTAATTGTATTGCCGATGACCAACATAATATAAAAAACGAGTCCTCAGTGGATAAAGGTGTTGGTTAGATCAAGTGACTAGACCTAAAGAGTTGTGAGTTCAATACCAGGCTACAGCAGTGGTGACCCCAAAACTTGGAGAGTTTAATTAAAGAGACATCCAAAAGAGACGTGGCACGTGGAACTAGAACAATCTACCCAGGTGGGCGAAATAAAGGGCTCGGTTCGAAATTTTGAAGAAGACTGGAGCGTAAAACGACTGAAACGTTGTGAATATAACAATGAAGATGAGGCTAACAGCCCGAATAATGTAAATAATGTAACTAATCATAATACCTCATCTCAGAGATATATTAAAAAACAACAAATAACCCCCCCAAAAAAAAACAACCATTTTTTTCTCATTCGTTTTCTCTATTTCACTCTTATTTCTGTACGTCTCTATCTCCACGTATCTACAGCCTCGTCTATGTTGACCTTCCCACTGAATCTTATTTTGCACGTAAATCGGAATATCTTTACAAACGACGAACCAATGGAACAAGATGGAGTTGGTGAAAGATTTATTCAGGGCAGATTAAGTTTACTTATAATAAGAATTAAAAGAATCTTTGTTGTCGGATTTTCGAGTCTTCTCTTTCTCTCTCTCTCTCTCTCAATACAACATTAAGTATAAAGCGATTAAGGGGCATATCGATACATTCGTGTTCGGCAGACGACACCCAACACATCCCAAAATCCGTCCACGCACAAACAGATGGAAAAGTTCCCAACCTTTAAAATCTCTAAATAATTATTCGAAACGAAAAATTTATGAGAATCAATTTTTATGCTGATTTATTCGCTGTCATATTTTTAAGTTTTAAGTTCTTGAAGAAGAATTAGAAATTAAAATAATTATTTTCTATCATTATCAATTTATCTCGCTTTTTATCCTAGATGTCAGACATTTATTTTACCGTCATCATTATAGAGAATTATAACAATGTTGTAAAAAAGTTCGCTTAACACGTGATAAAATTTCGAGCGTATCCGGATCACCTGGAAAAAAACAAAAACAGTATAATATTAATAAATAAACTATTTTAAAAAGTAAAGAATAGAATAGTAAAAAAACCAAAACCAAAAACTGACATCAAATTATCTATTCGGTTTAGATCAATGATTCTTAACGTAGGGTGTATGCCCCACCGGTGGGGCATGGTAATATTTTTAGTTGGGCATGCGTGGGATGTACATCCTTCGGTTGACTATACCAACAGAATAAGGTGGCAATTCGAGAATGAGTTATTAACAGTGAATTGTTTTCTAGTGAGTCTGAGTGAGAGTGTTAATCTTAAGGTGTATTATATACGATACATATACAGTATGTATACATAAAAATATTTTGTGTGTATTTACGTACATGTGTAATTGGCATACATGTAAGAATTAAATAGTACGGTGTGTGTGGGGCACCAGAATTTTAGAAATACCAATGTGGGGCATGGCCCAAAATCGGTTGGGAACCACTGGCTTAAATGTTAATAGCATCCTTTTATATGCTAGCTAGATACCTAACGTATGTGAAATTCTTTCAAAAGTCGCACACAACAAATAAACTCTTCCGTCTTAAGTTATTACACATGAATCCGTTAGATTCTATTAAGATAAAAAAAAAAGATTATGCATTTTTTCGAGTCTTATCTCTCTCTCCACCCCCTCTCTCTCTCTCTCTCTCAATACAACATTAAGTATAAAGCGATTAAGATGCATATAAAAGTAAATTAAGACGCAAGAGGCGGGGTTACTGAGTGTGAGAGAATATGAGAATATTAAGGAGAGAGAACAATAAAAGAACAGGAATTAAGAACGCAGACGATAACTACTGATGTTGCATTTGAAATTTGAAGATCGAAGTTGTCTGAAAAGGAATAAGTCGGGAGTTCCACAAGCGAGAAGTGCGAGAGAATTAACTGTTAACAAATAACTTACATATATCTTACTATATCTTGCTATTTTAACTGCAAAATGATGAGACCTTGCCGCCAATCTAGTTAAATTCGACAAACCTAAATCGCCAACTTTTGACGAATAATATACTTACCATAAACAGTATTTATCGACAAGCAACTATGTTAATGTATATTGAGTCAACGGATTACGAAACACAAGAGTTGAATAGAGTGGGACGTGGAGACAGGTAAAAGACATGGAAAAATATTAATTTTGGAAGGGGGCGAAAAAGTTCTTGAAACTTAAGATACGTGAAGTATTTTTTTGGTTTATCAAGTGAATGTAGATTCGTGAACTTAAATTGATTAACCTTTTCTATCTGATACTTAGTAAATCATAAATTATTTCTTGTACCATCTTAAATGACAAAAATAAATTCCCATCAATTCTACTTGAAAAGATAAATGTATACATAGGTATTTATAAAGCTGTTACACCTATTGTTAACGTTGACTCATAATTCATAGCCTGTTTCAGTGAGAAAATCGGTCGTACAAAAAAATTATATAAACATTATTAAAGAACAGAATGAAAAGGCCACTTTCATTTGCAACTGTGTCTCTAACCAAAGTTCTTTTATTGTCAATCGATAGTGTCAAAATGCATTTCAAACAATGATTATTTAGATTAAGCCGTGGATTATCTATGGTTGTATCTTGTCTATGTTGAACAATAAATAATCCTAGGATAAGGGAAAATGAATCATATTTAAGAATATAAAAGGAATTATTCAATTCAGATAATTCAGATGTATAAAATACTAACAACCTGGACGACATATTGCTCAAGTTAGACTTAATAACATAAGCAGTTTAACTAAACTAAAGGACCAAAGAAAGAATCAAATTGCAAATTTAGTTAGATTTATTATAGACTTTAAAGTTTCTTTCAGTGTGTACATTCTTTAGACTATAGGAGTTGATACAAGCCATGATCCTGTGACAAGGATTTATTAAATAACTGCATCAAAACTTTTATTTACTCTAATGATTACATGATAGAGTGACTTGGCAAATTATGACTGTAGAGATAAAAATCAATGTGTGTCGGGCTGCATTTTAACTCCTTTTATGTGGCGGCAAGGGTTTCAACTGATTAATTTTACCACCACAATTTGTTTAAGGCTGAGTCATTTACACGCTAACAAACTAAATATTTTTGAAAGAAACGGGTGCGGTTGTGGAAGCTGATAACTGAATTTGTTTTAGCATATGTCTGCATTACATTTGCATGTTGTGCATTTCAAGAAAAGAGGTTTATCAAGAATCAAGGGAAGTGTTACTGACAGAAAATGCTGTTACATAATACACACACACACACACACACACACACACACACACACACATATATATATATATATATATATATATATATATACATATATATATATATATATATATATATATATATATATATATATATATATATATTTAAGTTATAAGGAACTTGGTAAACCGAATTGGTAAATCCAAAAAGGATGAAATCCTGAGAGCTCAATGTTAGGACAGAGCTAATATGTAATGAAAAACAAACCACTTTAATGTACCATTACGATAATTTATTTCACCTAAATCCTTTTTTAAGGATTCAGGATCATCAGGTAAAACTTCCAACAACGAATTGAGAAAAAAAATGGGATTAGAAATTGGTGGGTAGTGCAATTTTTGTAATTTAATAGAGGGGATTGAGAGTGGTAGTTAAACAGACAATATAAAGTATAGGGAGGGGTTAATTTTATATCTCTCTTAAGTATGTTTTATATTGGAGTAGGAGGAGTGACAGAACCTTGACCTCTTTAGATGGTTAATAAAACGGAAATGAATTGTAGAAAATGTATACAAGTGAGTCTTATGGTAAAGAGAGAGATAGGGGGAGGGGTGTATATATAGTTTATGTACGAGGATAAATGAATTTTTGTGTAAATTATCTCAAGTGTTTCTATGGTATTTTTTTTTTTTTTTTTTACTTGTTAATGATCGTATGTATGTAGGGATTCACATGAATACATTTGTGAGACATATATGAATAAATGAAAATTAATATTACCCTCAAATTCTATTAAATAATGAAACCTAATCTTTAATTTAGTTTACCAATATAATAAATAAATTACATTCATAAATTGATTTTAAATATTAAAATAGATGTTATTGTTATTGTTATTTTTTTTTTTTTTTATATTGTGGAAATACAATTAGTCGGGTGAATAAATTGTTAAAATTTTAAATATTTCTTTATGTCCTAGATAAATATGTTTATTACAATAATAGTTATATTTAGTCCTGAAACTATTTACTTAAAAAATTAAACATTTAAGTTAATAACAAAATTTTTTTCAGACATTGAATTTTCTATCAAACATTGTAAACTATCTTTTACATAATTTTGTTAAAACAAAATTATAACAACTCCATCTCTCTTTCCCCCTCCCCCTATCTCTCTCTTTACCATAAGACTCACTTGTATACATTTTCTACAATTCATTTCCGTTTTATTAACCATCTAAAGAGGTCAAGGTTCTGTCACTCCTCCTACTCCAATATAAAACATACTTAAGAGAGATATAAAATTAACCCCTCCCTATACTTTATATTGCCTGTTTAACTACCACTCTCAACCCCCTCTATTAAATTACAAAAATTATACTACCCACCAATTTCTAATCCCATTTTTTTTCTCAATTCGTTGTTGGAAGTTTTACCTGATGA
Source organism: Acanthosepion lycidas (assembly GCA_963932145.1). Lineage (NCBI taxonomy): Eukaryota > Metazoa > Mollusca > Cephalopoda > Sepiida > Sepiidae > Acanthosepion > Acanthosepion lycidas. The sequence goes on along the minus strand of OZ010582.1, from coordinate 18,544,360 downwards.
TCCTAAATCCTTAAAAAAGGATTTAGGTGAAATAAATTATCGTAATGGTACATTAAAGTGGTTTGTTTTTCATTACATATATATATATATATATATATATATATATATAGATAGATAGATAGATAGTTAGATTGATGTGAGTTTGTGACCCTGGGTTTCACGCATTTGCAATCGTTTTTCTGACGATGCACCGTACAGGCGTGTAATCTTGGTTTAGTATGACACAAGGCCACTAATTTAGGGCAACTAGGGATAACTGAACACATTACACAACAGTAATAGTTCTATTAAAATAGACAATGACCATAAGCCAGTCATTTTAGTGCAATAGGAAGGTAATGCTAGGTGTACAGATCTCCAGGAACTAGGCTTATGCTTCTCTGGTCACCAATAAACAGGGATTTGGTAATAAAGGATTAGAATCTAAAACGATATATATCTGGTCTCTTGTTTTTTCTTTGGCCATATACATGAATTTCCAGTACATTAGTAACCCGTATCAAGGTTTTCATTTGGTATAGCAGGCTTTTGCTGTTACTTTTACTTGGGTGGTAATTATGAGAGAGTGGTTACCTAAATGCAAAAGTGGCAGAAAGGAGTTGCTTAGAAAAGATGGCGAGGTCTAGGACTAAGCTGTTGTGGTCACACCAGTAACTTTTGGTTAGCACGTCCTATGTTTCTACTGAGAAGTTCACTCTCTTTCTTCGTAACAATGACTTAGTGTTGTAGCTTTGATAATTGCTATTTTCGTTGCAGATAAGAGTCTCTACATTCCTTTACTCTGCGCCAGAAACGTGTGCAAATGTTTGCCAATATTTGAACAATTTCCAGTTTCGGGTAGATTAAAACTCACCAGCGGGGAGGGAGCGTCAGATTTTCATACACAATTTATTTTTCTCCACAACAGACCATCACAAAATTGGAATTTTCCGTATTCTCTCCTCCCCCATCTCCGGTTTACAAGTTTTCCAATATAAAAAAATATAAATGAAACTAGCATAGAAGTTTTTAAACGTCTTTACACCCCAAGAAAGGCAATGAAGCCACTAAGACACATAGGGTTTACCCAGTGTAAGAAAATATGAGAATATTAAGGCGAGAGAACAATAAAAGAACAGGACATTATTTACATTATTCGGACTATTGTCCTCATCTTTGTCGACATATTTATTACGTTTCGGCCGTTGTACGCTCCGGCCTTCTTCAGGTGATTGGAATGTCGAACTGAACCCTTTATTTCGCTCACTGGCGTAGACTGTTCTAGTTCCATGTTTAATGGATGTCATTTATCAGTTATCTCCTGTTAATTCACCTCTGAAAGTTCTCCACTGCCTTAACCTGGTATTGAACTCACACTCTTTGGGTCCTGTCGCTGGATCTAACTAACGCCTTTATCCACTGTGCCATGTGTCCTTGAGGACGACGAAGATGAGGACAATAGTCCGAATAATGTACATAATGTACATAATACCTCATCTAAAATATAGACAGATACAAAAGAACAGGAATTAAGAAAACAGAAAATAACTACTATTTAAATTTTTGAAGCTTAAAGTTGTCTGAAAAGCAATAAGACGGAAGAGAGTTCCACAAGCGAGAAGTGCGAGAAAAGAAACTTTTAGCATGGAATTAGTTACAACTAGCAATTTTAAATGTAAAATGATGAGACCTAGCCGCCAATCTGGTAACGTGCTTAAATTCGTGAAAGTCGAGGTACTTTGAAAGCATTTATAGAAAAGGCACAGGGAAGCTACGTTATGGTGTTGGGGAAGGGAGTGATACCAGATCAGGACCAATAATATTGCAGATTATTCTTTGTATTATTATCTAGAATATCTAAATACATAGCGGAAGCACCAGACCAGATGTGGCGGCAATATTTGAAGCATGGACGAATGATTGACTTATAAATGTGTCAGTTTAGCACAACACAGTGAACTAACTTTCCTAACAACACTCCTAGCAACTGATTCAAAATACTCTTTCCACGACATTTCAGCGAAAAACGTTGGCCCCAGAAGGGGCAACGAGTCACTCTCCTGGAGGTTAGCATCAGCTATGCTGATGGAAGGCAAAAAAGCTTCGTTTTGGAAGCGTTAAAATTATCACGTCATTCCTTGTCCCAGTTAACAGCAGATAGTAGTTAATTTTTTAGATCAAATACCAATTTGAGCTCATCAAATTCTCAGCTTATCAGCCTTACTACTAAGACAGGAGTAAATAGTTGTGTCATCAGCATAGATACCGATTTGAGAACTGATGACATCAGGAAGGTCGTTGTTGAAATTACGAAAAACATCGGTCCAAGGATACAGCACTGGTGGGTGCACACATTAATGTAAAAGATCTAGACGCGTGACTGTTCAAGAGAATTTGATTTGATAAGAAAGAGTTTATCAATTCAAAAAATCGTCCAGAAATACCTAACCTTTCAACTTGGGAAGAAGATCAGTATGCCAAACCCTGTCAAACGCCTTCGAGATATCCAAAGCAACAGTTAGAGATTCACCATTTGTATCTAAAGTTTGATAGACTCTTTTAGCAATAACCGTTAATACATAAGCAGTTAACCTAGAGAAGAAAAAGCCATATTACTTAACTGAAGAAGATCCTGTGAGGTGAGATGCTTAACCAAATCAGAGTTGATTAGAGTTCCTGGTACTATGGTAAAAAGCGACAGAAAGCTAATAGGCCGACAGTTAGAAGTCTCAGACAGTTCGCCTGAGTTCTTAAAGACTGAAACTACAGAAGAGGATTTCAACAAGAAGCAAATCACAAAACGGCAAGGCATTTATTGTAGAGAATTTATGTGCAAAGCATTATGCTCTATCAGCAGATGATGTTGACACCTCAAAAAGAGTGAAGAGAGAAGGAATAGAAGACTTACTTTTATGTAACATTGGCAGGTGTGAAGCGAGAAGATTGTTTCATCTGATATATCCGACAAGGTGTAAAAGCGTCGACGTCGACTTTAACCTAAAAAAAATCCCTCTGTGGCACAATTCCCATTTGGAAGAGTTTCCTGACCTGACCAATGAATGGGAACGCAACAATCCACTTGTGCGATGCAACCATCGACCATTCGCTAGTCTGGGTGTAGGAACTGCGCCTCAGAGATCAACGGCTTTACCAGTGAGCAGAGGAACTTATGAGAGGAGTGATAGGGTAACCACATCATCTCCGGTGCAAAAGGAACCAACAAGCCATTGAACTATTTTGCCTTGCATCTCACCCTGTTCCACAATTGATGGTGACTGAGACTGTAAGTGTCCTCAGCGGCGCAAAGCGCGCTAACTGAATAACTGATGATGATGATTTGATGATGATGATTTTCCAGTCTTTCGTTTATGTGAACTGAGTGAGTGTAGAAACCGTCCGTAGTGTGATACTGTCTCAAGTGATTTATTTGTTAGTATATTTTGTGTTGTATTGTATACCGTACCTATAAACACTAATGGTTATGTCCAAATCCTCATAAATACGTTAGGCACTATTGTAAGTGGAGGTAATATGATGTCTTAGTAGTCCACCACTAGCAGTGGTTTACCTACTTGACGCCGTTGGCGAGTATTGTATTTTGTTGGTGTATAAACATTACAATTTCATTTCCAACTTCCGTTTTGATTGTTCCGCATTTAGTAACCATTTCTAGGTTACAACATATAGAAATACCAATAATTATAATCCGTGCTGTTTGGCAGCAGTAGAATTTTCCTATTGGTGCGTCTTTTAAAGACTACCAGAATATTTTGCCAAGAAGGTAAGATTGTGGCTTGGCTTAAACTGCTTTATATAAAGTGCTTCAATTATCTTTAAATGCCTCTTGCAATTAGATGTTCTTAGAATGATAGTGTTATCTACAATCATTTTTCTTATGGGAGCAGGGAGTTTCAGTCACTATAAAAGAAAAACTGTAAGAACATTAGAGAAACTCATTACGAAGCTGATAATCTTTTCTTAGTCCGTGACATTGAATAAAACATGTATAAAGGAAATGTTGCTGCCCAAATATACTATATATGTAATAGATTTGTTAATTTATTGTTGTATCCTTAAGGAAGGTTACAAACAGACAAAGGTGGTACTCGAGTGAAAGGAACAGCAACACGGGCAACATGAAAGAAAGAAAGGTTTATTGTAAAAGAGAATACACTACTGAAAAACAGGAAATCGGGTAGCAGGCAGGTAATTCCCGAAGCCAGCCTCGGGTATATCACGTGCTCACTATATATATATCTACTAATATAGTCAGTCTACATAGGCGATAGGGAGTGTGGGACATTCCATTGCAACACTTATTATTGTCTCTACTCTGAATTTCATCCACTCTTCCGGGTACTTGATAGTAAATTGGAATTGGGGGTAAATCCACTTTTCCATCAAGTCTTTTGAAGAATGGGTGTAATTCCACGAAACTCATAGCAGATATAGACATAAGATAAGTGAACAAATTTGATTCATTTTTAGATATTATTACTGTTAACGTTCTATCTGTTCATATTGAACACTTTCAATCCAAAGATTACTTTTCTTAAAGACGTTATTTTCCAGAAATACACCTGTCGACAGTTGTTATTTTTATTTTTTTATTTTTTTGCAAAATACAATCTTTGTTATAGGGAATATAGCATTGCAACACACAAGGGAGTGGGTAGTCATTTTTGGCCATCTTGAGAGGCTCACACTAGTGCATGGTCTGTGTTGTGTCTAATCTTTAAAGGATGGCACGTGCTCAGATAAAGACGCACAAGTGTTCTGTATTGTTCATTTAGAGTTGTTTGGAAAGTGACAGATTGTGGGCCCTTGAGAAGATGAATGTTCATTTCAGATAACAGCTGTGAATGTTGGACTTGAGGCGTCAGTGGAGCTTCGATATTGGAAACAGGTGGTAAAAATGAATTTTCCTGCGTCTATCAACCAGATTCTGCGTGGCTACGTATTACAAACGTTCGTCAAGATCGACTGACATGGTTTAGGGCAGCAACCGCAGAGCACATAGCATCCACGACAAAAGTAAGTGTAAATATGGATCCAGTAGTGTCAACATGGATCTTTGGGATTCGCATCAGGACCAAGCACATGCATGCCTCGAGCTAAACCTCCACTTACGCCTAAACATTGTCAATGGGTTTCCCAAGATGATTACCTGTGGAATCGATTGGTGCTCTCTTGTGTGCAGTGATGCAAACAAATTCGGTCTTCATTAAAGTGATGATGGTATGTGTGTGTGACGTATTTCTTTATTATGCGACACATTCCAGCGTGTATTCACCCATGGCCCGCTGACCCAACCTCTAATATCAGGGTGTGGGACGACGTGTTATGATTTTCATTTCCTTTTAAACAGCGCTATGTATGTCTAGAACATTGTTGAACACATGTTCCAGCAGAATAATCCTACTCAACAGGCTCTGTAAGATGTTCGATAACATTATCACAAAACCTGTTTCCCATTGTACATGTGTAGGAATATAAGTTTTACTGTATTGCGTCAACAGGGATATGAAGCGTGGAGTGATGTATCGCAGGATGCTATTCGCTATCCACATGATTTGTTGTAACCTAGAAAATATTACAGAATGAGGAATAGCCAAAACAGAGGTTGGAAATTAAATCGTAATCTTTATATCATCAACAAAATACAATACTTGCCAGCGGCGTGAAGTAGGTAAACCACTGCTAGTGGTGGACTACTTAGCATATTACCTCCACTTACAACAGTGCCCAACGTATTTATGAGGATAGTCTTAATAGTCTTATGCTATTAACAGTTTAGACAAGACAAAACCACCGACTGATTCCGAATAGTTCTGTCTACCAAATTTCACACACAAGGTTTTGGTCAATCCAAGATATGGTTTTCAGGCACTCCTTAACTAGGCCACAAGCTGGCATCGTCTCCCTAGGACAGTATTATAAAAAAAAATCTCGTCCTTGACGAATCGCCCATGACGAGACTCGACCTTCTAACCACGCATAAGAACTCTATTTATATTTAATATTGAATTAGACTAGATACAAGTACTGGTCGTCTATGGCGGTTGGATAAACATCAATCTGTCATATATCTCGCATAAAAAAGCCAGAAATATTTTTTGTAACCATTTTTGTTTGGAAAAGGCAGTAATTTACTCCTGCCAATTCGAAATACTCGAGGATGCGTATCGGAAAGTGGTATTGACGTGTCGTGTTCAAATTTCGTACGAATTCATTCTGTTCCGTTTCGCACAAATACAGTTGGGAAAGGCATGAATCCGTATCTTCTAACCGCTTCGATAACTAGGGATTAAACACCAAGGTACATTGGGTACTCTAACCTTGGTTGGCAACCAGTCTAGTAGATGAATATCACTGCATTTAAAACCATCTCGTAAAATAAAAACTACAGAAATCACTGCACCAACACTGAGCAGGGCGACGCCGTAGACTTACATTTCACAGTTTAGGGGGTCTAGTAGGGGAGAGAGGAATTCAAATCATGTTACTGCACGTACTATTCTGCTTTGGCTTTAAAGAATTGTCTTGTACCAGTCCGTGGGTTATTTGCTACAAGGCTGCAAAGACATAATTAACCTGTTTAAAATTATATAATAGATAAATTGAATGTTGGACTTTAATTTAAAAAGATATCTTTAAGTATTCAATATTCATCCACTCAATGCTATCATAACTGTAAGTAGATTTTATAATTAATGTATATTTTTATAATTAATGTACATTTTTATAATTAATGTACATTTTTATAATTAATGTATATATTTACGCCTGCCTTTATTATCTATGATAACTGTAAGTATATTTTACAATTAATCTATATGTTTGTTTGTTTGTAATAATTTTCAACTAATTTTCTAATCCCAATTAATTTTCATATTCTACATTGATTCTAGACTGAATGTACATTGAGTTGATATTGATGTAATAATAATGTAATCTGGATTGATCCAGGGAAACTAATCACGCAAGGGTGTGGTCGGGCTGAACCCCAGATATGAGAGCCAAACGATTATACACTTTTTCTTTCTTTTCATAAATTACTTTTCTTTTTTTTTTTAATTATTGATCTCTTTATCAAAATGCACTTAAATTACACATATATGCCGCTAGAGGTGTGCGGATGGATTGTCCGTCATGAAGCCGGTCCGCGGTATAAAAAATGTTGGAGACCATTGGTTTAAAGAACAAACATTTCCTAACTTGACCTCATTTGTTTCTTTCCTTGACCTACGTTCCTTGACCCACGTTCCGACAGGGTGGCACAGACTCTACTCGCTTCCTACGTTCTATATTCCTTTCTTTGGTAAACATTCTTTGGCGAATTCCTACAACTATTGCATCGGAATATTTTTTCCTCACTGATAATCGCAGAAGTGGCTTCTGAAACTATTAGATCGTTATTTTCTGTTTCGTTAAACCAGACGCACATAGCATTAGTGATAATAGGGTTATGATGAAAAGACGGAAGCCATAAAAATTTAAAAAGTTCTTCGAACGGAAATTACGCATATTAATTCGTTCATATCTGTAATATATTGAACATGAAAAATAAGTGTAGCAAAATATTTAAATTTTAAAAATAAAACCCTTTGCGTCATATAATATTGAAAGTAATGAAACTAAAAGTTTAGAAGTGTCCTTTTCAAAATTATTAATGTCTCTCGTCAAGTGTGGCATGAGATAAAAATCTAAAGAAGCAACAAACTCATTTTGAGTTCCTTCCTATCGACTTGCACATTTATTTTAATAAAACTTTCGATTCCTACGCCTTGCACGACTTTTGTTGAACGAGTTGCTTTTGACGAAGAACTTTCATAGAAACCCAATAGAGATTTTTCTTAAGGTATTTCTATCGTAGTGTTAGAGCCAAGTGCGGTTTTGAATTCAGATTTGTCCTTCTCCTAAACTGCTAGTGAGCCCAATCTACGCTGCTATTTAACCCGTACATGTTAATTTTGTTGTTTAAAAAATAACATAAATAAGGGATATCCACTCAAATATGCGTACCTTCTAAATATAACATTTATATAGTGATGAGAGAATATACTAATAAGAAAAACTTGTCAGAGTTAACTCCACCTTAATTATCCAAATTGTTCGCTAGGGGACGCTCTTCCTACACTATAAATACTGGGCGATTTCTTGCCTTGTTCTCTTTTTCATTTCTTCATTTTCAGCGAACACATCTACAATGTAAGCTCTCGCAGAAGATTGCGTCTTCCCATTTGTGGGAGACGCCATGAACATTATACACACATACACGTACGTAGGAACATTCACCACAATACAAACTCTTTACGTTCACACTCAAGCACAAATGTTAATGTCTATGTCCATTGTAAATTTTGTTTTTTAATACATATATTTTATATATATATATATATATATATATATATATATATATCGGTTTTGTTGATTTTCTTTACACTTCATTATGGTGGATTCAATCTCTGAGTCCGCCATGTTGTTGTAGTGGACCTCCTTCTAGCGGGAATAAGCACATGCTCCTAATTTAAAGACACGTAAACCCCCGGTCCGCTATCAACTGGTAAAACAAGCACATATATGAACTGTATTTATTTATTTTTGTTCATTTATCTGCGAGTTTTATCTCATTTTAGTGTTGTTTTTTAAGCACGAACCTCTCAGTAGGTAGGTACACTATTCGACCGCTTGAATAAACAGCTTGAAATCCCAAAGGGATCTACCCAGACAAAAGCAGCAATAATGAAGTGGATTAAAACTTTAAGAAATTAATATGAGAAAGTGCTAGTTGTTGTTATTTGCTTTGCATTATATTATAAGGAATATATAGAAAGCGGAACAGAAATATCAAGGACTGAACAAAAGTGTTTTATTGTACGAGTTAGAAGTCCAAACTTTGCAATCAAAGAGAGAGAATTCGAAAGCTGGGTCGCCGAGACGCCAAATTAATAAGAAAGAAACGCCAAGACAACGATAACAGTAGCTGATTAATTGTCTCTTTGAAGATGATACAACAAGTATATGTACGGGAAAGAGATACAGACGGACAGAAATGTCTAAATTCCACTTGAGATCAATAAAGATCAATTTTTCTTGTCGCTGGTGATATTTGGAGCCATTAGTTTGACGGGGTGACAATACTCGGTCAGGAACGAATGAAATCAGACCTTTTGATGAAAGTCCTTTGAGTGAAATGATAAACAAACTAACTCTTCCGTATAATTGGGTTCTGGGGTGGGTACTTCCGATGATATTTCTAGATTTAAAAGTTTCTTCGCATCCTTAGTCGAACTAAACTTTGGTAAAAATTCGAGCGTAATCTGTGTTTTGCTATATAGAGTTGCTCAAAATCGGATATAGACAGCTTCTGAAGGTAGCGCTGAGGCGTGAAACTGACAGTCACTATGTAATGTTGATATTTACGTCCACACTAGGTATATATGCATCTTTCTCTATAACTATTTTGTATATCGATCCACGCACGGAAAGGTTTTCAACAGATAGAACAGAAAAATGCTGAAAGCGTGCGTGTTGTAATCATAGGAAATTAGTGATTAAACATCAAATGAAAATTCGAAAGTCTACGGATCCCACGGACTGTCCAGAAAGTAATCGGTAATTCAGAATATCTCGACTGCCAATTCTTTACGTAATGTGCAGCCTTATTCTAATTATTTTGTTATCTAAACATCGCATCACACTTGCTTGTCAACAACCACGATTTGATCCCCTGCGACTTCATGCATGCCCCCAAACTAAAATCACCGCTGAAAAGGATTTTTCAGATCGTGGACGAGACTAAGAAGAACGTGACGAGGATTTCAGAGATTATTTTGAAAAATGAAAAGAAATTAATTCAATATAATCACTCCACTTGTCCTTTTACAGATAGATTTTCGTTATACTTGAAATATGTACCCCACCACCGCCCACCCCCGCCAATACACACACACAGATATCATTCATTTATTGTTAACATATTTTGCGCCGCCATAGTCACCACTCCTATTTCTGTTGTAATTGTGTTTCATGGTAAAACCGTGCAATGTCTTGCCGGTTCCTTTTCCACCGGAGATGCTGAGGTTACTCCGTTCCTCCTCTCAGAAGTTCCTCCGCTTGCTGGTAAAGCCGCTGATCTCTGAGGCCCAGTTCCTACCCCCAGGCTGGCGTCATCCATATATTTTACACTGGATGTCGGAGTAAACAGTTCGTCATCAAATGTACCACTTATTATATATATATATATATATATATATATATATATATATATATATATATATATATATATAGGGTGATTGAAAAGTAACTTCCTTTTTATGTATAAGTGGCCAGCCAGGAGTCCTGACTTTAACACCCTGTGATTTTTTTTTAGGGATGTTTAAAGGAGCAAGCCTACTATACCAAACCAAGGCTTTGGAAAAGCTTGAAGGGATATTACAAGAAGTTATGTCTTTCATACCACAAGAGTTCCTTGTAAAATCAGTTGACGTGGTTCCTGGGCGGTTCGAGAAGCTGGTAGCGAAACCTGGTCCCCATGTCGAATTTTAAATAAAACCTCAAGTTAACGGTTTCCTCTCTTGTAAAAATTATAGTTAATAAATAAATTATAAGTATTTCAAAATGGGGAGTTAGTTTTCAATGACCCTGAATATACCGGCGGAATTTCAATTTGTATCAGTGTAAACGTACAATACCCTAGCCGGTCGTCCAAGACTTCCAGCACCACGGTTGGTCGCTGAAGTGATCGTTTCAATCCAGAGCTAACCTTATTCCATATTGTGACTTAAGTTTTGATCATAAGGCATCCAAGGTCAAATCATCGCAGGCATCTTCGTGTCGGGCTTGTCCAAGCAGGGCGATGACGTACAGGAAAAAAATAGCACTCGAATAATTTGAGCACTGTAAATACTGTTTTTATATCAGGCCTCCGTATAATAATTGGGTTATATCAGAGTTCGCATGCAATTAATTATCAGCTCAGCCCGCGTCTAAATCGGAAGTGATATTATCGTTGTTAACCTAGCAAAATCTGGTTTGCTGTTTTGGCAAAGTTTGGCCCAAGGCTGAAGTCGAAGGCTTTCATCGGCAGATAATCACGTGGGCCTCTCTACTGTCTCTTGTCTCGTCTTCGTCTCTTCTACCTCTCTTCTCTCTTCTGCCTAATTCGCTTCGCGCATTCGTATTCATGGACATTCGCTTAAACTGACAAAGTAATAGAATTCGATAATTCATATTATTACCTCTCACTAAATCTCCTCAGTGAGCGTGGGTGGTAAATCCACCCACTCCTGGTCTTCCAACTCAACTTTCGACCAGGGGAATAAACTCCAAATTCGTTGTTTTCGAAAAATGAAATTTTCGCTTTACAGCTTGCATTTTCAGCTGCGTAGAACACATGTTAATTATCATTGTCTGGATCACTTTTCTAGTGTTCAAACTGCTCGACATACAATTCAAGTCGTTATGTGTGAATTAAATCCTCAATTCTTCCCACGAGTTTTTGGTATTAGCCCTTTTCGTTTCAATGTCTCTCAGTACATAACACTTTCTTATGTTTTAACAAAACTTTCTTTCGTTTTAGCTGCGGCAAAGACAAATAGTATCACATCAGCAATTAGACTGAAAGAAGAAAAGTACGTAGAGACATGTAGAAATCTGGAACACTTGATTTGTTTTTACGGTTTATCAACCCTTTGTAGATTATTTAAAACAGAAACATATTTTGGATTGTAAGAATTATTCTGTTCTATTTGCGAATGACTATCACATTAACAAATTTTTGAGAATAAGGATTTTTTCAGATACAAGTTCTACTATTTAACTCATAGCTATGGGGACAATAGATGGATTCATATCTTCCCCAGGTGTATTTGCGTGTAAGTGAATCTAACAAATTTCGATGGAATTCGAACCTGGCTCCAAATGACTCATTCAGAGCCTCTACCCACTGCACCACCCGCACATTCATTAAACCTATAACAATGATATTTGGATTTGAATTAGAATGGGTTGTCAGCGGGTTCTGTTTGATAAAACTGCTGGGGAAGCATTCGGTTTGGTTTGGTTTGGTTCACAGCATATCAACCTCAATGGGTTATTTAATGCTGACAATATTTTTATTGCTGGTAATATTTTTGGTTTGATTTGTTTTACGGCATATCAACCTCAATGGCTTATTTAATGCCGACAAGATTTTTATTGCTGGTAATATTTTTGGTTTGATTTGTTTTACAGCATATCAACCTCAATGGCTTATTTAATGCCGACAAGATTTTTATTGCTGGTAATATTTTTGGTTTGATTTGTTTTACAGCATATCAACCTCAATGGCTTATTTAATGCCGACCAGATTTTTATTGCTGGTAATATTTTTGGTTTGATTTGTTTTACAGCATATCAACCTCAATGGCTTATTTAATGCCGACCAGATTTTTATTGCTGGTAATATTTTTGGTTTGATTTGTTTTACGGCATATCAACCTCAATGGCTTATTTAATGCCGACCAGATTTTTATTGCTGGTAATATTTTTGGTTTGATTTGTTTTACGGCATATCAACCTCAATGGGTTATTTAATGCCGACCAGATTTTTATTGCTGGTAATATTTTTTTTTCAAAAATGTATTACTGGTAATAATGTATTGCTGGTAATAATTTTTTCTTCAAAATTCATTGCTGGTAATAATTTTTACAAAAATGTATTCCTGGTATTAAAACCTATTTTTACACTTTCATAGCAATTAAGAAGTGGTTCCACGCTCTTGAAAACCTCCTGATCAGAGCCCTTGCTGTCGGATGTAGTCCACTTACCCAGGATGCGCATGTAGTTTATCATCATACCGAGGACGTCTCATTGGGGTTGGGGGTCTTACCCCGCTGTAGAGGTGCAGTTGGCGTATTCTGAAGACTCCAGACGGACAGAGCGCCAGAAGCGTTCTTATGAAGTATTTCATAAACTGAAGAAGCAATTGTCATTAATTTATATTGGATCAGTTTTTCAGCTTTTTCAGACTCGGAACTTGATTTGACATTTTTTTCTACTTTTAACAGTGCTGCATTTATTACAAAATGTTGTGACTTTAATTTTTAACGTGGCACATCGGTCAAAGCAAATTTGTCGACTGTTTTCAGTGCCTACAAAAAAAAAAAAACCCCAAAAAAACAAAAACAAAAAAAAAAAACGAAAAAAGCAATAATAGAAAAACTGTATGAGGCTCAGCAGTCATTCATAATGTCGTTGGACACCTCGAGGTGGTGTAATGGTCAGCAAACTTGTCTCGCTAGAACAATTACGACTGAGTGGTGAGTTCAATCCTCACCGGGTGTCCCTTACTTTTGGCCTTGTGCCACATCCAAGCTACGCCTAGAAAATCCCCATTCGTAATATCGTATTTTAAGCCTTTCATATCAGCTACAGTAGATGACGAACCCCGGCTTTTAATATCTGATTAGGCAGGCGTTTATTCTGGAGATCTGGAAAGACTGAAAAAATCTCCCCAATATGAATTGATGGTAACTGATTCTTTGCTTTAAGCCATTTCGGAAAGCGGGACAGGCATGTCGTTAATCTTGGTCTTTCGTAAAGCGAAGTGGCGCAGAGCGAAGCATATCTGTACTTAGAAACAATGAACTGAAACAGACAAAGCGGAAATAAGCCATGCACATTAAACAACGAACCAATAAACTATGCGTGTCTTGTTTACAGAAATCGTCTTTAATGCTAACATTCCGTAGAACACCTGGCGTAGATTGATGTCTGATAAGCTGGTCTCGCTAGATATTTGGTCCGTGTTGAGTATTTGATCCTCACGGATTTAGTAGGTTAGATAATTACGTATTTCCAATCGACACTAGTTTAAACTATAGATTACGTATGCCGATTTCTAAAGCAGACAGTTTCTTAATATGAGGTAAATTGTACGGACCCATTTTTAAAACTCATTTCCATAATGTTTGTTTCTGAGTATCTTCTGTCTGTGGTCGATTGTCAGGTTATTTGAACATTGGTGAAGGGAGTGAAAGAAAGAAAAAACAAGACAAAAACGAATTATTCTACTCTTTGCCCAAAGACAGCTTCAACAGCAAGCACTTTTTCGTTTCCATTCACAAGTTTTCCGGAATTTTTTCTTCTTTTTTTTTCTTGTCTTTCTGTTTCTCCGCATAATATACAGCCGAATTCTGAAAAGTTATTTGGATAAGAATTTACCGTTCTCATTGTTCAAAGATTGGAAGTCAAATACGAATATAGATTTTATCAACAATCTTGGACGGTGACAAAACTCCAAAGAGGCAATAAAATTGATCGAAGAACATCGCGCTGAAAACAAAAACAAAACAAAACAAAAAAAAAAAAAACAAAAAAAACAAGACACACTCTGGAGCCGATCTAAACCTCTTCTAAACTGTGGTATATCGAACTTCAATCGCCAATGACGGTGGGAGACTCTTCGCTGTTTCGAAAGCTAGTCTTTTAGATAATTACTACTCAGTGGCGAGTTCAATCTTTACCAGGTGTTCCATACTCTATGAAGCCTTATGTCTAAAATAAACTACGTTTATGAACTAACTAACTAACTAACTATATATATATATATATATATATATATATATATATATATATATATATATATATATGTGTGTGTGTGTGTGTGTGTGTGTGTGTGTGTTGAAGAAACATAGTCTTAAGGTCGTGGCCTGACGATTGCGTCTAACATGAAACAGACTGTTGCCTCTAAGTGTCGGCTTCTATTTTCACTTATATATCTATCTATCTATCTATCTATCTATATATATATATATATATATATGTGTGTGTGTGTGTATGTGTGTGTGTGTGTGTGTGTGTTGAAGAAATATTGTCTTACGGTCGTGGCCTGACGATTCCGTCTAACATGAAACAGACTGTTGCCTCTAAGTGTCGACTTCTATTTTCACTTTTACATATATATATATATATATATATATATATATATATATATATATATATATATATATATATTCGAAAATTATAACATGAATATGTTATAAAATCACTACAAAAATAGCTATTTTGTTTCAACACTTCTGGTGTCTTATCAAGTGATGGTGTTGAATGATGTAGCGGTCCGGGGGTTTACGTGTTGTTAAATTAGGAACACGTACGTTTATTCCTGTTAGAAGGTCCACTACAAGAACATGGTGGATTCTGAGATTGAATCCACCATAAAGAAGATTAAAGAAAACCAACAAGACCGATATATATATATATATATATATATATATATATATATATATATATATATATATACAAACAAGTATATGTATTAAACAACAAAGTTTGCAATGGACATAGACATTAACATTTGTGTTTTTGTGTGAACGTAAAGAGTTTGTATTGTGGTGAATGTTCCTATGTACGTGTATCTGTGTATAATGTTCATGGCGTCTCCCACAAATGGGAAGACGCAATCTTCTGCGAGAGCTTACATTGTAGATGTGTTCGCTGAAAATGAAGAAATGAAAGAACGAGGCAAGAAATCGCCCAGTATTTATAGTGTAGGAAGAGCGTCCCCTAGCGAACAATTTGGATAATTAAGGTGGAATTAACTCCGACACACACACACACACACACACACACAGATATATATATATATATTTGGATATTACATCGAAATTATGTCAAAATCGCTACACAATTACAGTCGTGTTTTGAGGTGATTGTAAATTACTGGCGAGTAAATGATTTATTTAGATTTAAAAGCAAAATACAACCTCTCCTTACGAAAAAAAAGAAAAAGTGATGGGGGATTATAATGTTTGTGAACCTTTCTCAGATCAACCAATCAAATATGACCTACGTCAAATGTAAGCGAAGAAGCAACAATTATTTTCCATAAAAGGGTCATGACCCGTAGATTGGCAGTGAATGGCAGCACAGACGTTATCAAGTAGAGGAACATTTGTACTTAGCGAGTGAGTAGCATCTGATCAAATCTTTGACAACTTAGTTTCTATGTGGCGGTGGAAGAAAGTTTATTTTTTGGTATTTTGCAACGATTCATTCTTCAAACACATTCTCCCCAGTGACATCCTGGAGGGCGGGCAACTGTTGGCGAGTGGGCGCAGAGGAAGCAGAGGAAGCACAGTGCGTGAGATTGACATTCTAGGATTCAAGCCGTTTCCAATACACAGGTCATCTTGTGGGATTTTAATTCATTTTTTTTTTTTTTTACATCGCTGTAGAAAATTAATCTTCGTTGCAATTGAAATATAGCATCATCTTACAGGAATGTAAATTCCTTTCAACTTTGGAGAGTAATTATATTCCTTTGTGTCAAGGTAGCAGAACGTGTATGTGTGTGTGTGCGGGAGCGTCTCAGATGAACAACTCTGTTTTCATTGCTTTAAAAATGAGATCTGCATTATTCTGATTTGCTGAGATTTCGCGGACATTCAGGCCGATAAATGTCGTTAATACTGTTTTTATTATAAACAGAGCATTTACTTAAATATTTGTATCTATAAAAATAACGTATAAACAGAAAATTATATTAAAATAATCATCGGACAATCCATTTCATAATATATGATGGTATTTGTTTACGTTAAGATACGCTTTGAGCAAATATGAACGTTCGAGAGAAATCATGTGAAATTTGTAGTTATAAACAGTAATTTAACCTTGCTAACCAGACGCTTCGTCTGTAGCTAAATGATATAGCACGTCAGGCTATACGACGGCTTCGTGTAGGATACAGGGTCGATTCCTGTCGGAGGACAAATATTTTCTTTGAGATTTCTCGGACATTCAGGCCAGTAAATGTTGTTTAGGTACCTCCATTAGGTCACGTAAAAAAGCAGCATATCACGATTAAAAAACGCTCGATTGTGACGAGGTGATGACAGATTACTATATATGATCAAAATTGACAATTTTTGCAAAGTAAGCGAACGCGGTTTTTCGTTTTTAACTCGTACTTTTTAAATATTAACATTTTATTCAGCAATTATGTAATATCTATTTTTTATTTCATACTTTCTTAATTAGGTAATTATTTAAAGTTTTTTATTAATTAGATAATTGTTTAAATTTTTGTAAGGATTATGTCGTGTATAAATTTTCATACGTAGAAATTATGAACGTTTTTTTTTCAATAAAATTTTTTTAAAAATTATTTTAAAAATATTTGTGGTCAAACGATTGTTATGTGCTTTTCAAATTTCGATTCGTAAATTTACTTTTTCATTAACGTTATCATTTCATTACGTGCTTGAAAGCAATAAAGAATTTTA
Organism: Acanthosepion lycidas; assembly: GCA_963932145.1. Lineage (NCBI taxonomy): Eukaryota > Metazoa > Mollusca > Cephalopoda > Sepiida > Sepiidae > Acanthosepion > Acanthosepion lycidas. The sequence goes on along the minus strand of OZ010582.1, from coordinate 18,527,107 downwards.
AATGATTTTTGAAGTATTAAGAAGTTAATGAAAAAAATTTTAAAAATTTGTAAAAAATACATTATTCATCGAAAAATTTTTATTTCTTCACAAAATAATGTTCTTAGTATAACGTATTTATAAAAACAGGTGAAAGCTTTTCTAATTAATTAATGTCATAGTGTTTTACATTTTTTTTTATAATTCAGAGCAGATTTTCTATGATATGGGATACTGTTTTACAAAAAAAAAAAACTGATGATTTACTTTCTACAAAGAGTCCTATTTATAACTAATAATTCAAATCCCGCGCTTGAAGATTTAATTTCTCGAAATTTCATGAAAATATGTAAGTGAGTGGAAACATGTTAAAAAAAATCTCTTTTTAACAAGATTTTCTAAAAAAACAAAATTTCCAAAATAATTTCATTCATTTATGAATAAGTCCTAAAAGTTTCATTAAAATCCGACAATTATTTGATTTTTGCAAGAATTTTTAAACTTAGGTATCGAAAATTTATGCCAAAAGTGGAGGTACCTAAATTGTTGTTTAATACTGTTTATTATAAACAGTGCATTTACTTAAATATTTGTATCTATAAAAATAACGTATAAACAAAAAATACATACACACACATATATATATATATATAGAGAGAGAGATAGAATTAAAGGTTTTAAACCGCACTGACTCGTTCAGATTTTCCGAAATATATATCTGCTCAGTTTCGTATCCGAAAGGTAAACAAAGCAATTTCTAAAGGATTAATGGGTTTTACTTTTTAATCTGATATATTATTTTTGCACCACCCTAATATTTTTAGTGGATGCCCGTATTTGAGTAGACGCTGCGTGTTCGAGAAAACTCAATAATGTAAATGCGAGTCTCTGACAGGATTCGAACCTGCGACCCCTTTTTCAGTAGGAACCACCGTTTTATCCAACATGCTTTTACCGCTTGGCTACGAAGAGTGTTACAATAAAGCAGGGTTATATTTTGCCTTTACTCACTCATTCAGATTTTCCTGAAACGCGTATGTGTTCTCGTGTACGGAGGCCGGGAGACGAAATAAACAGTTATCCATTCTTGGCGGTTGTTACTCGAAATAGCTTTTGATTCTTTACTGTAATCCCTTGTACCTCTACCCTGCCATCCATTCGAACGTAATCTGATCGCTGTTTCTCAATTACTTCAATTTTCCACAATACGACCTGAGGGTATTGAAGATTCCAATTAGTCCTTCTTCAAAATGTGTCCTAGAAATTTCAGCAATCTCTTTCTGACTTTAAATGGGAGTGTCTTTCTCCTTTTATATTACACTAGCCAAAGAGTTACGTTTTTTAGCATGTCATGTTTATATGTAAATATCACTGCGTGCATCATCGTATATTATGGCCAAACGACATAAAATATAATATAGAAATCCAAGAGCGCATTGGAATAATGAAAGTGTCCTTCCCAAAGCTAAACATAGTATTAAGAAACAGGAAAATTTAGTTAGAAACAAAGAAAATATTGTTGAATTGCCATGTACTCTCAATCTTCTTATATATATATATATATATATATATATATATATATATATATATATATATATATATCGTTTCACCTCCAAGATGGCGACAATACCATTAGGATGGAGGGAATTATAGGGGGTGAAAGAGAATGAGAAGACTTTTGTGAGGAGGAGTTAGAAAAAACAGTAAAGTAAAAGGGTTTATGAAGACAGAAGATAGCAATTGACGTTGAACTTAATTTTTTGAAGATTGTGGGTGGCAGGGAAACAAGATATCGGAATGGAGTTCCACAGGTGAGAAGTGCGAGAAAAGAACCTGTTAGACTAGAAGTGACCATTGTATCTGGCTTGTTTAACAGTAAAACGGTGAGACCTAGTTGTCAATTTGGTAGCATGCTTAAATTCATGTAGTTGAGGTATCTGGGAAAAAAGCTTATCATAACAGTTGACATGAAAATATTTGTAGAAAGGACAGAGGGAAGCCACATCACGTCGGTGAGAAAGTGACTGAATTCGAGATGTCTGATCAGGATCGACTTCATTACAGATCCTTCTTTGGATTTTGTCAAGAATCTCGAGATGTAAAGCAAGAGCACCAGACCAGATATGGTAACAGTATTCAATGCAAGATGGTTTCTGAAGAGAAAAAATGAACCAACTTTCCTAGCAGTAGATGTAGCAATTGATTCAATATAATCACTCCGCTTCATGTCAGTGGAAAACGTGAGCCCAAGAAGGTGTAAAGTGTTGCTCTTTTGGAGTGTAACATCAATCATGGTAAGCAGAAATAAATCACTATGATGATTAAATGAAAGCAGTTTTGTTTTGGGGACGTTAAACTTTACATTTCTTGCCGCAGTTCACTGATTGGATGCTCTTTCAAGGTCAGTTACCAGTTTTACTTTGTCGGGTGTATCGGACTTACTACTAAGACAAGAATAAATGGCCGTGTCGTCTGCATAAATACCTAGGGAGGTCATTGGTGGAAATCACAGACAGCGTAAGTTCAAGGAGAGAGCTCTGGAAAGACCCGCGTTAGTATGAAATGATATGAAAACATGCCCGTTCGACACAATTTTCATTACACGATTTGTGAGGAACGATTGGATTAAGCCAAATATTCGTCACGTAACACTGTACCTCTTGAAATTTCGCGTTTGAGATATCTAGTGCTATAGCTTGAGATTCGCCATTTTTGTCTAAGCTTGATAGATAAATTCAGTGATGGCTGTTAACACGTTGGCGGTAGACCTTGCAAAACGGAAGCCATATTGTTTGCCTGAAAGAAGGTCGTGTGAATTAAGATGCTTAACCAATTCGGCGTTGATTAGTATCGGGTACTTTGCTAAACAGAGTTAAGTGACTAATAGGGCGATAATTTGAGTGGTCAGAGTGTTCCCCAGAATTCTTAAAAACAGGAACTACAGAGGAGGAAGTTGTAAAGCAAGAAGCAGCATGGTATGACAATGAATACTGGAATATTTCTTCACAGATGGAGAGGAGACTCGAGGCGACAGTAACCTTGTTCTACAAAAGGATACTGAGAATATCATGGATGAAGCATATGAGCAATAAAGAAGTTTTATGAAAAATATAAAGCAAAAGAACCTTAGAGTCAAAAATAGTTGCAATGTCTAAAGCACATGATGAGAAAAGTGGGCTTAGTGAAGATAAGGTGGATAGCGGGAAACATTAAGCACCAAACAATAAGACTTTATTCAGATTTCAGCATTCATAATGAAGAAGTATTTGAATTTCAAAAACAAACAACTCCTCACTGTTATGTTTGAGTTTGTTAAGCTTTATATCAAGGAAAAGCGCCCACTTAGGACTATATATAGTTTTATAAAGACACTGATTTATTCTGATTTAATTTAATTACCACAGAGAACATTTTCTGTCTGCCATCAAGATGGCTGATCCAAAACTCCAGGAGAGCAACAATCTACGCCTTCTTGGTCTCACGTTTTCCACTAACATGAGTTGATTCACTGTGTTCTGCCAGAAGGTTTCTCTTGTCAGAATCCATCTTGTACATTTATAAAACTACCATTCATCAGTGCATTGAATACTGTTGCCATATCTAGTCTGGCGCTCTTGCTGTACACCTCGAGATTCTTGACAAAATCCAAAGAAGGATCTGTAATATAATCTCGCCTTCAGTGACGTAACGTGGTTTCCCTCTGTTCTTTCTACAAATATTTTCATAGTAACTGCTCTGATTAGCTTTTACCCCGGTTGCCTCGACTACATGAATTTAAGCGTGCTACTAGATTGGCAATTAGGTCTCACCGTTTTATTGTTGAACTAGCTAGATGCAACCGTCATTTCTACTCTAACATTTTTTCTCGCAGTTCCCACCCATGGAACTCTCTTCCGATCTCTTGCTTTCCTGATGACTATACTCTTCAAACATTTTAGCGCATCAATCATAATCTTCCGTTTTCTTGAACCTTGTTCCTTTCTGTCCTTTCTTCAATCCTCTTCATTCTCAATCTTCTCATTCTCTTTAACTTTCACTCCCTGTAAACCCCTTGCGTCTTGATTGGGGCGAAATGATTAAATACCTCCCCCCCCAAAAAAAACAAAAAAACTTCACAACAAATGTTTTCAACCTGTTATCTTTCTGTCGTATTAGCTAACCCACTTGACAATATTGGAAAGCTGAAAGGCGAGTGAAAAGAATCAAACGACTAGAAAATGACTGTTCAACTCATTTAATGTGTGATATGTTCGGTAATTTGATATTCCTATTCCTATAGAAATATCAAGTATATTCATTTGACGCTATTTTAAAAAGTATAAAATAGAAAGAACTAGAAGGAAAAAACCTATTTGAATGTTATCACCGTTTGACTGACAAAACAAAGAGAACATTTTCGTAATTTTTTCTAGGAATGATGAAAATAAATTTAACAGATATTTTCCCATTTACTAAGTATGTGTAGCGGAGACTTATCTCGGTGACCCAAAAGACCCAGAGTTTTGGAATGGAGTGTGGAGACGGCGAATTGGCTAGCTTCAAATTGAAGGTAAATCGGGCAGAAATTTGTGTTGACTGAAGTGGTGGTGTCGCTTGTAGCCATTTTTTATTGGCTGGTTCTGGGCGCTCACTGGCTGAGCGATGGCTGGGTCAGGTGCATAAAAGCACGGTACGCTAATTCAAGGGAAGTTGTGCTGGTCGAACTCTCTGCCTTCGGGCGGCGAGTAACCCAGATGAGTCTATGTTGAAGGGCAGGGTCTCGTCTGAGGTGGAAGACAGCTACCCGACACCGTTGTTTTACGGGGTCTACGAGGAATTTTTGCCAGAGCCTACTGGATCGGATACCCCACGTTAAATTCGGCCTTGTGCCACATTTGACCGCGTGGGGCGGTTGGCAAATATCGTTGGAGATTTACCTCCAACTGTGCTAGTCGAACTCTCTGCCTTCAGGCAGTGAGGAACACAGACGAGGCTCTGCAGAAGGGCAGTGTCTCGTCTTGGGTGATAGACAGCTACCTGGCCCCGTTTTTTACAGGGTCTACGGGGAAATTTTGCCCGAGCCTACGGGCTCGGATATCCCACGTTAAATTCAGCCTTGTGTCACATCTGACCGCGTGGGGCAGTTGGCAAATAGTTTTGCTTCTGACGAGGTGAAATTTTTATAGCATGGGGTGTTTTGTAGACCCCTGTAAATACCATGGGGTTTTTTGTAGGACCCCTGTGAATATGTGGTATTGTGGTATATGCAGAATTGAATGGTGAAGGATGGGTTCTTGTAGTAAATGAATAAATTGTATTGGATGAATGGGTCTGATCGTGATTAACTAGGACTAGGATAATTAGCGAAGACCAGCCTTTCCCCACTTCCCCATTGGCCTTCTGCCATAATTATTGTATTTTTTTACCATAATAAATATACTTGCTTCTGACGAGGAGTGGCGTATTTGAGATTGAGAAGCGGAGAGAAGTTTTGCCGATTGGACCTATTGGACTTGCATGTGGATTTTTTCTTCTCCCGTGTGTGTTTCTGACCAATTTTCACACAGTATACCTTATATAAAAGAATGCCATCCACACTACTCAAGAATTACTTGAAACACTGAAAAAGTCACTTCAACTGCACACGACAGGCTTATAGATTCATACAGTAGTTAAAACTTTAGAAGAATTGTGTGTCTATTGCAAGGGGACTAGAAACAAATGTATTTCTTTTTTCTTTTATATGGCACTGAATGCTGTACAATTTCCTCACAGATGATGATGAGACTTGAAGCATAGGAAATGTTGTTCTACAGAAGGATGCTGAGAATACCATAGACCGAACTTGTAAGCAACAACATAATTTTACACAAAATGGAAACAAAAAGGATATTTATAGTTAACATCAGCAAGAGACAGCAGATATTTCTAGGATAGTGAAGAAAGAAGGCTTGGAAAATTTGATACTCACAGGACAAATTGAAGACAAGAGGGATAGGGGAAAACAACACATAACCTACTGTTGTGACCTTGTTAGGGCCAGAAACAGCAAGAATGTTCGGTACGACTGTCAGAGATGACTGCTGGAGACTTCACCCTTCAAAAGGTAGTAACTGCTCTTATTTATAGCTGAGAGTGTCCATGCGTGCGTGGGTAAATTACCATAACACCTACTTAGCGAGTTGAGTAAATAGATAGCGGAACAGGGTTATGGGGAGATGACAAAAAGACAAAATTTATTATGAACTAGAAAGGACAGAAAATTGTGGAGAGCCATAATCGACAACGTCCTGAAGGGACACGGCATATAGAAGAAGAAGAGAGATAAAGCGTGGTAGAAGGGGGTCAGATATTTCTTTGGCCGATAGAATGAGCTAACTATTTTTCCTGGAGTTGATAACCCGTAAAGAATGTTTTTCTTTAATGATTTTAAATGGATCCAAGTGCAACACAACTCTAACCAATCGGTCTCTGATGTAAAAAATACAACATTTTCTAACAATTAGATTTTACCTACATTGCCCTGCCGCAAAAATTATTCTACGACGCACCTCCGCAAACCGTCAATGATCGATGTCGCATTTTCATCTTCGTCAGCTGCAGTTTGTTTCACCGTGACTTTCATCAAACCAATCCTATGCCTCGTCGTGCCGATTTACCGATTAACTTTCACCAACTCATCCGCACCAACTTGACCTACGATTCATTCTCTAACATTTCCCACATCAACCTGACCTACGAACTAACCCTCTCTAAGCTTTGCCAACACCAGCCTGACCTACGAGTGAACCTTCTCTAACACTAACATTGACTACACCAACCTGAGCTACGAGTGAATCCTCTCTAACATTCCCCACATCAACCTAATCTACGACTGATCCCTCTCTAGCATTGTTCACATCAGTCTGACCGACAAGTGAACCCTCTCTAACATTGCCCACATCAACCTTACCTACAAGTGAACCCTCATTAACATTGCCCACACCAACCTGATCTTCGAATGAACCCTCTCTAACACTGCCCACACCAACCTGACCTACAAGTGAACCCTTTCTAACATTGCCTACATCAACCTGACCTGCTTTTGGATACACTACGATTTCTTAACAAGTTATTATCACAATATCCGAAGCAAGCAAGAAACGTAGACATTTTTTATGTTTATTGAAACTCCGTCTTGTTATTTTTTCCTACGCCCCGCACATTCCAACCTTGATCATTACAAATAGACAAGAGGCAATTGGAGATCCTTCACAGGAAATGAAGGAATCTGACCAAAACGAGGTTTGATGGTTTTTCTTCGTTTTCACTGTAACAGACTGGTGGCTATCCATTGCAGAAACGGATTTTATAGACGAGCATAACCATTGTTGACCAGTTATTATTGCTGCATTGTGATTAATATGTGATTTGAAGAAACGACGGTTGGTATTTTTATTCTGTGTCCTCTGACAGAGTTTGACCCCATTTCCATGATTTTCTATGATTAAGTATGAAATTTCACAACAAATATTTCTGCCAAAAATGATTTTACAATGGCCTTTGAAATGTTTTCCAAGTAATACTTTATTTTTCATCATACAATAAGCATTGTACGAACTATGACGAAAATAAATCTACAAAAATTGCTGCTGGTTGTGTATTATTTAAAACACATATTCTGTATAAACTTCTCTCTCTGCACAGAACATGCAGTTTTGTTTTTTACTGGATTTCTAATGTTTTTGAGTTTTGTCTTGCTTATCAGAAGTATTTGATATTTTCTATTATTAAAAGTTTTTTAAGATTTTTCATGAAATGTTAAAAAGAAATGCAAAATTATCATTCAAAAATGCAAATTACCATTGAAAAAAATTATCGTAAAGTAGACGCATGCGCACATTATACAGTGTTGCTAAAGATTCTGCCTACCCTAAAGCGAATGTTCTTTTTTAATATGAAAAATATAACAAATTTCTCTTTACCTATTAAATCACGAAAGCCAATCAGAAGACATTAATTCAGATTTAATTACATAGCTACATTGTTCTTTATCCAAATTACTCGACGCCATAATGTTTGTAACATCCATCAGTACTACTACTAGTAGTAGTAGTGAGACCTAATAGTTTTAAGTTTACTGAATTACTTAGATGAAGCAATCATATTTCATTTTTATTAATTTTTTTTATCAGTTTTTGTCGCAAAGCTCGGGTTACTTTTACATTCTATGGCAGTTAAGTTATCTGTTTGGATTAGAAAATGTACCTCACTATTACTTTTAAAAGAAAAACTATTTCTACTAAGTTAATAATATTTATTTGAAATATTTCAATTTCTGAGCAGTCTGTATATTAAGAAATCCCATATTAAGTGAATTTGATGACAATTGATTTCCTCACTATTTAGTAAATAACAATATTGAATGAGCATGTTTTTGATTTCTTTCAAAAATAAAAATAAATCCTTATGCAAGCAATAAGGAATAAAAACAAAGTAAAATAAGAAAAAGCCTTATGACGGTTAACAATTATTTTAGCAACATTTTCTAATAGATTTATTTGATTTATGAAATTAGACGCTGATTGGTTGGTTATCGTCAGGATGGCAATGCGGAGAGGAAAAAAAAGCAGAAAATCTATTTATATGAACGGCTGCCATAAAAGCTTTGTCAACATTGAAGATGGTTGTAAGTTATTGATCAGCTTTCGTTCTACTCGAAGAGAGCGAACCGAATCGGTCCATCGAATATGAGTAGAGACTTACACTCTGGCAGACATTAGTAAACAAGCTTTTGTTGTGATCTCTCATGTGTGCGTTAACACTAGTGTACATTTGTATACGTATAAAGATTATTTTCAGAAGAGCAAAGATGGCGGGCTAGTAGTAAGTATGTTTTTGCGTTCCTTTTTTTAACCTCTGATGATAGAGAGGTGAATTTTAAAACTTGTTTCATCAACATGAACAATATGAGTATCAGTTAAAGCAAGAATTTAAACTCGAAATAAATAAAATTTACAATAGACATTTTTTGTAGAGACCATAAAGATTACATTTGTTTGCAGTAGATTCCAAAGACTGATATGCAATCTTGACCTCGCATCTCGACAACAGTCACTTTCTCAAAGACGTGATGTGTCTTCCCTCTGTCTTTACAACAAATATTTTCATGGCAACTGCTCTGACCAGCTACTTTCACTAGTACCCCAACTGCATGAATTTAAACGTGCTACCAGGTGTGCATCTCGGTCCCACCCTTTTACTGTCGAAACGATTAAATGTAATCGCCTCTTCTACCCCAAAAGCTTCTTCTCTCGCCCTTCCCGACAGTGGAACTCCATTCCTCTTAGTTGCTTCCTTGATAGCTATAATCTTCAAATATTCAAATCTAATGTCAATTGACATCTTCTGAAGCCTTGATCTTGATCCCCGTCCTTCTCTTTATCCTTTCCTCAAACACCCCTTTTTACTCTTGCTCTCACTCCCTGTAACCCCATGCGTGCACTTCCGCCTTACTTGGGACGAAATTCTTAAAACAAATGGCATATTTAGTGAAAATTAGCAATTAACCCCTCTCTTTAAAACTGCTCTCTGTTAAATTTTAATCCCTACCTTAACTTTTAGGCCTTCTTGTTCGTCTTTCGTCTTTCGTCTGGTACTCATCTCTAGAGCTTTCATTTACCTCTCACATCCGCCCCCCCCCCCCACTCTCATTCATACATTCACTCTCACTAAATTTTCTTTTTTATTCCCGGCGTTATTTTTTCTGATTTGTTTTTGAATTTGTAGGTCTGATGAATTGGATCGTAATTGCGATTCCAATGTAATAAATTATAACCACGGAATATTAGTGTTTAAGCCTTTTTATATATATATATATATATATATATATATATATATATATATATATATATATATATATATTGATAATATTAGTGGTCTATATATATATATATATATATATATATATATATATATATATATATATATATATATATATAAATTTACAAGAGGATAGAATCCAGGTAGAACTCAATGTTCAGGACAGAGTAAGAATATAATATAAAAGGCTGAAACACTAATATTCCATGGTTATAATTTATTACATTGAAATCTTAATCACGATCCAATTCATCAGACCTACAAATTCAAAAAAAGGTCTGATGAATTGGATCGTAATTACGATTCCAATGTAAGAAATTATAACCATGGAATATTAGTGTTTAAGCCTTTTTATTATATATATATATATATATATATATATATATATATATATATATATATGTGTGTGTGTGTGTGTGTGTGTGTGTGTGTTTACAATAATGTTCACTCTACAAATCGCAAGAGACAAAAGTAGAAAATTACAGAGTAAGAGACACAGAATATGGGGATATATGGGGAAGATGACTGTTAACTCTGAACTTGAACAGGTTAAGATTGGGGAAGCATCCCCTCGAGAGTCGGTTTCATAAAGTTATGGTTCGTGGGAAGAAGCAGGTCGGGTCGAACATACATCTCACCAATGAAATACGAAGGGAATGAGGATGGTCAGGTTTATTTGAAAATCGTTTAACTTTCATTATTTGTTATATTGTCAGTATATACTGCGGGTGAATGCATTTACACATTTGTCTGATGATTTCTTTCTCGTTTGTCAACATCTTGATTCTATCCAAATTGACTCACATCAAAATAATCGAGATGAATCTTTTTATATTTTTTCTAAGCAGTATTTTTCGAGCATCTCACTTCGGGACTAATTGCCTATTACGACATCTTATGCTTAATTAAACGGGTGACATTCTTTCAAGTTTTTGATTCGTATTTAGATGGGTAGCCGCTTGAGAATACAAGGTGTTATAAACTTGGACGTGCAGGTGGTGTAGTGGATAATGGATCGGAATTGTTAATTGGTGATCTGAGTTCAAATTCTCGTCGAGTTTGTTATATTCATACACATATATATATCGACAGATATCACGTTTACCGAAGTTAAACTACGTCGAGCCTGGTTCGTATTTAGATTGGTAGCCGCTTGAGAATGCAAGGTGTTATAAACTTGGATGTGCAGGTGGTGTAGTGGATAATGGCTCGGAATTGTTAATCGGTGATCTGTGTTCAAATTCTCGTTGACTTTATTATATTCATACACATATATATTGAAAGATAGCACGTTTACCGAAGTTAAGCAACGCGGAGACTGGTTAGTATTTAGATGCGTAGCCGCTTGAAAATACAAGGTGCTGTAAGTAGGTGAGGAATTTCCTTATATCATTAAACTAAATGACAATAATATTTATGAAGACTTTTTAAAGTGAAGTCTATTTTCACATCCAAAATTTTTCTGTCAAAAGACGCGTTATTTAAAAGTCAAGAAAATAAACTTTAATTTCACCTCGAATATTACAGTAAAAATTTAAAAATAAAAAAAAAGTAAAATACCAAAAGTAATTAATAAAAATTTATTATTAAAAACTAATGAGCAAAAAGTACTAAGCAAAACTTAGTGAAAGGATATTATTATTCTTTTTTCTTTTCTTTTTATGTGTCGTGTCCTTTCAGGACGTAGACAATCATAGTTCTCCACTTCTTCCTATCCCTTGTAGCTAAGTTTTGTCTCTTTGCTACTTCCCCCAGGCCACGTTCTGTCACCCACTTTCTTAAGCCCGCCAGGTATGTCCTGCGTTGCTTCCCTTTGTCTCTCTTTCCCTCTATTCGACCTGTGAGTATCAGATTCTCCAAGCTTTCCTTTCTCATTACGTGTCCCAGACATTTCGGCTGCCTTTTCCTGATGTTAAGTATAAGCTTTCCCCTTGTTTGCATCCTCTCCAAAACCTCATCGTTGCTCACACGCTCGGTCCATGATATCCTTAGCACCCTTCTGTAGAACCATATCTCAGTTGCCTCGAGTCTCTTCTTCATCTTTGAGGAAACCGTCCAACATTCACTGCCGTAGAGGAGAACAGATGTCATGTAGCAGTTCAGTACTCTTCTTTGTTACCAAAGAAATCCTCGTAATAATCTGCCTAGCTTTTGGAATGCGTCTTTGGCCATCCCAATACGAGCTTATTCATATCCTAAATTTAAGAAAGAATCCCGTGAGTGACAAACAGTATGGTTTTTCGCTCCATTAGAGCCACTGTTGATTTCTCTTAACTATCACCACGCATAGAATTAGTGAAGTACTTAACAATAAATAGATCTTGAGAGCGATCGATATCTCGACAGCCTTCGACGATATGTTGCCTAGAAGATTACTGCAGAAACTCGCCAGCAGTTGAATTTCTGGGAGAGTCCTTTCAGTTATCCAGTCCTTTCTATCGGATAGATCTATGAAGATCGAATTAATACTGGTGCACATGAGATCAATGCTGGCGTCTCCCGAAGGTCTCTCGACCTTACCCTCTTTCTCCGTTAACGATAATTCTCAGATCCTTAATGAAGCAATATGTAGAGTATATCACGGTTTATTGTGCACCTTCAAATATCTGGATGACCAGTGTTTGGCGGTTGATCGCTCCTCTGACCGAACTCAGCTCAGTCGGATAAATACTGGCTTGTATCATTCAATAGCTACAAAACTAGCTAGGATCGTTTCATACCCACCGAGCAAACTCTAAACTTGCTCCCATCTTGATGAGCGGTCATATCCACAAAAAGGCTTCTTGTCTGAAACGTCTATTGTATCTAAAGCTTAATGCTGACCTCAAATGAAACCTGTATATTCGTACCATCGTGATCATTTCCTTATATCACTCTAGAAAATTCCTAACAACTTCTGCTGGATCAAACCAAAAATGGAATATTATTGCCATATCTGTGCTGGTACTGCCCATGCCTCAAAATCGATTACGTGGCCTTGTGGGTAATGAATTATTTTTCACCCGGCAAACTTTATTTCACAGAAATGTTAATAATTCATGATTATCGCTATGGCAAATTGTTGTGGTGTCCTCCTTCTAATGAGTCTACTGTTGACTCTTCCACTTACTATAAAATTAGTAGGAGAGTAAGCCTCGGGGGAACAGTTCAACTGTCGAACTCTCTGCCAAAGGCAGAGATGAACCCGGACGAAGCTTTGCCGAAGGGCAAAGTTTCGTCTGGGGAGGTAGACAGGCCCTGAACCCGTTTATACGGGTTCGAAGGGAATATTTTTGGCCGAGCCTAAGGGCTCGGAGAACCCACGGTAAACACGGCCTTGTGCCACATACATCCCTCGTGGTTTCTTTAAATCGAGTCAACCGATATCTTCCCTATCTATCCATTATAGTGATATCACTTAGTAAAGATCTACCTTGAGTGGACATCGGGCCTTGTATTGGGTGAACTATAATAAAAGAAAAAGGGAAGATGTTGATGAGACAAAACATGACCAGCAAAATTTGATTAGAATGACATTGAGTATTTTATTTCAATTGTGTTGAATGCCGCTTCTTGTCGATAAGAAAGAAAGATTTGATAAAAAAGTTAAAACATGCTAACCAACGTTCATCAGTTAAAACGACTTCGATGCACACACGAGAATGGAAGAACGGAAGCGACTCTTGAAAGAAAGATGAAAGAAAATCGTATAGATTGACAAGTTTTATCTTTCTTCTGAATAAAGTAGACTGCAGTGCGCGTAAGGATCGTCATCCCGACCGGGGTCAGATGGTACTCGGTGGAAGCTCAATAAAAAAAAAAGAAAAGTGAAATCATTGTGAGAGTTTGAACTACGTTCTCTGTGAAACACTGGGTTCTAATATTCTCATGGAGAAGACATAATCAGATACAACCTTCGACATCATAGGTCAGGTGTACCTCTACATGGCCACAGTATAGTAAGATAGTTACTGTTCTTTTACGACAGTTCTTTGTTCTTTCCCTTTTTAATTTAGGTACATTTTAGATTAGTCATCATTTTTTATCACTTTCTGTTTATCCCATAGTAATGAACAGAACCAACACAATAAAGTGTAGCGGAGTTATAACTGTGAAATATATAATAAATATAAACCATCTTACATTTATATATACAAAAAAAAAATACTCATAAAAATGTGAAAGAGCAAGGTTATTTACCTCCCCTCCCCGCGAGGCATGATTTGGCACAAGGCCGTTTTTAATGCGGGGTTAAAACCGAGCCCATGAACCCGAGCAAAAATTCCCCGTAGACCCCGTAAAAACGGGGTCAGGTATGTGTCTACCATCCCAGACGAGACTCTGCCCTTCGGCATAGCCTCGTCTGGGTTCCTCTCTGCCCGAAGGCAGAAAGTTCGACTAGCTTAGCTGGAGACGAATCTCCAACTAATTGCCGAAGCAATGAGAAAGTGCAAGACGTTTAAACAACAAAACGAGCATTATTTATTATCTGATTCTTTTGTGATGTTGGAGAAAGGAGAAACAGTAACGCTGAGTAAAATTGTAAGTTTGGGGTCAAATGTAGATCGAATATTGATTGGAAGCCGGCAAAAGGATAAGATAAAGAATAAGCAAAATATATGCAGTCTTTTTCGTATGTTTTTTTTTATATTGTAGAATTAGATTCCTACATTTTCTGTTTTAAACCTTTTAAAAGAGGGTCATAGCTGAGTATTCTCAGTTTGTGCTGAACCCATTAAAATCGGCTCCAGAGTTCAGTACGAAACAATGCTTTCTGATTGGTCCATAAATAATATCATGTTTCTGTCTACGTCCGTTCGGTTGACCTGTTCAGAGTTCAATGCGCCAAAAAAATGTAAACGTTCTCAAGCCTCCACGTGATCAACATCAACCCAGCTTGTGGAATTCAATTTCTTTTCAACATCAACTCATCTAGTAACCAATTCAACTAAGACGAGATTCAGAAACCAACTCATTCAATATCTTAACATAAAGGAAATCGTAACTATATCAGTCGAAGCGAGACAACTCTACAGTAAGTCAATCTATTTCATTCAATTTCATCGTCAACATAAACTGTTTAATTTCTTACCCGAGCTATGACATAACATCTTTTATATTACCCTTGATCACACAACCAAGAACTCTAAAGTGTTGTAAACAACTTTATATCGTTATTATAAAAATATTATAAAAATATTTTCTTTTGAAACAAATATCTGCCTATTTGATTATTTCTCTTGATTTAGTAAAAATAGTAGAGGGTCAGTTTAATTTGTATTTTGTCACAGATACAGATTGGTTAACCCACTACAATATATAGATGTGTGTAATGATAATCTAGTTAGAAAAATACAAGTAGTGTCTGGGGTTTTCTTACCATGATTTTTTGTTAAATTGAGTTGAGTGCTACAAGATAAATATTGTTATGACCTGAAAAGTAAAAGGAGATGAAATTTTCGTTGACGTATGTGTTAACGACCTGTTTGTGTGAACTGCTTGTCCGATGGTGAGAATGTTACGTGTTTGTGTGTGTAAAGAGAAAAAGCAGGGTCAGTTTTAATTAGTTCAGAATGAGGTAATTAAGGCTGAGTATAATTGTTATAATTATTTTATTATAATTATTTTTGGTATTATAATTAATTTTTTATTTATTCTTTATGGACACAACAAAAGCTACTTTTTTATACTCTTAAATATACCTCCAGCGATAGCATCGCCAGTACGTAACCTTTCTTTCTGCATTGTTCGGCTTTAATATCGTATTGTTATTATTTGATCATTTGCTTAAAGAAGCCATCTTGTATAAATTATTTTTACACCTTTCACCATGTGTTAATTGTTTTCAGATTGTAAATTCATGAAACTTTGTTCTTTTCTGTGAACTTATCACAGCAAATTTTATAGCATATTCCTGTGAGTAAACCACTTGCTATCTCCATTTAAACACACGGCTTAAGAGTTATGTTTGCATTCAGGCCTTTGTGTCATATTAATCCTTTTAATTCCTTTTAATTTATTTTGTTATTCATATTAAACTAGACCCAAGTTTGTATGTATTTCTTTTTTTGGCTTCCCACTTTTGGTTTCAATAAACCTGCTGATGAACAGGACTTTGTCTTCAGAGTTTTGATTGTCGCAAAGCGTTTATCTGGCGTGAGACGGACGCGTCTCGGGAGGCAGACGCGTCCGTCTCACGCCAGATAAACGCCGCATAGAATGGTTCCAGGATCATGAAATCTTCATTGTGCTTCCATGGCCACCAAACACTCTAGATGCTAATCCCAATGAACACTTTCGAAGTGTGTCGGGCCAACCATCACAGTGTAACATTCAGCGGTGAAAGCATCACAAAGCAGGCGAAGCATTTAGAACGCTTTTTGGAAAAGCTGTTTTCCGGGTATATAACAAATTGATCGAATTTTTTTTTAAAGCTAATAAACCTATTGAAGGTTATTTAAAGCCAGAATATATCTATAGATTGTAAGAATTTTTTTGTATATGATAATGGTTTATTGATAAAAGGTTCAAACACTAATAATCCATGGTTATAATTTATTACATTGGAATCGTAATCACGATTCAAGGTTTAATGAATTGGATCGTGATTGCGATTCCAGTCTAATAAATTATAACCATGGAATATTGGTGTTTGAGCCTTTTATATCATATTCTTACTCTGTCCTGGACATTGAATTCTACCTGGATTCTATCCTCTTGGGAATTATATATATATATATATATATATATATATATATATATATATATATACATATATATTGGCCACTAATGCGATATCTATCTATCTATCTATCTATCTATCTATCTCTCTCTCTCTCTCTCTCTATATATATATATATATATATATATATATATATATATATATATATATGTATTACTTCAAAAAATGTAAATGTCGGATTAACAATAAATCCATTACTTCTTTAGAAATTGGTTTGTTTACATTTCGGATACAAAACTGAGAAGATATATACTCCTGAGAAAAATAATCGAAGTGGAGGAAATGAGACTTCCATATAAAGGTAAAAGAAAGAATCTGGCTTACTATGACGTTCTTTTTGTGGCCGAGAGGTAACGCACGACAGATCGAACGGGTTTCCTTTACAAAGGGTGACACAGGTTCGTTCCCTGCCAGTGTGCACGTTTTCTTTACTAGGGTTTTTGGATACGCAGGCAGATAGACATAATACAGACTGTTTGATAAATAAAAATAATGTACATGTCGAAGAAAAAATAAATCATATATATATATATATATATATATATATATATATATATATATATATATATATAGTTCCTTCCCAAGTTTACACCTGACTGACAGACTGGCATCCAACTGTTTATTGGACACCGTAATAAATTAACCGATAGGATCCTTATTCTTTTTAATAAAACAAGTTCAAACGATTGGTTGCCACTAAAATATACCATATTTATATATTGCTAATGCCCCGTCTCCGTATAGCCCTTGTATACACCAAACTTTAAACTAACTACTCTTCTCTACAACGTGAAAGCTTCAAAAACAAAAATAACCATTCTTAGCTAATTTTGAAGCACTGGGAATAAAAATGATATCCTAAATTGTTGATTGGCTCTAGATTTCAAGATACGGTACTAGTGTTATATGAATATTAAATCAAAATTGTCTTTTTTGTCAGATTAATTATTATGTTCCTAATAAAGTAATTATTATTCTCCTTTCCATTCAGGTTTTCAAACATTTAACTGACCTGTAAAAACTATCACGTAAATGTTTTGAAACAGCTCATGTTTGAATCTCTTTTGTGGTAGATTTTTGACTTTGAAATCCTTATACACCAGCTGTTTTCGATTAAATTTTGAATATTGCTCCGTTCAAATTACTGAGCGATTTTGGATTATTTTAAATTTATGATCGTTCTATTAGAATTACTAGAACCCAGAAAAGAATTTCATGTATTACCACCTGCTAGTTTGAACACGGGTAGCACTTATCTGTAAATAATACAGTCTAAAAGGTCTTACTGTATCCTTTTTTGTGATCATCTGAAGTTCAGTTTTGAAAAAACATTGTAGGCAAGTTTATTAGTAAATGTGTTGATGTTTTGAATAAATATCGATCACTTTTCGTAATTCTAATCATAGTGTAGTGAACAAAACAAGTTCTAGATTTAAAATTCAAATGCTAAGCACTGACAGATTGATTTTGTTATAAATTAAAAAGACTCGATTTTACAAACTTTCCTTAACACACACGCAAAAGCGAATCCAAAACAAAAGTCGTGAAATTTCACACCTTGATGCGAAATGTTTTCCTGCCAATAGAAAACTAGGAAACATTTAAAAACAAAATTCAAATAATCTTCAATTCTCAGAAACAAATTCTTTTACAGACCTTTTCGCGAGCCGACGCGAAACTTTGTCCTCGTCCAATCATATCCGAGAGTGAATTCCCCACAAACAAAATAAAAGACGAGCAAGTTCGCCTGTCACGAAAGAGAAGATGAGCGTATTAACAAGTCCCTTGACAAACGTCAAGCGATCGCTATTAATTATCTCTTCCTTTCTCTCTCACTTCTTTTATACTTGATAAACGAACGGAACATTTTAAGACTGAGCGATTACTTCAAAGGCATTCCTACCCTTCGATAACGCTCATACATACATACATACATACATACGTTCCTGCCTACGTACACATAAATTAATTCTTGCAATGACTACTACGAACATTTTAACAACCTTGTATCAACCAAATTACATTAATTTTATTTGTAAAGGCCTCAATTGATTTATATGTATATACATTTGTTTCAATTTACAATTTGATTTTCTTGTTTAGCCCACCATAAGAGGGGTATACCCCTCTTATGGTGGGCCATCTAACTAACAAGGCCAAATCAAACTAATCTGTTTCCACGCTCATACACTTCACTATAATTGATAACCCACTATAATAACAAGGCTATCGTTGCAATATCGGTAATTACTGTTAGATTTTGAAACAAGATCGACAGGATTTGTCCCTTCTGTTTTAAGGGATATCACTTAAGAATTCTGATGATCTTTCTTATGCGGTTTTAAACTTTTTCTGCAGAAATTTGTTTTGTGTTGGAAAAAGTAAATCTAGTATAGCTTCCTTTATCTATCCCGTGATAAACTCCTCTCGGGATGTGACGTAACTGTTTTGCAATTTTTAATTAATTTGCTTGCAAATTCAGTTAAAACTAACGTCGTTAAAAACTTTATTGACGATGTAATTATATTTAATATTATTTAATATTATCTTAAACATTTTTATTTTTATAGTCTATTTTTAAGCGATAATTTTATTGAAATGCTTGTACTAATTTCAATAATAATTTATTTTAGTAACACCTCGCCCCACAATTAGTTCCAAAAGAGTTGAAACAGCAGTCCGGCCAATTAGTCATTTGTATCACTTGGAACATATGATGATGGTCGGAACTGAGTAATATTTCAAGCTTGATTTGTTTCTTGAGCCCTCGACACCGAAAATATGAATATTCTTGCTTTATCGACAGAAATCAATATCAGCTTGGTTTGGTTTGGTTTGTTTTACGGCATATCAGCCTCAATGGGTTATTTAATGCCGACACAATTTTTATTGCTGTTAATATTTTTTTTTCCAAAAATGTACTGTTACAGTGTAACCCGGATATAAGAGACCCGGATATAATAGAAACCCGGATGTAAGAGAGATTTTATCTGGTCCCAAATTAGAGCCATACTTACCTTAAGAAAATAGACCAAACCCGGATATAAGAGAAACCCAGATATAAGAGACCCCTTCTCCGGTCCCGACAACTCTCTTATATCCGGGTTACACTTTTTCAAAAATATACTGCTGGTAATTTTTCCAAAAAAAGTATTGCTGGTATTAAAACCTATTTTTACACTATCATAGTGTTTGACCCCTTTTGGGGAGTTAACTATTTGCCCATAGCTGGGAGCCTAACAGGTGCTACCACCCCGGGTCAAGGTGGACCTGGGAACACCAGCAAAAAAAAAAAAAAATTATCAAGAAACTTATTAAAAACTTTTAAAATCCAATGTGTTGTTACGCGAAAGCGAAACGGGCCTCTGAATAAGAATACACGTGACTGTTTTTTATACATTTTATTTATGGTCTATTGTTGAAGTAAAAGAAACGCCTTTTATCGGAAAGGTTATATTTAAGTTCTTTTGACGAGGTCACCATTTTATAACGGCGTTCGTAATTAATCACAATTTCTGTCGTCAATAAACAAAAAAATAAAATTAAAACCCGCAAGTTACAAGAAATTTTTGTATGCGACGTTGAAAATTGATTTTTTTCTAGATCTATCTTTTTACAATTGAAGAAGTTCTTGTTGTTGCTGATGTTGATGGTGTTGATGATAATGATGATGATGATCACGTTGGCTGCTTCTGGGATATGAGCAAAGGAAAAACGGCAACAACGAAAATAAATAAGTTAAAAGAAAAAGGAAGTGGCAGACGATCAAGAAATAAAAGCAGAAAGGAGACAATTCTACAAATTTAAAAAGATATACAATTATCTTGTCGGAGTTAGCTCCTCCTTAATTCCCTAATTGTTCACTAGGGGTCGTTCTCCCTGCACTATAAATACTGGACAATTTACTGCCACGTTCTCTTTCTACTTTGCATTTCAGCGGACACATTTAAAAATGTGATTTCTAGTATAAACCAGCATTTTCGTCCACTTGTGGGAAAACGCCATGAAACTCACACATGCACGTACGTACGAACATTAATCAAAATACAAACTCTTTACGTTCACACACAAACACAAATGTTGATGTATTTGTCACTTGTAAATTTGTTGTTTAATATATATATATATATTTGTTGACATATATATATGTATTGGTCTTGTTTGTTTTCTTTACATCTTCGGTTGGACTCAACTTGAGTCCGCCATTTTCTTGTAGTTGGACCATCTTCTAGCAGGAAATAAACATCACGTGTTCCTAATTCAACAACACTCAAACCCACACGGACCTCTACAATATCCTGGTCTTTGTGGTAAAGACCAAGGAGCGAGCTTTTATTATTTACTTAATTTATTTGCTTAATGAAATTTTATTTGTAATTATCCACATGAAAAAAAAGACCTTCTGCCTTGTTTTGCATCATGTGAGCATACAAAATGTTCATTCGATGCTGTTGCTCCTTCTACTTAATTGATCAGGAATTAAATACTTTCAGGAATTAAAATTAATTGTGATCTGCAAACTTTGCCTCAATTTGGCACAAGGAAAATCAAACATATGGGCAACGACCTGCGACACTAAGAAATTTATTTAGTCTATTTCGGACCTGGTAAAATCAGGAATTATATTGTCAGAGTTAGCTCCTCAATTCTCTAATTGTTCACTTGGGATCGCTCTCCTTACACCATAAATACTGGGCGACTCGTTCTCTTTTCTACTTTGTATTTCAGTGCACACATTTAAAAATGTGATACAACCTTTCTATAGTTGTTGCCCTAAAATTAGAGCTAATAACACTGATTTGTTTAACTTTTTATGGAAATACAAGATTTATCTCATCTCAGTTTGTAAAACTGAACTATTGTCTAAAGAAAAAACAAAAACAAAACAAACAAAAAAAGAAAAAAAAACAGCGACGAAACGTAAGCCTCAATTCTTTTCGACAATCGAATAAAACGAAGTGCATATTTTGTCGATAATAATTATAATTGTTTTTATGAACCCAATAGAATTGGATTTAGAATATGTTATATTGTCTAATTGTTTGGCGCACAAAGAAAAAAATTTCAACTGTTTTAAATTTTTTGTGTTTTGTGCTATTACTATTTTTGATGTCATTCAATACATGTGAATGTCTTTCAAATTTCACACTCGAGTAAGAGTCTTGTGTTTTTTCGTCAGTAAGAGTCTTGTGTTTTTTCGTCAGTAAGAGTCTTGTGTTTTTTCGTCAGGTTTTTTCTCTTCCTACCCATCAAAAAAATCCTCCGCTTACTAAATAACTGTAACTGTATCAATAAAGTTATATACGACAGATGAAGGAAAAAAACCTTAATTTAAGCAAAACGTGAGAGCATTATTCTTGTCTCTATCATTTCTGTATTTTTTATGCTATGTTCATTCAGGACTGAGGCGATCGTAATCTGTCACAGATTGCTTTTCCGTGAATAGCTATGAATAATCGAGGACGATAGTGTTGTAGTTTATCGATGCTCTGTACAGTCATCGTTTTCCTAGACTGGCTAATACCCAAGGCTAAAGAACCTGATATTTATCCCATAAGGAGTTAACAGTTGGATTCATACCTCCGATATTCAGCACTCTAGGCTTTGTATACACCAAAATTTAAACTAATTACTCTGCTCTACAACGTGAAAGCTTCAAAAACAAAAATAACCATTCTTAGCTAATTTTGAAGCACTGGGAATAAAAATGATATCACAAATTGTTGATTGGCTCTAGATTTCAAGATACGGTACTAGTGTTATATGAATATTTAATCAAAATTGTCTTTTTTGTCAGATTAATTATTATGTTCCTAATAAAGTAATTATTATTCTCCTTTCCATTCAGGTTTTCAAACATTTAACTGACCTGTAAAAACTGTCAGGTAAATGTTTTGAAACAGCTCATGTTTGAATCTCTTTTGTGGTAGATTTTTTACTTTGAAATCCTTATACACCAGCTGTTTTCGATTAAATTTTGAATATTGCTCCGTTCAAATTACTGAGCGATTTTGGATTATTTTAAATTCATCAACGTCTGTTCATTGTACGGTTTAATTAATAACTGAGACGGGAACGACTGATTCATGCCTTTTCTTTGGGCATTATTGCGAAAGTAAACGCAACAAACCAGGCCGAAATTTGAATTTGACTTGCTGACCTTTAAACTAGCTGTACATTGTTCGCTTAGAGAGTTTAAATCGAAAGGTTATTTGTCTAAATCTTACATTATACATACATACATACATACATACATATATCTATATATATATATATCTATATATATATATGTATATATGTGTGTGTGTGTGTGCATGAAACTTCTTCAAAATTAGTTTTATTGAACAGATCAATTTTATATGTAAAAATGAGACAGGTGTGTAAAGAGGTGGGAAAAGAATACAACAAAGGGTATAGTTTACATCCAGGCGTTAACGAGAGAGAGGGGCGATCAATTTTTCAATTTAAATTGCTGGCGTTTGATGTACGTGATTAGATCAAAAAGTATCGGAACTGCCGTTATGGTAACGGAGCTAAAGTACACTCGGCACATTTTGACCTTCAACTCTGTTGCGCATGCACGTTATAGCGTATTCGCTCACTTCCGATGTTTATAGCACTACTTGCAAGGAAGGTGTGTAGAATGTGGTCCTCTCACCACGCTACGTAGGTTGCATCAGTAACCATAGCTTGTGCTGTAGTTTTTTACCAAAAGCAACATTCCCCACTTCCAACAACTACCATATTTTCCAGATATCACCTCTTGCGATTTTTCCTCTTCAAAAATCAAATTCCAATTGAAAGGAACAATATTTCAAGACGTCGAGTAAATCCAAGAGAACACGTCGAGGCACCTTAAAAACGAGTCCCAGGAATGCTTCTATACTAATGGAAACAACGCTGGATAAAGTGTGTGGCTTCATAAGTGGGCTACTTCGAAGGAGATTAAATGCTGAATTGATATGTGTTGTCGTTTTCTTTTTATAGCACCAGTACTTTTTGATGAGATCGCGTATTTACTTGTTGATAAGCGATTCTCGGTCTTGAAGCATAAAATATAAAAGTCCAGTCCCTGAGTGTTTATTCCCCACGGGTAGTAGCTCTCTTGTGGTAGGGGGATTAGGTCAAGCCCTAGTGCTTCAGGCATCCAGAAAGTGGGAGGGGCTGGACTCTTTTCAGTTTCTGTACGTTTGATACTGCCAACTTAAACTCGGTTTTGTTCGACTTGTTGTGTGCGCTCGGATAAATTTAGCCTCAATTAGGTTTTTATCAAGTTTATTTTCATCGTTATTGCTTTTAGTTTTCGTAATTATCCTATAGTTAGTTAGGAGTAATTTTGTGAGGAAAAGAGGCATGTTGTACCATCTTGGACGTAAATTGATTATTTATGAAGCTCTGACAAAGTACATACTAGGCAGTCAAGGAAAGTGTCATGGAGTCCATAATGACGTGAGGATCCCAACTGCAGTCGATGAAATAGAAAGATAGAAAGGTGAAAGTATTTATTGTAGCGAGGAGCGTGATTCCTGCTGCTTAGAAAATCTACATTGAAAGAACTGGCATTTTTAACGCTATGTCTCTTCAGGCACTCACAGATATCAAGAGATTTATCTGCGAACTGCTATGAATTCTTAGAAAAGATAGTGAAGTAGCTGCTTTTTTTCGTGGCTTTGAATTCAGTGTTGTCTTCTTAGCCTGGCTGCCAGGCAAAGCTAGAAAGCCCAGTCTACCGTGCTATTTAACCCATAGCTGGATGTTGAGTGAATACATATATCAGTGCCTTTCCCAAGAGTGCTTGTGCAAAATGAAGCCAACAGACTTGGCTGGGACGCGAACTCGGCTTGACGATTCCCTTTTTCGCGTTGATGAGGGAAATTCGTAAATAATTCTGTCATCAAGCAGGCTTTAGTTCCGAATTATCAAACTTTAAATATGAGTCTTAGTTTAAAAACAAAAAAAAACATTATTTTTATACTAATATTCGCCCAAAACAAGGCCCAAGAGCTACTCAAGGTAGAGGGTTACTGTATGAGCGTATGTAAAGGCAAGAAGTGAAGTTCTATGGGTTATACAGGAAAGAAAACGGTTCATCCTAAATTTGAAGATTGTAGTGATTGGGAAAACATCCTGCCGGGAGTTTGTTCCATAAAGCAACAATTCTTGGGAAGAAACTGTCCGAATGGAACTTCCTCCTCACTAATGAAATACGGAGGGAATGAGGGATGATTCTTACTTGTGTATGTGTCATGGCGGGTCCCATTTGTAAAAGTCAGGGCTAGTGGGACTAAGGATTCTAGCTAGTCAGAATACCTGACGTGGAAATAGTGATAGAGCAGCGAGAGGCTAGCGACGTTTCGTCTGTAGAGAAAGGATAATAATTCACCATTCAAAAAGCCGCGTAGTCGCTTTTTGAATCAAGACAGGAAATTGAGGACAGGTCAGCTCGAGCTCAGACATTGTAGCAATATTCCATTTTTGTCTGTTTTGGTTCTTTTAAAGATGGTGTATAGAAGAGCAGGGGGTCAGGTAATTCCTGGAGGGGTACAACGAACCGACCAATGAGAATACTTTCGGAAGTGTACTAAACAAGTTGTATTAAATTCAAGCAACGAGGTCTGTGTGTTTAATTTATTTTATTTTTCTTATTTTCGAATAAGTTGTTATATATACAGGTTAAAATTACAGGTAAACTATCCAAATTTTTTGTTTTTCTTCGAGCGCTTTCGATCGTCTAGGTCGGTATCAAAAACTAAAATTTGTCGACATCGGAGTCAAATAGTATGTTAGCTACATTCTGGAAGTTTTTGGGAATGTTACAATACAATATAATTGAGTATCGTATAAGTGACTTCATATATGGAGTGGCTTTACAAACATTGCCAAAACATGAAGACAAATATATCATTAAATATTTTTGGGAGTGTTACAATACTAACTGTGTATCGTATAAGTGACTTCATATATGCAGTGGCTTTCCAGAAATTGACAGATCATGAAGACGAATATATGATTAAATATTTTATATGCATTTTTAATAATTTTATGTGTGTGACATACGCCAGTTTCAAGAGATTTAGATATGGGCCTAGAATATGTTTTTGATTCAGCTGACGTCTGTTTTACCAGTCGGGGGAAGTTTATGATGTCTATCACACGGGTCGGGGCAGAATTTGCATTTTTGTGGGGAGATCAAGTGTTATTCATGCAGCACGTCTCCCATTCCGCAGTACTAATGTTTTCCATGAAAGAATATGGACCCATACTGGTTGGCACCGACATCGTCGCTGAAACTGTCAGAAAGAGTTTGAATGCAACGTCGAACTTCTTTCAAGACTATAACTCTAGATTTATCCACAAACTGAATTCTCAAAACCTTTCCCATAGTTTAGTGTGTTCACAAAGCATGGGAGTTTTGAAATCAAAGTTTTTTTTCCATTTCTCCTCTCAGCCTTTACCCGATTTAAGCTTTTCTTTTGCCATTGAATATCTAGATCTTATATCTTGAGTATATTCATTATAAAAAATAATATTCCCTGGCTGATTAAAAGAAAACATCTTCATAATTTGCGTCTCCACGTATTTTGTGTTGGCCCTTTTGCTCAGTACTCTATCGTATTTTTGTATTATCTATTAGGTTGGTGCAAAAATAATTTCGTTTTTTAACATATGTTACTATGTGAGAAAACGAAATTATTTTTGCACCAACCTAATATTAATATTTGTTTCAGGTAAATAGTCGCATTTTGGTAATTTGTAATGAAATGATCTATAAACTACACAAATTAACAAGTTAACCTACGAGTGTGTTTGTGTGTGTGTGTGTGTGTTGTTCTTATGGTTTGGTTTGGTTTATTTTGGTTTGGTTTGTTTTACGGCCTATCAACCTCAATGGGTCATTTAATGTCGACAACTTTTTTTCCAGGTAATATTTTTGTTTTGTCAAAAATCTATTTCTGGTAATATTTTTTTTCCTCAAAAATGTATAGTTGGTAATATTATTTTCAAAAACGTATTGCTTGAAATAGTTTTTTTTTCTTAAAAAATGTATTTCTGGTAATAATTTTTTACAAAGTATTTCTGGTACCAAAACCTATTTATGCACTTTCATAATGCGATTTACCTCAGTTTCGGGGTTTACTATTTGCCCATAGCTGGGACCCTAACAGGTGCTACCACCCAGGGTCAGGGTGGAGCTGGGAACATCAGCAATTAGGAGGTGGTTCCACGCTCCTCAAAACCTCCTGATCAGAGGGCTTGCTGCTGGACGTAGTTTATCGACTTACCCAGGACGCGGATGTAGTTTATCGTCATACCCAGGACACACACAAATTGTTATTTACAAAACAAAAGATTCTGTAAAAATGCTATTTAGCCACGATGGCTTGTGACTTTGTACTATCACAGTTATCGACTACCCAATTTCACTCACAACCTGTGGTATAGTTTTCAGACACTTTCCAAAGGCGGAGCACACTGGGATCGACCTCTCCAGTCCGATAACATCAGGAAGTCTCCTGTCATCCGAACCAGGGTCTTATTGTCAGAATGCGAACATTCTAACCACTCGGCCACGTGCCAATTATAATAAGTATAGCTTTAAATTAGTAACAATATCACCAAATCGGTATAAATTAATACAAAATTATATGATTTAAAACTTTATGAGTTCTTCTAATTAAAACTTTAAAAAAATGTAAACAATTCTTGTTAAAAATTCATTATTCATCAATTTTTTTTCTTAAGCCAAAATCCATAATCATAAAAACAAAATCAAAATCCATAATCATAAAAACAATTAAAAGCTTTTCTAATCAAATGTATTAGGCTTAATGCTTTTTTATTTTACGATTCAGAGCAGATTTTCGGTAACTGTTGGTGGGAGGTCCTGAATTACAAAGAAAATTGATGATTTAAATTCTCCAAGGCCTTCTGCTTATAACTAATACAAACATTAGGCCGTATAAAAATGAATTTCTCAATTTCATAAAATTAAATAAATGGAAGGTAACACACGTAAAGAAATATTTTTTACCAAGATTTTGTAAAAAAAAAAACATTTATTAATTTGTGAATTTGTGAAACAAAACATTTATTAATTTGTGAATAAGTTTCATTAAAATCTGACAATTTGATTTTATGCAATGATTTTCAAATTAATGTATTTTTCTTTGCAAAAAGACGTCAAAGTTTCGTATACTAATTTATGGTCACCCGCTGACGCAAGAAAAAAATTTAACCCAAATTTTCAAGATTCTAAAAAGGATTAAGAATAAAAAATTATTAATAAAAAAAAAATCCTTTGTTTTTTCTTCTTAAAAGATTTCGATGATAAAACATTTTTTTATCAAGTTTGGGGCATTTTATCATCATGTAGGCTCATTTTTTAGCAAATCTTTGGCGGTACCTATTTATAACGATAGTGTTTATATCCAAAATAGAAAAAAAAACTACAGACAACTTCATGTCATTTATTCACTTAATTGCATTTCGTGACTAATTTCCATGTTGTCCAGACAACTCAAAAATAGCCATTAAACTATCTGCTAAACAAATATGGTAAACAAAGAAAAAAAGTTGGACATTTTGACGGCATCAATAAAAAGATTTAAAATTCGTTCACCTGCCAGAGAAAGAAAAATATCTCGCTTTAAATGAGGTCGCGATCACAGGACACGTATTAGTTTTTTAGGGTTTTTTTTTTTTCATTTTACACGAATGCAACTTTGATGATCAATAAGTTTTCTTGTTTGACAGAAGCGAAACAATCCTGAAGAAGCGAAGAAGAAATGGCTTGAAGATAATGAAAACAAGTTTAGACCAGCGAAATATCAGAGAAATATAGAGAACACAAAGAAGTGTGCTACAGGATTGAAATCACTTGACGCTACATGATCAATTACGGTGAGAAAACTCAATGAGAGAAAAAAGTTTCTATCTATATTTTAATGAATTAAAAAAAATTCCTGCATTAATTTTTTTTTTCAAAATAATTATTTTG
Source organism: Acanthosepion lycidas (assembly GCA_963932145.1). Taxonomy (NCBI): domain Eukaryota; kingdom Metazoa; phylum Mollusca; class Cephalopoda; order Sepiida; family Sepiidae; genus Acanthosepion; species Acanthosepion lycidas. Next base: position 18,498,569 of record OZ010582.1, on the reverse strand, counting down.
TAGGATATTTATTGTTGTGCAAAGGTATGAATGAAAAAGAGAGGAAGCTTATATATATATATATATATATATATATATATATATATATATATATATATATATATATATATATATATATATATATATATATATATATATATATATATAGAGAGAGAGAGAGAGAGAGAGAGAGAGAGAAAGAGAAACGGAAGAGTAATGGATAGCGGCTTGTATTGAGGAATCGGTGAACCGAGTTCGAATTCCAGCTAATATGAATCATTTTCTTCTCCCTCCAGCTATGGGTAAATAGCAGGACAGACTGGGTTCTATAGCCTTGGATAACAACTGGTCTAGGAAAAGGGAAAATCTGAATTTAAAACCTGCGGAGGGTCGTTTGGGGATCCTGTGGCACGTGGTGCACAAAGTCTCTGTATTCGGCCCTTCAAAAAGTGTGGATGGTTATGCACAAAAACTTCATCACTATAATCAAATTTCATGTGCTGGGGTCGGGCTGACAGTTTCCTAGGAACTGATCTGCTTGATCCCCATGCGTCGAATTCGACGGCAGAGTCGAGTATATATATATATATATATATATATATATATATATATATATATAAAATCCTTCAGACCCTGAACTACCTACATAGGTTTCACTTCCTTTCGATGTAAACGGTCGGACTAGCACCTCCCCTGCTTCGATCTTGGCTTTGAACGGGGGTGGGGAGAGTAGTCGTAGAAATCACTCTTTGCTAAATCTCTTCTAAGGACCACGTGCTTTTTTTTCATTTATTGGTCCTGTCTCTAAATAATATGTACTTATTTAAAATTCATTCTTGCATACCTTCTTGGTTTTTATACATTTTTTTTTTTGGTTTTCAAATTATTAATTTAATTAAGTATTAATTTATTCTTACGCTATTACTAATTGTTTTTAGTTTCCATAACTGTTGTTTTATTTCTAATGGTACTGAATTTATTCGAGTTCGTCTTAAGTTTTTTATTGAGAAATTGTTGGCCTGTGAAAAAATGGTTGAACACAGTTATGAAATGATTCCTTTCAATGTAAACAGTCAGCCTAGCACCCCTCCTCCTCTCTCAATCTTGGGTTTAAATGTGGTAACTTTTTTCCTCTTACTCTTCCCTTTTGTTTTATTTGTTTGCTGCCACTGTTTATTATATTATTTTTTCTGTTTTTCAAATTTTTCTTTTCTAAGTGAAGCGAATTTAATGTCCTCCCCCTCCTTTTTTGTTAGCATTTTAGTAAGGGACAACAAGACTTATACTAAGTTAAAACTTAAAACCTAATTCCAAAAAAAAAAAAAAAAAAAAAAAAGATAAAATTTCCCACACCTTTTCGGTAAGTATTTCAGTTGAAATGTCGGCGACTAAACCGACTACCCAACTCCGAGTTCCAAGTGAGGCGGATCGTTAGCAAGCCAGTAGGACGAAAAACAAGACATAACAAAGGGCAGAAGAACTCTCTGGGTCAACGAGCAGCTAACTAGAGGTGGTGTCTCAATAAACCACCGTGTAGAAGGCAACGGGAAATCACTCCACCATCAATCCCAAGACAAATCATGGTTAACAACTCAAAAGCCTAACGGCGTGAAGGTCGGGGAATGGGTTAAGTCTATGGGAATTAGTTCTTCGCCTGGTAAAGACCGACATGCGCAACAGGTGTCACCTGACCGTCATCCAGAAGTTGCTAGCATAAACAGAGTAAACTGGATAAAAGTCTTCGGAACCGATCGATCCTGGAAAGGAGCGGCATGAGCGACAGGTGTCACCTGACTGTTATCCTGCGACTGCTCGCATCAAACACAAAATAACCCTCGGGACATGGAACGTCCGGACATTGAACAACTGCGGGCAGTTTGATAATATTAAACAAGAGATGAACAGACTTATCATCAACATTCTAGGTGTATGTGAAACTAGATGGCTAAGCAACGGTGATTTTGTCAGCGACAAACACAGGATAATTTATGTAGACAGTGAGAAGAACGACAAAGGAGTAGGACTAATATTAGATAGTGAACTAGATGAAATGCGTTCTAGGATACCACCAACTTTCCGAAAGAATTCTGGTAGTGAAGCTGAAAGGGAAGCCTTTCATCGTAGTTATTACACTAGTGTACGCAAGGACGGCACAAAAGGACATCGAATCGTTTTACTCCATACTGGACAATGCTAGGGCTTTGCAAATCACAGGAAGTCATCATTATCATGGGAGACCTAAACGCCAAAGTAGGCAGTGAAAGGACATGGGATATAGCAGGAAGATTCGGATTAGGAACCCGCAACGAACGCGGAGAAAAATGAATCCAGGGATGCACAGCCAATGACTAGATAATAGCCAACACATGGCTCCAAGAACATCCGAGACGATTATGGATATGGAGGAGCCCAGGAGGAGAAATTAAAAACCAAATTGATTATATAACCATCAACAAAAGATTCAGGAACGCATTGATGCACTGCAAAACTTACCCAAGTGCCGACTGCTGAAGCGATCATCACCCTTTTATATGTAAACTAAGAGTGAGACTGCGGAAACCGAAGAAGCCTAACGCAGCACCCAAACTGCAATACAACAAACTCCTGAGCGACTCGTACCTGAAAGAAAAATATATGGACAATGTGAAAAGAAGATACGAGACACACAATGGAAACTCAAAACTGGACACACTAAGAAACGCTTTAGTGACATCAGCAAACAATATCATCTCAAAGGAGACAGGATGAAGAAGGAAAAAGGAATGGATGACTGATGAGATTCTCGACATGATGGAAAGGAAATAGAAAACTCGACCAAGATACGGAACGGAATACAGAAAATTACACAATGAAATAAGGATCAAATACAGGCAAGCTAATGAAGAATGGCTAAACGAAAAATGTGCAGAAATAGAAAGATTGAGTACTACCAACAAAAGAGACATGCATAAACAAATATGACAACAGGACGGAAGACATGCCCGTCAACAGGCTGCCTAAAATCAAAGGATGGAACACTCATATTAGAGAAGGAAAAAATTCTTCAACGCTGGAGCAAATACATTGGAGAACTCTTCCACGACGTAAGGGAACAAGCAGCAATACACAGAATTACCGACGGACCTGGAATTCTGAAAAGCGAAGTAAAAGCCGCGCTGGCCAAATTGAACACAAACAAAGCAGCTGGGCCAGACGGAATTGTAACGGAAATGCTGATAGCCTTAGATGATTTTGGCATAGATAAGATCACCGAAATAACAAATGAAATCTACAACAGCGGGGATATACCGGAAGACCTCAGTAGATCTATCTTCATAGCTATGCCTCAGAAACCAGGCACAAACGAATGTGAACTCCACTGAACAATAAGCCTAATGAGCCACGTGACAAAGCTCATCATCCATATTCTGATGAATAGAGCGCGTAGCAGAATCAGCCCAGAGATAGGACAAGAATAGTGCGGGTTCGTTAAAGACACTGGAACAAGGAACGCGATATTCATGCTCAGAATGTTATCAGAAAGAGCGGTACAAAGACATAAGGACGTGTAACTATGTTTCATAGACTACGAAAAAGGTCTTTGACAAAGTACGCCTAAAGCATCTGATGTAACTGCTCAGCAACCTTGATATATTCGGGAGGGATATCAGAATAATCAAGAACTTATACTGACAGCAAACAGCATGCATACGCATAGGGGACAAGTTCAGTGAATATACAAAAATAGAAAGAGGCGTAAGGCAAGGATGCGTCTTCTTATCTGACCTGTTCAACCTATAGAGCGAGGTAATTCTGAGAGAATTGGAAACTCTACCAGGATTTAGGAATGGCGGCCACAATCTTAACAGCATAAGATACGCAGACGACACAGTACTGATAGCAGACACGGAAATGAAATGCCAAAATCTGCTACAGAAGGTAGCGACTGAGAGTGAGAAGAAAGGACTAAGCATAAACTGCAAGAAAACAGAGTGCATGGTCGTCAGTAAGAGGATGAGCCCGAAATGCGATTTGAAGGTCGGGAACACCAGAATTAAGCAGACGTGGAAATTTAAATATCTGAGAAGCATCTTGACAGAGGACGGTAAGTGCGACACTGAGATCCATAGACGTATTGGGATGGCCAAGGACGCATTCCAAAAGCTGAGGAGAGTATTGCGAGACAGGAGGATTACTTTGGTAACAAAGAAAAGAATACTGAGCTGTTACGTGACAGCTCTCCTTCTCTACGGTAGCGAATGTTGGACGATTTCCTCAAAGATGAAGAAGAGACTCGACGCGACGGAGATGTGATTCTACAGAAGGATGCTAAGGATATCATGGACCGAGCTTGTGAGCAACGATGAGATCTTAGATAGGTTGCAAACAAGGAGGAGGCTTATACTTAACACCATGAAGAGGCAGCTGAAGTTTCTGGGACACATAATGAGGAAGTGGGGTCTGGAAAATCTGATACTCATGAGTCGAATAGAGGGAAAGAGAGACAAGGGAAAACAACGCGTGACATACTTGGTGGGCTTGAGCAAGTTGATGACAGAACATGGTCTGGGGGAGGTAGCAGAGGGAATGAACTGTAAGGGATATAGGGAAGTGGAGAGCCATGATCGTCTACGTTCTGAAAGAACATGACACATAAAAGGAAGGAAAGAAAGCTTTTAGGACCCAGCCATTGCCCAATTTACCTAAAATTGCCATCGTTAGGCAGGATGTGTCAGTTGATTGCTAGACTTTTCAAATATGTAAGCTGGAATCGTCACACCGCTGGCAGATCGACTTGAATCGGAAAGCAAATGTTCCAACCCCTCGGTCGCGCGCCCAAATATATATATATATATATATATATGTGTGTGTGTGTGTGTGTGTGAGAGAGAGAGAGAGAGAGAGAGAGAGAGAGAGAGGTTGATAAAACATAGAAGTAAGTGAGAGAGGCAGGAAGACAAAAATCGGAATTACGATGTTGAAAGTGAACAGAACTGGTATATTCCCTTAAGCAAAAAAAACTTGGTTCCCAATTACTAAGGTGAGAAGGAATGAGGGAGCAAATAGGAAATAAAGAGAGAGAGAGAGAGAGAGTGAGGGGGTGTAGAAGAAGGAAGAGACAAAGACGGCAAGCGAAAGTGTAGTATAAAGAGCAGAACATATACTCACCTGATATGAATGCTTCCAAATCAGCCATCGGCGGCACCAGTGATCGGGGTTAGATCTCGAAAGGGATTTAGAAAAGAGGTTTGGTTTGGTTTGGTTTGGTTTGGTTTGTTTTACGGCATATCAACCATAAGGGGTTATTTCATGCTGACAAGATTTTTATCGGTGGTAATATTTTTTTTACCAAAAGATTTTGTGCCGGTAATAATTTCTTCTTCAAAAATGTACTGCTGGTAATAATTTTTCCAGAAAAATATTGTTGGTATTAAAACCTATTTTTGTATTTTCATAGTGTTTTGACTCCTTTTGGGGGTTAACTATTTTTTCATAGCTGGGACCCTGGCAGGTACTACCACCCTGGATCAGGGTGGACATGGGGACATCAGCAATTAAGAGATGGCTCCATTCCCCTCAAAACCTCCTGATCAAAGGCCTTTGCTGTCGGATGTAGTTTATCGTCTTACCGAGGACGCGGATGTAGTTTATCATCTCACCAGGACTCTTTCATGCGTGGTAGGACAAGGGACAAACAACATTTGAACTGGCCTCACAAACAAAAAAAATACTGAATTTAGTCTGAAATACGACCACAATAACGGGGTACTCAGTGAGTAATTAATTGGCTAGATTTGCGACAATATTCGTGTCTAACTGGTTCACCAGTAGTTAAGCAAATTCAGAGACACCAGAGAGTGAAAGAAGATTGACAGACTGAAAAGCAGATGCACACAGAGAGAAACAGGGAAAAATCAAAACAATGAGAGAAGACAGAGTGAGAAAAAAGAAAAAAGGGATCTGGCGAACGAGAGAAATGAAGTAACAAAGACTAAAATTGTCAGAAAATATCTTAACAAATAAAATGGGAAATTTCTTTTAAATGCATTTTACCTTATTCTCGATCAAGCTGGAAAATGAAGAAAGATTATTGTCTGCATTTGAATTGTCCTCGATTTGTGTCTCTGTGGTGAGCCAACATAAACGAAAATAAATATTCTGTCTGTGCAAAGGTCTTCGTGTCTTTTTTCTTTTTTTACACGTTCGACATTTTTTGTTTCTTTTACGTACTAACCCCGATGATTATGCGCAAAGATTTGTGATCAACACATTTCGTGCGCAGCATACATTGACGACGATGACGATGGCGACAATTACTTGAATTCTGGACAGATGGTAATAATGGAAAAAGCTGCAATGCCCAGACCAGGAGAGAAAAATTCTAAAATTAAATATTTTACGATTTATTTTATAGCGGCATGGATACTTAATGATAGGCACAATTTAGAGAATAATTAAACTTACCATAATTTTAGTAAAATTTAAAACAGATTTATTTACATTAGGGAGCTTATCGTTTATAGATACACACATTTGTCGGGATTCTCTATTCCATTTAAAAAAACATGTTGTTGACACAGAAAAGATATGGATAGACTAAAAACATATAAATCATTTACTTTCAACCCATTCTGAAGAATTGTATGAAGATTTTCCTTGGATTTATTTCAGAAAAGACTATATGAATTTCTTGCTTCCGAGCCATTTTGAAAATGAGATGAAGACTTGCCATTCGATACAAAAAGCTGGGAAAAATATATTAACAACTTTCGACATGAAATAAGATTGATTTGGTTTGGTTTTATTTTTTTTACGGCCCATCAACCTCAATGGGTTACTTAAAGCCGACAAGATTTTTATTGCTGGTAATATTTTTTTTCAAAAATGTATTACTGTTAAAATTTATTAAAAAAAAGTATTTCTGGTATTAAAACTTATTTCTACACTTTCATAGTGTTTTGACCCCAGTTTAGAAGTTAACTATTTGCCCATAGCTAGGACCCTAACAGGTGCTACCACCCCGGGTCAGGGTGGACCTGGGAACACCAGCAATTAAGAAGTGGTTCAACGCTCCTTAAAACCTCCTGATCAGAGGCCTTGCTGCTGGATGTAGTTTATCGTCATACCCAGGACGCAGATATAGTTTATCGTCATCCCCAGGATGGGGCATGAACTAAGAATTTTAAAGAAAAGATACAAAATAAAGATTAATGCTTTTTTTGAATAATTCACTCATTTTCTTCTTTAATCACGAGAAACGCCAGCTTAAGGGAAAAAGTACAGATGATTCCTTATTTAAGCACCCCCCCCCACACACAGATTTCTTTCTTTTGTTTTGAGATCTGATGAAGCTTTGAATGACAAAATGCGTAATCAAATCTAGTTTCAATGAAACGTTTTTCGTTTGTCAAATTTCTTAAAAGATTTGTCGGGATTCTGTATCCTATTTTAAACACACAAACACACATATATACATATATATAAGTGGATATTCAGGTCAACGTCCAGCGGCTACAGTCTGTTTCATGCTTAAATGCAATCGTCAGGACACACACATATACATGTTAAATAAAAATGTGGCGCAGTTCAATTTATATTACAATGAATCATTCATCCAAAAAGTAAATTAGTAAAGTTAATGACGAAATCCCTTCGCTAACAAAATTTTAAAGATGCATTAACTTACTAATCACTCGATGAATGTTATGATCCTTGTTTTTTTTTATTATAAGCTGTAGTAGGTTTTTCTTAAATACGCAAGTACTTTCGACTGTACATTGAGTCATCTTCAGGCATGGAAATTATTTTGTTTTTTGGTAAAATTCAGGTAGCATCACTATTGTATGAATTATTCATTGTATATATATATATATATATATATATATATATATATATATATATATATATATATATCACTTGTGTGACTTGTGCAGAAGATGTGAAATAGTCGTTGGTTGATCTGAAGTTTTGATTAGGAGGGGGAAAGATAGAAAATGTGAGAGAAAGAGACGCACAAAAACAGATATATATATATATATATATATAGACGCACAGACATAGACAGAGAGAAGTGGAGAGGGAGAGAGAGCAGGGACACAGGGAGAACGAATGGTTAGAGACAAAGAGAGAGCGCAGATGGAGGAACACATAAAAAAAGGAAGAGCAGAAAGAGAGAGAAAGAAAGTGTCTTACAGAGAGAGAGAAAGGGAAACATTTTTACAGGGAAAGAAAGAGAGAAACACTGTTACAGAGAGAATGGGAAAATTGTTACAGAGAGAGAGAAAATGGGGAAAGAGAAACAGTGTTACAGGGAGAGAGAGAGAGAGAGAGAGAGAGAGAGAGGCATAGAGAGAGGGGGTCTTTTTCTATTGTTTACCCAATACAAAGTCTAAGAAGAACGGGGAAGCATCCCCCGGGAGTCCCTTTCACATTTCAACAGTTCTGGGAAGTAAGCTTAGTGGAACTTACTTCCTTGGCAATGGACTATGAATGGAAGAAGGATGATTCGAATTGCGCTAGATAAAAACGGTGAAGCCCGGGCTGGAGCTTTAGACGTCTCGAAAGCCTTTAACAGGGTTTGGCATAGAGGTCTTCTCCACAAGCTGAAAAGTTACGGTTTCCGGACACATTTTTGAACTGATCCAGTCTTTCCTATCAAATTGCGAAAAGTTATCCTGAACGGCCACTCGTCTAAATCCTTTCGTCCTAACGCGGGTGCCCCCTAGGGCTCTATCCTTGGTCCTACTATGTTTTTAATTTTCATCAATGACCTTCCCGATGACATCAGCTCTCAATTTGACATCTACGTTCAATAGAAAGGCTGATCAATCTGACAAGGTCAAAATGGCAGCCGATCTTCAAAATGATCCCCAGTCCGTAGTTAAGTTGGGCAAAAGGTGGCTTGTTAATTTTAACATCTCCAAAACCAAACTTCTCTCCATTAATAATCTGAGAGACTCCTTTCTGCCTTCTATCAGCATGGCTGATGCTAACCTCCAGGATTGTGACTGGTTGCGCCTTTTTGGACTGACGTTCTCAGCTGACATAAAGTGGAAAGGCTATATTGAATCCATTGCTAGGTCAGCTGCCAAGAAAGTGGGTTCACTGTGTCGTGCGAGACAATTTTTCTCTCCAGAATCTATCTTACATATCTATGTCTGCCAATCGTCCATGTTTAGAATATTGCTGCCACATATGGCCCGGTGCCCCTGCCACTTACTTGAGTTCCTTGATAAGATCTAAAGAAGAATCAGCAATATTACTGATCTTGATCTGGCAGCTCGACTTCAGTCTCTTTCCTACCACTTTAAGGTTGCCTCCCTGTGTCTTTTCTATAAATACTTTTATGGTAATTGTTCGGACGAGCTCTTCGCTATGGTGCCTAGACTTTTTGAATTTCAGCGCAGTACTAGTCTGGCGTCAAGATCTCATCAATTTACAGTGGAGCTGGCGAGATATAACCGTATGCTAACAGTTTCTTTTCTCGCTTTCCGGCTTCATGCTTTCAAGCCAAATTTAATTTGCCAAAATTTAAATGCAATATCAATCGCTATATACTGTCCTCCTGATTACTTTTTTCTCTTTCTACTCATTATTAATGTTTCTGTTCTTAAGTCCGCTACACACTATCATTTCTTGTGTCTTAGTGGCTTTACTTCCTTTCATGGGGTGATAGCCGTTAAAAAATGTATGTGGAGGTCCTAAACGTGAAAATTTGAACGAGTAGAACCAAGGAATGTAGTTCGCCCGGAAAATGAAAATAGCGACAGGGAAGAGAGAGGCTAACAACATTCCATCAGTGTGAGTGAAGGGTGAAAAACAATTTGTCACTCACAAATCACCTTTGAACTCTTTAGATTATTTTTTTTTTTTTCATACGATCCAACATTGAAGAGGTTGTAAAAATGACCCTAAGGTCTGCCGTAAGCTTGAATCCCAATAGACGTTCACGGTAAGAAGCTTAATTCAGAGTACAACCGTTCGTCACGACTGGAGATAAATCAGAGTGCTTTGTGATGAGGAAGAGTTACTTTTTTTTTTTATTGAAGGTTCACCCTGTACAAGGAGCGGAGGCCACTCGAGGTAGAGGGTTACGTTAAGGGGCAGGAGGGGAAAATAATGGTTAACCCTAGATTTGAACAGATTAAGAGTGTAGTGATCAAAGAAACATCCTCTTCGGAGTCCGTTCCATAGAACAGTGGTTTGCGAGAAGAAGCTGTTCGAGTGGAACTTACTTTTCATCGGTGGAATAAGGAGGGGATGTGGATAGTTCGCTACAATGTAAGTGGCATGGCGGGTCCTGATGGAACCAGATGATGCAGTTCGTCCGAACACTTTCCATCGAAGTAGCGATGGAGTAGTGAGAGGTTCGCCATGGAAAATGATGACTGGACAGCTCCTACCAAATATGACAACAGTTACTCCATTTTCATCCTGATCTGGCTCTTATGAAAGTAGAAGAAAGCAGGAGTCAGGTACTTACTGGAGCGATACAGGGAGCCGACCATTTTATCTACATCTTTAGCGATAGATCGTATGTATGAGTTCCACTTGAGATCAGGTGTGATTTTGAAGCCCAATAGTCTCTCAAGTCCGGGGTTGGATCGCCAGTGTGAAGCAAATGACGTAATAAGTAAAGATCTAGTGTGATTTGTTGAACGTGACATTTTTTTAAATCTTTTTTAAAGCTGATCGTTTTGTGTTTATTTTGTTTAGTTCTTTTTTCGTAACAGATTTAATGCTTAGTATAGAGCTTAGAAAAAATGCGCAGTGTGAGATAGGCAAGAAGTAAGGCAAGTAGCAACATCAGCACGGCAAAGGGCACTCCTTTAAAGGCATAGAAGGGCAAAAATATTTTAAGTCAAGTGATAGCGATTGCTGTATGAGTAGTACGATTTTTCAATCAAGCACGGGCAACGCCGGGCCATGCTGCTAGTTTATAATAAAAATTTGTACCAACCTTAGTTGAGTTCTAGTGAATACAAATACACAAATAAAGTGGATACCGTACCATTGAAGTCAGTGACTCTCACCTCTCAGCATTTTAATATTTAAGGAAATCAGAATGATTGGTACGAATCTGTATGGAACTCCATAGTGATAATCATGGAGAAAATAAGAGAAATCGATTGCAAATTGTTGATCAATAAATCTGGAATCTGATTTTCCTTAGGGACTCGCTTTTTGTGTGTGTGTGTGTGTATATATATATATATATATATATATATATATATATATATATATATATATTTCTTTAAATAATACGAATAAATCATTATCGGGTAAAGAAAAATGGTGAGAAGTTGAGAAATATAGGAGAAAGATAAAAAGAGAACGGGGAAAGTAGAGAAAGGTTGGAGAGAGAGAACAGGGTGGAAGTTTGGAGAGGAAGAAAGAGCAAGGGAGGAGTAAAAGGTTGAAGAGAAAGGAGAGAGTGAAGAAAGAGAATAGGAGGAGAGAGTGAGAAAAGGGAACAGGAGGAGAAGAAGATAGAGGCTAGAGAAAGAACAGAGGGAAGAGAGAAAGTATTTGGAGAGAGAACTGGGGGAGAAGTGGGAGAGGTTGGAAAGAGAACAGAGAGCAGATGAATAATAGAGGAGAACAGAGGGAGGAGAGAATTTAGGGAAGAGAGTGGTAAGTTATATATCCTACAATGAAAAATCAACATGAATTATGAAAGGCCACAATAGAAAAAAAAAAAAAAAAAACAGGCGAAAAAAAAAAAAAAATCTAAAGAATAGTGTGTAGCAGAAAAATGGCTGAGGCAGATCATAAGAAATGATGGAAGCAAATGAATCAGCGGCGAAAAGGAAAGGATATTTATTAAACATAGTTTTGTCTGGCATAAGGCCAAAATAGCGGAGCTCTTGTGATGTTTGAACTCATAACACAAGCGAATTGGTGAGCAGATGTGATTGTTAAGCCTTTGGGTACAGTTGGCACTTAACTTCGACAGCGAAAATGAATGAATTGAAAAACACGACAGAACAATTTAATTATCTAGGATGGAATACATTCATTATTCTACACATTTATCTAAAAAAAATCACGTCTCATTAGCTAAATATCTGTGATGGAATAAGTAGGAAGTAAGGCAATAGATATAAGATGAGGAATTTAAACAGCAATTGTCTGTCAGCAGTTTGGGTGGCCAGAAGGTGATAGGTGTTGTTCTATGACGTAAGTTGCCATGGTGCGAGATTTTAGCGAGAATCTCGTCTGGGGCTAATTCTTTGTTCTGATTTCCAGTAATTTAATTTGAAGCGCGGAGAAAAAGTCCGAAAAATCTATTATAGAAAAGACGGAGATTTTGGCAAGGAAATTGCGTGGAATATTTTAGAGAAATTTCACGAGGAAAGCGATGAGTGGCAAAGGATTGAAGGTTATGAAAGTGTAGGGGATCTAAGAAGGATGCGTGAATATTTAAGATTGTGCTGCAAATAAAATATGCTATATCCACAAACATAAATTATAAGAAATGGCCAAATGGTAACGATATTCAATCACGACAAAAAAAAAATACATGTTTGAAACAAGAGGTTAAATTTTATATACACAATTTACAATTTCTTTGCTTGTAATGATGTGTGCAAAGGTATAGAGAAAAAGTTCTTTACTGTTTCAGAAATGTTCAATGTCTAAAACGTTGTCTGCATTTGATTGAAAGGTTGAATTTAACTTAGACAAAAGATTTTTCTATGAAAGATATTAAGTGAAAAAGTTTGTTGTATGCATTTTTCCAATCTCTCATAAAGAAAGTTTGTTTCTTTGGCGGCAATTTTGACACATAAATCTCGTGTGTATTTTTGCGTGTGTGTGAGTCTCAAAATGCGACGAAAATTCATTTCCTGTTTCTATTTATAGTTTTTTAACAACAAAATCGGCTCCAGCAGCTTGGTAGGTTATTGCAATTTTTTCTGAGAAATGCGTGGGCAAATGTTGTATTTTTTATTTTTTAGCCAACAGGATTTCTTGAAACGTTTAAATTAGCGATGAATTTGAGAAAGATTTTTTTTAATGTCAGTTGAGTCTATTTTTGCACAAATTTTGACTGTTTTGTTATGGAAATTTCTCGAAGCTTATTTTTATTTAACAGCCAATGAAATTCAAGAAAATGTTTGAAAATTGAAATGAGGGTTACTAAAAAAGGAAGAAGATAGATTTGAGCGTAAATGAATGAAAAGAAGAATCAAAAGAGTTATACAAGAGAAAGGGTTAAAGGGAGAAAGAAAGAAAGAAAGAAAAGGGAAAAGAGCGGGAAATAGGAAAAAACAGAAGAAAAACTGTTTGCACCGTGTTATAACCCGGTGTGTTGGGATGAACAAAAATGAATGAAAATAAAAAAAACTAGTATTTGAACACATAAATAAACAACTTTCATTCATTCACTGCCTGGGAACAGCAATGATTTCATGGATTAAAACAATGAATTCTACATTCGTATCAGCTTGTCGCCATGTTCAATTCAGAAGTGGCGTGCTCGTCTTCACAGACAAGGGAAGTAACTCAATTGTATTTTGAATCATCGTCCGTTATAAGGGAAGGAAATTAGCTTCCCTATCTCGCCGAAATAAAAAGTAAGAGAATAATATTGCGATTTTCTAAGCGTAGCTTAGATGTGACACGAAATTATGAGGCACCCTGTGACGATCGAACACACAGTCGTAAACTGATCTAGCGAGACGAACTTGCTAACCATTATACCACGTCGAAGAGCCCGAAATGATTTCCTATGCGTAGCTTAGATGGAGCACAAGGCCGGAAACGTGAAATACTCGATGAAGATCGAACTTAGTCGTTATTGATCTAGCTAGACAACCGTGATAACCATTAGACCATATTGAAATGCCCGAACAGGAGAAGAATATGAAGGAAAAAATTAAGCCGATAATAAAATAAGGGAAGAAAGATAGATTTAAATAAAAGACGACAACTCAAATAAAATAAATAAGCAAAATAAGGAAAAGGGAACGAAAAACCAGGTAGAAATTAAAATAAAAATGTTTTCGGCCATTTTGAAAATATAATATCGACATTCGTCTGTTAATAAACTCACGGCCACGTATATTTCCGTTATAAAAGCGCGTACAAAAACACATTTTGCATATTCCTACTTATGTGACATTCGAGTTAGTCCTAAGATTTATAATGGAAGCCGGTTTTAGAATGATTTAGACAAAGCAAAACGAAATTTTCGATATCAATATTTCGATTTAAGTGTTTAAACAAACTTGACTCGTACTGCAAATAAGATTTTTACATTTTTTTTCTAAATGTAAACTCCATTATATTCCTACATTTAAATAACCACTCAATTCTTCTTCCGTGCCAGGTACGTTGGACATCTTGGCTCTCTACTCTTTCGTATCCTTTGTAGCTCTTTGCAAAGTTTGTCGTTTTTTCTATCTCTCCTCAACCCTTTTCTGTCAACCGCTTACATGTTCTCGGTAGGTAAGTTATGCGCTGTTTTCCTCTGACCCTCTTGCTTTCAATACGACCTGTGAGTACCAAATTTTCTAAACCATCTTTCCTCGTTATATGTCCTAGAAATTTCAACTGTCTCTTTCTTATGTAAAGTATAAGTGTCCTTCTTGTTTCTATTTTCTCTAAAACTTCCTAATTGCTCACATGTTTAGTTCATGGTGTTCTCAACACCTTTCTTCCTCTGCGAGGAGATTGTCTAGCATTCACTGCCATATTGAAGAGTTGATATTACATAACTACTCAGTACTGTTTTCTCCGTAAGAAAGAAAGAAATATTACTAATAACCATCAATCCTCTACCATTTATGAGATTAAACTCTCTTTCTCGCCACTGTTTTAAGTTATGTGTGTTGAATCAATAAATTCATAGCCTAACGCAGAGATATCAATTAGATGTTTATGTACTGTCGTCTTAAGTTTTGTTCTTTTATCGTTCTTGTTCATGAATAATGTTTTTTTTTCACGCTCAGTAACCCCCTGCGCCTTAGTAGCTTTGTTACCTTGCTTGGGATGAAATGATAATAAAATTCAATTCGCCCTTAATGTATTTTACCAATTGTCTTCGGTAATAAAGAATTCGATTTGAATCTCACCAAATATGAAGAACTTTATTTTATCCAATCGGCTATTTAAGTTGAAAGATTTGTCTGACACTATAATTCGACCTTTTCTTATTCTTGTTGAAATAAATCTAATTTATTTTTTTTTTTCAAACAGGGACTATTTCATTCCCCAAAATATGGTTTTCCCTGTCGAACAAGAAAATAAGTTTAGAAATTTCCAAACTTTCACAGCTTCTGAATTTTTCGTAAGAATTGTAAACAATGTACGACAGTTGAGGGAATGCAAACGCAATAAAAGAACTTCAAAGAGACTTTTAATGTTTCATTAACATGTGGCAATGATAGCGTCAGCCTATGACCCGAGCATCTAAGCTGAATTTTAATAAGTTTTCCTTTGCCTTATTTCCTGTATAATCCTTCGTTGAATAAAATGGCGTTAAACCACGTTAAATAACTTATATCGTTGTAGGGTAATGGTTAGCAAGTTTGTCTCGCTAGAACAATTACGACCTAGTAGTGAGTTCGATCCTCACTAGGTGCCCCCTACTTTCGGCCTTGTACCACATCTAAACTACGCTTGGAAAATAACTATATCGTTGTAATGATGCAATTAGCCGTTTCCATGCAAGAAACACCCGGCATTTATTGACAGAAAACAACCGAGTGAAATTTATAAAATCTTTTTTATTAAAACATTGTTTTTTCAAGGAATTAATATTTTTCAAGTCCACTAAATGTTATAGCTCTTTCGGATATTGATGGGAGTTTTCTTATAAATTCTTTTCAGTGTGGAATATTAACAGATTGATTGTTTTTATTGTTTTTTTGTCTTTTACTGGGTTGTTGCTGCTATTGGAAGTGTGTGACGTCACCCCGGCCTCTCAGCCCCCGTGCGCTATCCTGTGACGACCAATGTGACTTGGTATCGGTCGCGGCGCCAAATGTGACGTGATCCTGTTGTCACTGCACGAAATGTGACGTTCTAACACTTGGCTGATTCGGATGGGAATCTGGTTAGATTCGTATCAGTTTTGTCGTTCCCAGCTCGCCTCCAACGTCTGGTTACCGAAGTAACTGCTTTGATTTCTAGTCTAACCTACCCACGTTGTGATTTGATCTTAGGTGGGCGAAATCAATTAGTCGCTGGGCCGTAATGCAAGCCGAATTCGAGCAAAGGTGACATCGCACAAGTATATGTAAAAGAAAATAAAGTAACAACTCGAAAAGTTCAAATGTGTTAAAAAAAAAGAGTTACAAATATTTTTATATCTGGTTGCTGAATATAGGACTGCGTCTTTCTCCCAAACCGCTTCTATGGATTCGTGACACTTTGTGTTTGTTAGGCGAGTCTTAATATCTTAAGTTGTTTTTCAATAACTGGTTTTTGATATCTTCAGGCGATATTCGTAAAACTTGTTTTAGTGGTGTGAGTCTAAGTCGTTCTTCAAATATAAATTGATTTTGGTTAGAAGTTTAAGTCGGAATGCGTGGATATCTTCAGTCAGCTTCCTGCGAGGCTGGTCTCAGAGTTCACAGCTCAACTCTGTCTGCGTCTGCGTCTGCGTCTCCTCGGAACTCTGCAACTCTCCAACTGCACTGTCTGCTGTCTGCTCCGTTTATATGGACGCCGACCAAAACCGGGTGTGGGCTTGTCGTGGTTTGGGTTCCTCGATAATTCTAAATCCACAATAAGGATTTTCATTGTTTTCGGGCAGGAAAATTCATCCCTTTCCATTTTTGGAAGTCCATTACTTTCTGCTCCAGTGAGGCTCTTAAGGGATTCGTCCTCCCAATTTCCTCCTTTCTCATATTGGTATCTCACACCAATCCCCTCAGAGGGCGTCAACAGGTTTCCCTTCTTTCTCATAGTCGTATCTCACACCAATCCCCTCAGAGGCGTCAACAGGCCTCCCCTCCTTCGCCTGCCGCTCACGCCACCATTCAGCTAATGAACGCTCAGCAGCGTGGGTGTGGCTAGACTGGCCTCAGTTTAAAAGTATCGCTCAAAGAAAAAAAATTATCTTCCTTTTTTTTCTTTTCTTCTCTTTTTTTTCCCTCCGCCAGACCCCTACGACTCGTAGTGTGGTCCTTAATCTCTATCTTAACCGAATGTCATCTGGAATTTATCAACGAAATTTTCACCAGCGTCAAATGGGTGGTTAACTGGACGTCTTCGCACTCTGTCGCCAATTATCTGTCCCGGTAACAAACTTTTATCATGTCCAGGTCTGGACAATAAAACAGGTGTCTTTATCTCCGAAAGATAGTTGATGGTTTATTCTTTTCCCTTCCTTTTTCTTTGAAGGTAGCCTAAGCTGATGCCATTCTCCGTCAGTACCTGACCTGATTACAATTATCTTCCAGCATTCTATTTTGTAGGCCACTTGACCAATTTGAAATTTTCATTATTGCCATGGGCAGATTGCTATCTTTTATCCACCGCCTCATAGCATAAATTAATTCCGACAGATCCGAGATCTTACGAATTTCCTATCTTCTGCGAAAAAATACTTTTTTTCCGCAAATGAAAATAAAATCTTTACCACTTTTCTTTGTTAAAAAAAAAAATAACTTCGCTCAGTATGTCTTTCCGTGATAGCTTCTTCTCGTCTTAATTATTTCTCGCTTTTAATTTTCACGCGATCGCTAAATAGTGTCACAAGTGTTCAAAATGATGTGGTTTTTCTTATTTGGTAAGGCTCTTTGTTAGTGATTTTGCAGCGCTAGTCTATAGGGTCTGATGAAATAATCTTTTGTACAATAAGCAATATACCAAATGCCTAATATCAAAGTTATATGAATCAGAATACTTTTATTTCTTTCTTTTCCTTTTTCTTTAGACTTTTAGGCCTTTTCTCAGCTTGCTTCAACAAGAGATGATGCTTAAAACCGTCTTCATGTCGACTGTGTGTTTCCCAGTTGAATTCGCAGTATATAAGAAAAGAAAAATACCACCAAAAAGATGGAATAGATGGTGGTAAAGAAAAGAGACAATCCCAAAGAATACGTTATACTTTGGGAACGCCAAAATACAAGGTGTCCATAAAGTTCGTGTGCACTTTAAAAAAATTATATCTTTATTTGTATTTGCGATAGAAATAATAAGTAAAAAGAATTAAAAAGAAGTAAATCTATATTTTTTAAGGTTTTATTGAAATTTTATTTAAGTTTCCACATTTGCCAACTGATTTACAGTAATGCCTGAAATCACATTAATTATTTTAGCTATACTTAAAACTAGGTACATTAAACGTTATAACATTTTTACAGATTATTTCTATCGCAAATACAAATAAAGTTATAATTTTTTTTAAAGTGCGCACGAACTCTATGGACACCCTGTATATAGAAATTCAACTGTTTGTCTAATAAAAGATAATAAAAGATTCGAAGGAATAACGAAAGATAATTTACATAAATTGAGTAGAGTATTAAGATTATCGAAAAAGAAAATTAGAGATGTAGAGAGAAAGATTGTTATTTAACTTCTACACAAGTGAAAGCTCTGCTCATTTTCTTCACAAATGGAAAAAATGGAAGTATTGTAACTATGATATGGTTCTACTTATGAATGTTAAGAATAACATGTACTGAGTATGTGGCATATGAGGAAGTTCTAAAGATAATAAGAACTACGAAGGAACCGCTAAGAATCAGAGAAAATTTTGGGGATATATAATGAGGAAAGAAGGCTTGGAGAATTTAAACTAATAGACAATTTTCATAAATACATTGAGGAACACTGACACACAAAAAAGCATTTACTAAGAATAACAAAAATAAGGAAGATGTAGAGGACAGTAGTCGTTCACATCCTGAAGGGAGAGGATAATAATTTTTTTAAGAAATGTTTAATATTTTTTAAATAATAGTGTGCACCTCCACACTGTCTCTCTTGAGTATAATATGTCATTATTATTATTATTATTATTATTATTATTATTATTATTATTATTATTTATTTAATTATTTATTTCCTTTGATTTCTCGTATGTACTCATTTCTTCCCAGGTCCCAACCAGAGACCTAAGGTCAGAAATGGCATCATGACATTTTCCAATGAGCAATTAAAAAAAAAAAAAATTACATCGATAAAGCCCTTCGTAAAGTGTGGGCTGTACTCGGGAGAACAAATTTTTGTATTTCTTTAAGGCATCGAATGCCAGGAATCCCTGCAAGGATTCTATTAAAATCTTTTCCAGTCAATCCGAGGGCTCCAACTACAACAGGGATTGTTGATGTTCTCATGTGCCACATTTTTGAGATTTTGATAAGTGAGAGAGCAGCACGCCAACAAGCCACTCTGGGGTACTAATATACGAAACCTAATACACCCATCATACGACCCGTATGATAAGGATATATTAGGCACATGCATCACAGCCAAAAGGATTTAATATGCTGACAAGTTTGCTAAAAATTAGCGAATGTCCTTATAACCAGTTAGAAATATCTTTAGGTAAAGTAACCCAATCCGTTCAGCCAGTTTTCCATCGAGAATGATGCCAATTATCGAGATGTGTCGCCAAAGTCGCCTTAGCTGACTCATCCTTCAAACATAAATATACCCGTCTCCATACAGTCTTGATGCGTTTTCGCCACTATATAACAAACGTCGTAGTTTTTATTTCCAAATAATACAAATTAAAAATTTTAAAAATATTATTTAAGGATATCATTTTTATTTCTACCTCTACTTTAAAAAATGTATTCAACTTGTTTATATGCAATGTTTATTTTCTCAAATAAATAAATTATAACCTCTAAATATGTTAAATGTTAACGTGGCAGGTTTTATGCTTTTATTAAAAGTGAAAGTTCTCCAACTACTTTTGCCATTTTATACAATCCCTTTTTTGTGTCGCATCTATCATGTTAGTTCACCATATTTGAATTGTGGCCATACCCAATTATGGGAAAGGATTCGGGCGTGAACCCTGGGGACAAATTCGGAGTCCCTAAGATAGTCTGATGTTATATTCAGTTTCGTTCTGGCAATTCCTGCGACGGTACCAAGCTGTATTGGACTCTGCCTTTCTCTTGGACAACATAAATGGTGTTGAGAAAGGAAGACGTGTTGCATGGTTAACCGCCGATCTCTCATAAAACCTTACCTAGGCCTGCGTCTTGGAGAGAACACTCCGCGACAGCAAAATGCGGTAAGCAACAGTCTACTAATGGGAGGTTTCTGAAGGTCCTTCTATATGGCGGACTGGCCACCGGTAAGAGGACACGAGGACGACCTCATCTTCTCTTGAAGGATGTCTGGAAATTGCAGTCGAAACTTTCACTCCTGTGTGGGCGTGTTCAGCCATAATAGATGCTGCACCGGCATCAGCAGCTGAAGAATAAGCTTTTTGTGCGAAGATCCATGGTCTCTCGAAACCGAAGAATGCCATATTAATTTAATGTGGACAAACACACAAATATTATATACTAGTAATGATACCTGGTGTTGTGAGGACCAAAATCATTTCTTTTGCGCCATTTCTTTGTGAGATTTGTGTCTGTCGTAAAATGATCTCCGTGGTAATTAAAGTATTTCGGCAGAGTTATACCTTTTGATGCTTTTTTTATATTATATAAATGTTATATTATATTGTATAATATTTCTTAGATTTAAAAATATGTCATCAGAAATATAAATATTGTTTATTTCTTCCCCCCCCCATGCTGTGATCTAAATACAAGGTAGTTACCATTTTCATGGTTTATTTGAATACTTAAGCAATTTGATTACAAAAGCCATCAAGAAAACTATCATTTATTTATAAAAATTCCAAAAGAACAAACAGGAACGTTATTTTTTAAGTCATTTTCAACGCTAAATATTCAAATTAGCTCCCTCGATAAGCAAACTCGACTAAACTGGACATGATATTGGATGCATACTGTTAGACATTGTGCGGATTGTCTCCATCTATCCTGCTAAGATGTCCGCTAGGTGTCGGGACTATAAAAAGACGCGCCAATAAAACACGCGTTCTCTTTTGCTCCGGATGTAGTAGACGCAAGATAGCAGTTTTCTTCTCCGGGGAGACGTCAGAATTATTCAAGTACACAAATCTAAGTGGCAGACGAAGATAGACAGACGAAGGGAAATGTGACAGAAAATGTCGAAGGTGAGTTAGGAAAATGAAAGATGTTATCCAGAAATTAAACAAGATATTGACGCAGAAAGATGTCACTAGAAACCAAGAAAAGAGTGCTGAACTGCTATGTGATATATATCCTTCCCTGACAGTTGGATAATCTCCTTAGAGATGAAGATGAGATTCTAAGCAACAGATGTGGTCTTACAAACGGATGCTGAGAACACTATGGACTGAATATGTGAATAACGGGGAAGTTTTAAAGACAATGACAATGAAAAGGACGCTTATACTTACAATCAGAAAGAAAGTTGAAGTTTCTGGGATACCCTGACGAGGAAAGAGAGCGACATCTACAGGACACATGAAGGCAAAATGGCAAGAGAGAGAAACGCTGAATAATCTACCCCTACCGACACATGGCCCAGTGAATAAAGACGTTGGTTAGATCCAGTGACTAGACCCAAAGAGTTGTGAGTTCAATCCCAGGCCACACCAGTGGTGAACCAAAACTTAGAGAGTTGAGTTAAGAGGGAAATAACTGAGAAATATGGAAGAGGCATGGCACGTGGAACTAGAACAATCTACTCTGGTGGACGAAATAAAGCGTTCGGTTCGAAATTCCAATTATCTGAAGAAGGCCGGAGCGTACAACGGTTGAAACGTTGTGAATATGGCAATGAAGATGACGATAACAGTTTGAATAATGTTTTTACGTTTTTACTTAATTTACTCGGGCGGTGTTATTTTCTTTTGACTAGTCATTGCGGTGCTGATTGATTATTTTCAACCAACACGGATGTCCTTAGTCTTTTCTTTTTTTACTGAAATTTTTTCTCTATCGGTTTGTTCAAATATATTTTTTATTTACAAATTGTATTATCCAGGTTTTATTCATACCGCCAGTGTATAAGTATTAAAATAACATATACACACACACACACATATATATATAACTTCAAACGTTCTTTTTAGTGGACACCCGTGTTTGAAATAGACGCCCTAACCTTTTATCGTGTTTTTTAAAATGTTTATGTTATGCCTATCAGACTTCGTACTCGAAAAGACTTAATAAAGAAAATATGCTCTCTGACAGGGTTCGAACTTGCTTCCTCTTTGTTAGCAGAAATCACCGTATTTTAAACCTCTCGTTCACAGAGAGCGTCACAGCAAGGTTTTATTTACTCTTTTAAGGAATGTACTCGAATTGTGTACCCCATTAGTGTGAGCATGTGAAATGTTACGTTAATTGAAGGAATTTGCATTATATCTCGCCTTGGTTCCATTTGAAACTTTGTCAGCCAAAGAAATGCTTCCTGTATTCGTGTAACCGTCTGTAACAAAAGCCGGTGTAAAGAATTTATTTATGGTTAAATATCATTTGGTTGAAAAGTCACGGTAGTAAAATATTCATTGAAATATTTTTAAGCGAAAAATTGTTTATGACGACAGAAAGCTGAAAGAGGAGGAACTGGTTTTGAATATCAAGTTTCATTCTCTGTTTGCCATTTTCAGCTGCAAGAATGAATAGGAAATGATACGCTTCTCTCCAAAAATAACGTGACTATTTTAGACCGAAGTCTGTATAAGATCTCTAGTGATCCTATGTCGCAAGAAGAAGAAGAAAAAAACACACACTAAACTATCTTTAATCATTTGAAAGTTGCTGACAAAATATTAGGTTGGTGCAAAAATAATGACGTAATAATGTCGTTTTGTGACGTATTTTTTAACGTGAAAAAACGACATTATTACGTCATTATTTTTGCACCAACCTAATACATCGCGGGAAATTCTGTCTTACCAAGTCTTCTTACTCTTTCAGTGAATCAGATATGGGGAAAAAATGATATATTATATACAATCCATTATTGGCGAAACTCATTGCCGAGTATTGGTGTGTTCATCGACATTTCTGTTGAAAAGCCTTTGAGCAGGAAAACCTTGGTTGCAAATTATTTAAGGTGGTCCATGGATCGCCATTCCATAGCACACACACTTCAGCTGAGCGTGACAAGCAGGTTCATGATAGCTTGCATCGGGCTGTCGACTTGTTCATGTACGTAGAACGTCACCTTGATCGCCTACCCACAGGGCGTCGGATCGTGCTTAGTCTGATCCCTTCCCTGAATCCTTACCGCTATGGGTGGCTTTCGATGGCATTGTATTCAGGTTCCTCGAGACACGCAAGCTCCTCCACCACAACACGGTGACAATCTACGGAGGAGTATGCAATCCATAGACCGGGTAAAGTGGAAGTAATAAATATTCTGAAGTGGCCGATAAGGTATCTCGTCTGTATGACGTCACATAGAAAATTCGGTCTTAAGTGGTTAATTTGCCGATTGTAAAAAATGCACTTTAAAAATAATGGCGGTGCTAAAAATGATTCTACCGAATGTAGAAAAAAATATCGAATACCGTCTGATATATTGAATGTAAAAAAAAAATGAGAAAAAATATCGTTAGAAACAAAGAAAAGACTATTGAACTGTTACATGGTATCTGTCCTCCTGTATGGTAGTGAATACTTAACAGTTTCTTCAAAGATGAAGAGATTTAAAGCAACAGTTATGTGTTTCTACAGAAAGATGCTGTGGATACCATGGACCGAACATGTGAGTAATGGCGAGGTTTTAGAGAAAATGGAAACAAAATGAAAACCTACTTAACATCAGTAAGAAGCAGTTGAAATTTCTGGGGCGCGTAATGAGGGAGGAGGGCTTGGAAAATCTGATACTCACGGGACAGATTTAGGGAAAAAGGGGCATATATATATATATATATATATATATATATATATATATATATATATAGAGAGAGAGAGAGAGAGAGAGAGAGAGAGAGAGAGAGGGGGGGGAGGAGTGCGTAACATACTTGATGAGCTTGAGTAAATGGATGCTAGAACAGGTTTTGGGAGATATAACAAAAAGACAAAATTCTCTTTATGTTTGACATATCGATAAAATCTTTAAAGAATAATGATATTTACCGTAATGGTAAACGAGCAGGAAACACAACTGTAAATGTATAGGCTGATGACCACCTACCGTAGAGCTGTGTCGTACACATTTGCTACTATAAAGAAAACGATCCTCGATGCTGTAATTCTGTGTCAAGCGAAGTTAAGTAAATATTAAATATACAAAGTTCAAGGCATCCTAATGATTTAAGGGTTAGCAAACTAGTGTTGCAGATAAGTTACTGAGTAATGAGTTAGATCCTCACCGAGAACTCCATTCTTTTTGTCCTTGTGTCAATCTTAAGCTACGCTTATTAAATAACTAAATATTCAAGGCTGACTGATACTCAACTTAAATATATCGTTTATGATTTGAAGTCAAGAAGACTTAGAAATGATTAACAACGGTGTAGCTACTTGAAGAGAGATTTTTTTTTCTTGGAGCCAAAGATTATGACTGTGGATGAATAGATGATCTTAAAGATGAAGCAAGCGAATAAGAATTTGTGAAGCTAAATTTCAACAAGATAATGATACTGTTACGAATTGAATTATCAGCTATTGTGACGAAGTGCGTGGCATTTCCATGACGACAAGGTACGATCATTCGCAAGAGAGCGTAAAGGCCAGTGTTTACGCTCGAGGAAGATATACAATGTATTAATATAGAAACCGAGTTCTGTTGATGAACCTATTATTTTTTAACCTGTGTACATGTTGATCTGTACATAAGAGTATTTGCGCATTAATTCAGCTATATTAGCTGGACGTTTAACCTTGAGTAAATTGAAAGGCATTCACGCTTGTGCAATTTTATTTTCCTTCAGTGTATATAATTTTCCTGTATAAAGCTCTCTAACTGAGACTTGATTTTTTTTAAGCATTTCACCCCAAGCAAGGCGAGAGTGCCACTAGTATGCAAGGGGTTATAGAGAGTGAAAGTAAGAATAAAGAGCGGTGTTTGAAGAAAGGATAAAGAGAAGGACGGGGATCAAGATCAAGGCATCAGAAGAATGTCGAATGACATTACATTTGAATATATGATTATAGCTATCAGGGAAGCAAGTAAGAGGAAGGGAGTTCCACTGTCGGGAAGTGCGAGAGAAGAAGCTGTTGGAATAGAAGAGGCAGTTGCATTTAACTGTTTCGATATTAAAATGGTGGGACCGAGATGTCAACTTAGTTAGATTTATGCTTAAATTCATACAGTTGGGGAACCGGTGAAAGTACCTTGTCAGAGCAGTTGGCATGAAAATATATATGTAGAAAAGACAGAGGAAGCCACATAACGTCTGTGAGAAAGTAACTGGAGTCGAGATGCCAGGTTAAGACCTATCACATTGCATATGTCTTTGGATTTTGTCGAGAACTTCGAGATGAACAGTGAGGGCACCAGACCATATATGGCAACAATATTCAATGCTTTTTAAAAGAAAAAATACATTCATACCTATAATAATTTTGTTATTAATGCATGTATTCGTTCCCGATCGTTAATAGTCTCAATTTTGAGGCTACCGAGAATTGAAACCCTGTTGAGGTTTCTTCTAGACTCGATGAATTACTTAATTATAATTATTTCAAATCTTCCTAATTTCTATCACTTGTATATCCTTGCTTGAACCGGCTTCAGATGCTCTGGATGAAGTGGCTTGTAGTCGTGGCTCGTGGAGGTACAGTCCTATGGGTAAAAGAGAAACTCGGATGAGTTCCACCACGGAATATATGATCGAGCGGCGCTATATCGAGTCTGATTCGCTACGTCTTCGTCACGGAGCCCCGTTGGAACGACGTTTGCCTGATGACGTAACTGTCCGGGATTCAATTCTCGGTAGTGTATGCGCACTGCTGATGAGTCCCAAATATAGGATGAAACGGCCGTCCAGTGCTTTTTACATTCTGTTGAGGTTTCTTCTAGACTCGATGAATTACTTATAATTATCCCAAATCCTCCTAATTTCTATCACATATATATATTGTTCGCAACGTATAAAGATATGAATCCCAGGTTAAAAAAAATGAAAAGAAAAAGGCGGGTTCGCTCAGATAGGAACACACGTACAGGTACCGTCGAACAAGAGACACAAGAATTAATATTTGTAAATAAATTTTTTATAACAAAATACAAAATATGGGAAAAATATGGCTGGAAACTTTCCTCTCCAAAAGGCAGTACCTGCTCCTGTTTATAACTGAGAGAGTCCATACGTACGTTGGTAAATTACTACGACAATCCCTCACTGACGAGAAGATTCACAAGCTTAAGAAATGGTAATGGTGAATCGGCGAGTTATCGTCGATGAGGTAGCATTTTCTCTGCAGATTCGGATCACTTTTCTTTGTTTCTCCCTGGGGCATACTACTAGTGGAGCGGCCATGTTTACACTGTAACAGCAGCAAGAAAACTGGCGCGATCAAACTCAAAATTCGATCCCGTGACTAAAAAGGCAGTGGGAAAAACATAAAAATATGTTATGGCCAAAGTGCGGATAATGTTTTAGTAGACACCCCTGTTTTTTATTTACTTGTGTGTGTATGTTTGAGTGTGTGTGTGCGTGTCCATGCGCGTGCGTGCGTGTGTGTGTGCGTGTGTGTTCATGATGACCTCTTCCCCTTATATATATATATATATATATATACACATATATATATATTGTTCCATCTTATTAACATAAATGTAAGTTGCTTTGGCATGTCATTATAATTGAACTTTAGCTTGTTTTTTTGTACTAAGGTCATGGCTAAGATTTCTACTGAAACAAAGATGAAGTTTTTGACTTTGAAGGCGATGATGAGTCGACGAGAGATAGCCAGACAGTTGGGAATTTCTAGAAATAGTGTTCAATGCACCCAAAAAGACGTTTTCTACTATGGGAAGTATTTTAAGTGCAAAGAATGCTGTAAGACTACAAATGTTAGACAAGAGAAATGAAAGAAAGATTGCGAGTCTCTCGGTCGGCAACACAAAATTAATAACCAAGCAAGCGGGGAGAGAATGTCATCTTAACAGTTTCAGTTGATACACGTCAATAGATAGATAGATAGATAGATAGATAGATAGATAGATAGATAGATGACAGACCGAGATAGCTAGCTAGCTAGCTAGCTAGATATGAACAGTCTCTGATAGATAGATAGATAGATAGATAGATAGATAGATAGATAGATAGATAGATAGATAGATAGATAGATAGATGACAGACCGAGATAGCTAGCTAGCTAGATAGATATGAACAGTCTCTGATAGATAGATAGATAGATAGATAGATGACAGACCGAGATAGCTAGCTAGATAGATAGATATGAAGTCTCTGATAGATAGATAGATAGATAGATAGATAGATAGATAGATAACAGACCGAGATAGCTAGCTAGATAGATAGATATGAACAGTCTCTGATAGATAGATAGATAGATAGATAGATAGATAGATAGATAGATAGATAGATAGATAGATAGATAGATAACAGACCGAGATAGCTAGCTAGATAGATAGATATGAACAGTCTCTGATAGATAGATAGATAGATAGATAGATAGATAGATAGATAGATAGATAGATGACAGACCGAGATAGCTAGCTAGATAGATAGATATGAACAGTCTCTGATAGATAGATAGATAGATAGATAGATAGATAGATAGATAGATAGATAGATAGATAGATAGATGACAGACCGAGATAGCTAGCTAGCTAGCTAGATATGAACAGTCTCTGATAGATAGATAGATAGATAGATAGATAGATAGATAGATAGATAGATAGATGTGTTTGGACACTGAGGTAGTGTTTCATTTCTAAATGGCACAATTACTTTGTCGCAAGAATATAAAATATAAAATGTATGAAGTCAATATTGATATAAAAATTGTCCATCTAATGTATTGAGTTAGTTAGCAAGCTTGTCTTACGGGCCAATTTGTTGGTGACTTGATTTCAATGCTCATTGTTAACGCTACATTTTAGTCTTTGTGGCTACAATAAAATGACTATATACAGATATATTCATTCAGCATATATTTATATGGCATGAGAGAAAGTAAAGGAGAGATTTTCTAGTTATAGAGAGTCGAGCTGCACTTGCAACTCAGCATTTTACTCGGGTTATTTTATTAAATATATGCGCCATTTAGAAATAGTTTACTGACTCAGTCATATATATATATATATATATATATATATATATATATATATATATATATATATATGTATATATATATATGTATATATATATACATATATATATATATGTATATATATATATATGTATATATATATATGTATATATATATATATGTATATATGTATGTATATATATATATGTATATATATATATGTATATATATATATGTGTATATATATATATGTATATATATATATATGTATATATATATATATATATATACATATACATATATATATATGTATATACATATATATATGTATATATATATATATATATATATATATATAAAGAATATATATATATATTATAGTAATTCATCAAGTGTAGAAAAATCCTCAACAGAATGCAGAAAGCACTGAACGGCCGTTTCATCAGCAGTGCGCATCCATTACTGAGATTTGAACCCGTACCGTTTCGATACAACGCAAGCATCATACCTACTGTACCAACAGCGACGAAGAAGAAACTGAATTGACTCGATATAGCGCCGCTACTCACAAATTCCGTGGTGATACTCATCCAAGTATTCATAACCCAAGAGACACGTTTTTCCTTTCCCGAATCGCTCCATCGCAGAGCATTATCTGGCTCAAACAAGGATTTACAAGTAATAGAACTTTGGGGATGTAGACAAATCATTATAGTAATTCATCGAGCCTAAAGTCTATTATTTGTATATCCTTGTTCTGTTACTTACTTACTTACTTACATATACACACACACACACACACATATATATATATATATATATATATATATATATATATGTGTGTGTGTGTGTGTGTGTGTGTGTGTGTGTGTGTGTGTGTGTAAATTAATAATTAATAATAATTTATATGTATATAAATTACTAATTAATGAAATTACAACCGAATAAATACGAGAAAATTACCAGAATGTAAAATGTTTATTCAATTCGGCTGAAAAAAAAAAAGAAAACGCTCAATAGATAGGTAGAGCCACGATATTCAATTAATGAAGAAAATTTCAGGTGACTTACCTGGTTTCCAGTCCTATGAGTTTCACATCGAAATCTTTCTCATGGTCAGATGCTTGATAATTCTGTTGAACTTATACTTTATTCTCTTTCCTAAAGAATGAACATTTTTAAAACAGAATTAGCGTTTGTTCGTTAAGAAAAATATCAATATGAAATTTTCAAGTTCAATCAAACATCTGGACCTGATGAGCGTTTCGAGGCGAAACTCATGAGTTTGCAAATCAGCTGAAGTCACTTGAACTTTTCTTCTTTAACCCTGTATGTGTGTGTGTGTGTGTACAAATGAGAGAAAGAACACATGACATGTTTTTGTTATAATATCTTATATGAAAATAATAATAATTACATATATATATATTAATGTATTCAGTTGTATTTTATTATGTACCTACAGTGATTTGCTAAAAAATTAGTATACCATGATGAAAAAATGTCTCAAACTAAATAAAAACAAAGTTTTATCGTCAAAATTTTTATTTTATTCCTAAGAGGAATCCAGAGGATTTTTTGATTATTAAATATTCTCATCCTTTTTAGATCGTTCGAAATTTTGGTTAAAAATCTTTTTTTTTTTTTTGACGGTCAGTTCGGTAGCCAAAGATTATAGGAAAATTTTGCGTACTTTTTTTGCGGTGAGACATTAATTTGTAAAATCTTGCAAAAATCAAATAATTGTCATATTTTAATGAAACTTTCAGGACTTACGAACAAATTAATAAAATTATTTAAGAAAATTTTATTCTTTAGAAAATCTTAGTAAAAATTTTCGTTTTATCTCTGTTAACCCCACTACACATTTAATTTTATGAAATTTCGGGAAATTAAAGTTTTTGCCAATTAATTTTAAATTAGTTAAAAGCAGAAAATCTCGAGGAATTTAAATCAACTTTTGTTGTAATATAAGAATTCCAGTTACCTAAAAATCTGCTCTGAATCGTAAATTTAAAAAAATGCAATAAAACCAAGACATTATTTAATTAGAAAAAGCTTTTAATGAATGAGATAAATTATGGAGACTATTAAGAAAAAAAAATCGATAAATAATGAATTTCTGTTTTTAAAACTACTGAAAAAAAATCAATATTCAGTATTGAAAGTTTAATAAATTTTACTTGAAAACATTTGAAAAAACGAAACAAAAGAGAAGAAAATGTTTTCTAAGAATCTTCGTTTGGCAGAAAAATGCTGTTTGAATAAAAAAAAATGCTATTTGAATGATTTGAAATGATAGTATTACCTATTTCATAATTTGTTTTATACCAATTTATCCCGAATAATGTCGTTTGCTTACAATATCCTTTGATATGCAATGTCCCTTTCGGAAGTGGACAATCATTACAACTTCCTGTAACTGAATATATATATATATATATATATATATATATAACTTTTTGTTGTTCTGAATAACTTCTGCTCCTTTACCATGTCTCTTTGTCTTTGTTTGACTGTCTGTTCACACAAACACGTTAAGTAGTTTACTCGCTACCTTCCCCTACTTCATTTGGTTGCAATACAAATCATGCTGAACTTTTGAGTAACCTCTGGTGACCTCGAATGAAAAAATTGCGTTTATCTATGGAGGAATAGATTAATGGTATTTTCGATCACGCGCACACACACACACACGCACAAACTTCAGAATAGCATATATACATATATATATATATTGTTCGCCCAATACAAAACCCAAGAACCACTCGAGGTAGAGGGTTTATAGGATAACGGTTGTTTCTTGACTTGAAAATGTTATGAATGTAGTGATCGGGATTTCATTTTGAGTCTATTCCACAATGCAAATGTTGTAGGGAAGGTACTGTGAGTGGAACTTCTTCCTAACCAATGGAATACAAAGGGAGTGATTCTGAGACTGGCGGGCCCTAACTGCCACGATCAAGACTGGGAGAACTCAAGAATGTAATTCGCTGAGCATCTCTCATGAGAATAGCGATAGACTGGAGAATGGCTAGCAGCGTTTCGGTTTCGTCTTTGTGGAAAGGGGTTGTAAGGTGGAAAATCATTCATCATACATAAGGTCGCGCAAATGCTTTTGAACTCTGACAAGGTTAGAATGTGAGGATTGTGCAACTCCAAACCAGGTCTGGCAGCAGTAATTTATTTTTTGACTTGATCTGGCTCTTGTAGAGATAAAGCATAGCACAGGAGTCGTGCAAAGAATTATAACCATTTTTCAGACATCTTCAGGGATGGTCTTATATACGAGTTCCACTTACGATCTGAAGTGAGCTTGAGAGCACTTAACTCTGCTTGTCGAATTGTAACATCTGCTTGTCGAATTGTAAGACGGAGAGGGACCCAGATGAGGCTATGCCAAAGGACAGAGCCTCGTCTGGGGAGGTAGATAGCTATCCGACTCCGTGTATACGGGGTCTACGGGCAGTTTTTGCCCGAGCCTACGGGCTCGGAACGCCCCACGTAAAAAATCAACGGCCTTGTGCCACATCGAACCTTGTGGGGAGGTCTCGGGTAAATACCAAGCTTGAGTCCTAATAGACACCCCCAGGCAAAGAGGCTCATTGAGAGTACAATCATTCATTATGACTGGCAAAACATAGGGTTTTCTTCTACCGTGCGTGCATGTGTGCGTTTTATTGAATTCTGTCAGCCGTTACTATAAACTTGATAAATTGATTATGATATTGCATAAGCAGAAGTAGATAATCTCCCTCAATCATCGTGACATGCAAGTGAAAAGATATTTTGTCATGATATCAGGTAAAGATTCGAAAGTTTATTAGCAAATAGTGAACATAAGCAGCCTGCACTGAATTTTTGTTTACATTTTTTAATCGTTCCTAGCACGTCCAAAATTTTCGTTAAAAATATTGATTTTTTTGAGTCAGCAAAATTGACAGATAATCGATCATGTCAGCCATTTCTTTCCAATTTATAAAAAAATGAAAATTTCAATTTGAAAATATTTTAAGAATCAATTATAATTTTTTTCAAAAATTATTTTTAAAAAATCAGAAATTATAATGTTTATTTTAAATATTTTGAACCAAGCTTAACTTAGTTTCTGTGCCGAAAAGACGTAGTTTGAAAATAGAACAAAGCAGTTCATGACCTTTCGCGTCACTTGACAAGGTGACGAAAGACATTCATGACGTTTTGATAGCTTACGTGAGGATAATTCCTCCTACGGAAGGAGAGAAGTGGAGTTATTTAGATTTAAGTAAACAAATTATTTACCTCGTTATTTTTAAGGAAAACTTTCAGCGTTTTATTTATTTATTTTTTTTTTTGTACTTAGCTTTCACCTTTACGTTTACGATGCTTTATGGAAAATATATTATAAAGAAATTAAAATAAGACTGTTGAGAGTGAGATTAAATTTCATAAGGAAGGTATCTAATTAATTTATAGGTACCTTTCTTATTAAATTTTATCAGAAGAGTACATAAAATACAAATTTAAATTTCATAAGATGACACTGATACTTGTAGGTACCCTTCAATCAAATTAACTTTTCCACACGTATTTCGCAAAAATAAATCAAAAGGACATTTACGAAACTGAATGCGGCTTTTAACTAATTTTATATTTTAACAACTTACATGTAAACATTTATTATAATTAAAGAAATAACAAATAATTGTATTAAAAATTCAGTATTTAAGTTAAATATTAGACAGAAACTCAATACACGTGACGTTTTTTTATTGCACGCATGATACTTCCGGTCTTCCGTAGATTTGATTTACAGTGTTATTATTGACACAAATTATATTTTTTTATATACTGTTGTTCGTTAGTTTGAAAGAAGCTTTGGAAATTATAATCTGTAAATATATATCTACTTAATAACAATATTCGTTAAATTCTACAAACTTTTCCCTAATTTTAGAAGAATTAACAACATAATGTAAAAATAATAAAATATTTCAGAAATAACAAATAATTGTTTTAAAAATTCACTTTTCATCGAAATATCTTTTTGCTTTTAGAAAATATTGTCCATGTTCATTAAAATAAATAAAAGCAATTAAAAGCTTTTGAAATTAAATAATATTTTTGTTTTATTGAGTTTTGTATGTTACAATTCAGTGATGATTTTCAGATAGAGGTGGTCTAGCTAAAAAAACAAAAAAAACATGATTTGTTTTCCTCAAAGCTTTGTGCTTTTAACTAATATAATCACTGAACTTCCCAAAATTGAAATTATAGAGTTTTCGTACAATTAGTTAGGGGTGGGGGTAATATATATGGAAAAAGAAAATTGCCATGACTTTAAAAAAGAAAAACATATTTATAATAAGTTACATCATTTGTGAATAGTTTCTGAAAGTTTCATTAAAATCCGACAATTATTTTTATTTTTGCAAGATTTTCAAAATGAATGTCTGTCATACAGAAAAAAATGCGCTAAAATTTTATGTTATTTTATTAGTTCCGGTGACACAAACAGAAACAAGGTTTTTTTTAATCAAAATTTAGAATGTTCTAAAAAGAAGGAAAAATTTTAAAAAAATAATTAAGAAATACTTTGATATTTCCTCTTAATAATAACAAACATTTAGACGCTAAAATGTTGTTTTCGACAAGTTTGGCGTCTTTTTCATCATGCTATGCTCTGTTTTTAGCGATCTCATGAAGATACCTAAAAACCATTAGCGAGTCAGGTCAAGTGGCGTTTTCTAAGCTTAGCTTGGTGAAAAGTAAAAAATATAATTTACCCAATGAGGATTGAACCGTGACTACCGAGTTCAATCGTGACCTATATCGGTGGTCACGATTGAACTCGCTACTTAGTTGTAATATTCAACCAGGCTAAGTCTCTAAAGAATTAACCTCCACATCGAGCCGCATTATTCGCGAGTCAGGAGAGTTGGCGCCACTAATATTCCAGTCTGAGCTAGATTTCGCAAATATCACCTCCGCACGCCCCGCCCATATATTAGCCTTCTCTATCCAAACCTTTGCACGGAAACATCAATATGAGCATAAGACAAGTTCATTGTTGAAATGATGTTTTTTTTTTTTTTTAATTTTAAATAAAGAATGGAATTCAGGAGGAGAACGTAGAGTGGTTGTGGAGAAGTGATGGCTTCTACTTAAACCTCATGAAAATTGTCCTTTTGTACTGAATTGTCAATTCTTTTAGGCAATGGTCGTCTCAAAAGACGCAGGTCAAATTTCCGGGTCAAGCGTACCGTAATTACAATAATTACCAACAGGCACTGACAAATGAACGCACTTGTTCAACTTGTACTACTACTATTACTACTACTACTACTATTCGACTGCTGTTGATACGACTGATAATGTCATTCCGTTTTTTTTTGTTTCAATACATATCAACTGAACGTTCATTATATATTACAAGTACCGTATATACCCGTGTATTCGACGATTTTAAAACCAAAAATTAATATCAGAAATTAAGGTTGACTCCTGTATGCGACCTGTAATAAATTTATCTTTTTTCTTGGAACAAGATCAAAGGTTGACCTAAATACCAGGTGTCGACATTTCCATGCGTGTATGCGGTAT
This sequence comes from Acanthosepion lycidas, assembly GCA_963932145.1. Taxonomy (NCBI): domain Eukaryota; kingdom Metazoa; phylum Mollusca; class Cephalopoda; order Sepiida; family Sepiidae; genus Acanthosepion; species Acanthosepion lycidas. The sequence goes on along the minus strand of OZ010582.1, from coordinate 18,463,812 downwards.
TTACATTGTAAGGCAGTGGTTAACGGGCACGTCACACGATTAAATTGATAATGAGTACAGTTATCGCGAGGAATTCCATAGATACGCGGCTTTGTGTGAAGTCCGGCAATTAACGCATTGACTCATTTCATTATCCCCATTACAAATCCATACTTTTCTGATTTTCGTAAAAATTTATTGACTTGTTTTACTGAACATTGGAATTTACATTTCCATATATGAATCTAAGGTGTTTGTTTAAAGCCTGCAAATGGCTGTTTATTATTTCTTGTACTCACCAATTTGAAAATAATTATCTTCACGTCACTAGCATGATTGCCAGATTTGATTTGCCAAATGTAGCAAACGGAAGACCTAAACGTGGCGGATTCGGGGTAAAAGTATTACAATTACCGAGTATTACGCAATGTCAGAGTAGTATGTGATATATATATATATATATATATATATATATATATATATATATATATATAGCACGCATGGGGTTACAGAGAGTGAGATCAGGAGTAAAGAGGTTTTTTTTGAGGAAAGGATATAGAAAAGGACGGAAATCAGAATGAAGGCATCAGAAGATGTAGATTGACATTACATTTGAAATTATATTTATCAGGTAAGCAAGTAAGAGGAAGGCAGTTCCACTGTCGGGAAATGCGAGTGAAGACGCTGTCGGAGTAGAAGAGGGTGGTTACATTCAACTTCTTTGACAGTGAAAGGGTGGGGTCGAGATGCCAACCAAGTAGCATGCTTAAATTCATGCAGTTGGGGTACCAGTGAAAGTAGCTCATCAGAGCAATTGCCATGAAAACATTTGTAGAAAAAACAGAGGGAAGCCACAGCACGTCTGTGAGAAAGTGACTGTAGACGAGATGCCAGATCAGGACCTATCACATTGCATATCTGTCTCTGGGTTTTGTCTAAGGCCTCGAGATGAACAGCGGGGTGATCAGACCATATATGGCAACGGTATTCAATGCAAGGACGAATGGTAGATTTGTAGATTTGAAGGATGGACTGATGCGTGAAAAACATTCTGGCGCGACACAGAGAAACAACTTTTCATGCGGTAGATGAAGCTATTGATTCAATTTAGTTGTTCCACCTCAGGTCAGTGGAAAGCGTGAGACCAAGCAGGCGCAGAGAGGCACTCTTGTAGAGTTGGGAATCAGCCATCCTGATGAGAGGCAGGGAGAGTTCTGTATGGTGGGTAAATTAGGGCATATATATATATATATATGCGATATATATATATATATATATATATATATACATATATCCGATATATATATATATATATATATATATATATATATATATATATATATATATATATGCGATGTATGTATATGCACACACACACACACACACGCATATATATATATATATATATATATATATATATATATATATATATATATATATATTCCGGTTGCTTCTATGGCCTGACTCGATGACTGCGTTTTTGCAGTTCCTACCACAGCTTCACTGCGGGCGATTGGCACTGTTATTTTAATCTACCGGCCTGAATATTTGAGAAATCTTATTAAAGAAAAATAAGCGCTCTCCGCCAGGATTTGACCCCCGCCCCCTCCCTTGGCAGGAGAAACCGTTGTTAGATCCAATGTGCTTTAGACCCACTCGGTCATGGACTGTGCCGTCGATCAAGCAAAGTTGGATAACGTTTAAGCAATAAAATCTGTCGGATTAATATATAAAACAAATATATGAATCCATTACTTCCTTAGAAATGGCTTTGTTTACGTTAGGATGCGAAACTGAGCAGATACGAATGCTTCGAGAGTCAGAGAAAGATTTGCGTTGACTTGGCATTATTCAATTTTGCTTGACTGTCAACCCACTGCTCGGCTGAATCGATCTAAAACATGCCGGAAATAACGACGGTTCCTCCTGCCAAGATTACGACTGGTTCGAATCCTACTAGAGGGCGCATATATTTCTTTAGCTATTATCACTCTGTATGTAAGTTCATTTGCTGTACAAAACGTTTAACCTGTCACTGAACATGACTCTGATCCCAAAAGAATAGTAGGTTTGAATTTCATAGTTGTGTTGCCATATCCTGCTATGGCAACAAAAGGAAATAAGGGGAATTAACAATAAGGATACTGCAGTTGTGGGGTCTTGATAAAGAATAAGGAGAAGAAATATTACTAATGCAGAGTGATAAAGGTTAATAAGATTTTCCGAATATTCTGTCCGGTTAACGAAAATAAATAAATATACTGTTTAATATATAAACGGAGCATCTACTCAGATATGAGTATCCACTAAAAATAAGGTTTAAGTAATAAAATATTTACATTTTTAGACAGATTCTAAATATTTAGTTGTAAGTGAATATGTGCATAGGAGTCAAATTTCGGCTGCTTCTATCGTTTGACACGGTGAGCTCGTCTGTTTCTACCACATCTTGACTGCCGGCGACTGGCACTGTTATAACATAGCAAATATAATCACGTTATGTTAACTCTGTTGCTTTACTTCTATTCACTTAACCAGCGCAAGTATGCAAGTATAGGATGCAACAACCTGGACAAAAGAGACCTTGGAGAAGAGACTGTTATGAACCAATGAAAAACAAACAAGTGCCAACGGCTTTTACATTAGCATAATTACGTCATATAGTCTGTTAATAATTCATTTCATTACTCAGTCACACTGCAACTTTCAAATACTTTGTGTTACTAAAAACATTTGAGGGGCATCTGTCTATATCTCTGAGATGAGGTATTATGATTATTTACATTATATTATTCCGACTTTATCTTCATCTTCATTGCCATATGCACAACATTTCGGCCATTGTACCCTCCGGCCTTTTTCAGGTGATTGGATCTCTGAGATGAGGTATTATGATTATTTACATTATTCGGTCTATTATCTTCATTTTCATTGCTATATTCACAACGTTTCGACCTTCTTCAGGTGATTGGAGTTTCGGACCAAATCCTTTATTTCGTCCACCGACATAACTGAGACACCCGGAAGAGGCATATCACGTGGATCTAGAAAAACCTATCCCGGCAGACGAAATAAAGGGTTCGGTTCGAAATTCCAACCATCTGAAGAAGGTCGGAGCGTACAACGGCCGAAACGTTGTGAATATCGCAATGAAGATGAGGATAACAGTCCAAATAATATTATAGCGAAGAAAACGGCGAACCAAGCGACAGCGTGTCGCGTGTATTCTACGACGGAAAATTACTTACCAAACAAAAGGGCACGTATTCCGCATGACATGCTGAAGATGATATATTTGAATTAAAAAACAAGTCCGTCGCAGGAGTCGCTATAAAAGTATTTTGATATGCAAAATACTGAACATCCTCTCCCAGCTGTCGACGAAGGGAAAAATGCTCGTCCGATAAAAACAGTTGGCGTTCTCGACTCAGGGGTGAAATTTGGGTATTTTGGCTACCGCGTTTGTTGGAGAGAGAGTTATTTTTCTGACTGGTGGCGTGTATTGGGATTTGTGAAACAGTGCTTGCGAATCGAATTCTCGGCAATTTTCTTTCTGTCCCCGATGTTCGAGTCTGAACTTAGTGATTTATTCTTCGTGACGTAGAAATAATCTGCGACAAACATTTCCTTTGCAATCCCAGATCGCTTACAAATGTAAATAATGTAAATTTGAGGAGCATCTATAATTAGACCTGAAATTCTTATATATTGCGACGTATTCCAGTTGAGAAATACGTCATAAAAATGTTCGAGGAATAGCAAAAAAAAAAAAAAAAAAAAAGAAAAAAAAAAGAAAAAAAAAGGAATTTGAAGAAAAGACAATGAAAGCAAAATGTAACTAAGTTGACCATGTTTTAGTACCACTGACCTCAAATGTTTTAACGCGTGTAGAGTGTATATATGTGCGTATGAGAAAAACAAGGAGAAACTAAGTCGCTGAAGTTATTTCATACCTTACTGCCACTCATTGACCGCTGTGTGGATGCCTAAAAGGGAGATTGTGTGTTTCGTTGAATTTAGCGTTACTTTTATATTAACGTGTCACGTTACTACTCTAGTGTCACGTGAGTAGATATCTATGGGGAGTAGAATCGAACTTTTGCCACTAATGTTTTATGTGTTTATCTACATGTATTTGTGGATGTTATAATACCATTTTTTCTACTAATGTTTACTCTAGTGATTTTCCAAGCGTAGCTTAGATGTGGCACAAGGCCGAAAGTATGGGGCACCTAGTGAGGATCGAACTCACTGCTCAGTCGTAATTGTTCTAGCCAGACAAGCTTGCTAACCATTACACCACCTCGAGATGCCCAACTAATGTCTACTCTATACAAAGCCCAAGGACAACTCAATGCAAAGGGTTACTGTTGTAACCTAAGCAAGGTTACTAAATAGAATAATCGCACGAAGGTTGGTAATGAAGAATAATACTTAGGACAAGAACAACATATATAAGATTCACCAGCTGTGCGTAGAAGCAGTCAACTGCTAGAAGTGAGTCAAGTGAAATCCACAATGAATCTCCAACTGCAGGATATCTACTAACCGCCTCACGCAGTCAGATGTGGCACAACGCCGAATTTAATGTGGGATATCCGAGCACGTAGGCTCGGCAAAAAATTTCCCGTATAGCCCATATAAAACGGTGTCAGGTAGCTGTTTCACAAGACGAGAATCTGTCATTCGACATAGCCTCGTCTGGGGATCCTCTCTGTCCGGAGGCAGAAAGTTTGACGAGCACAGCTGGTGACGAATCTCCAACTGCAGGATATCTACCAACCGCCCCACATGCTCAGATGTGGGACAAGGTTGAATTTAATGTTGGGTATCCGAGCCCGTAGGCTTGGTAAAAAATTCCCCGTAGAGCCCGTATGTGTCGGGTAGGTGTTTCCCAAAACGAAACTGTTCTTCAACATAGACTCGTCTGAGAATCCTCTCTGCCCGGAGGCAGATAGTTTGACCAGCACAGCTGGAGACGAATCTTCAATTACAGACCAACATATAGTATTTACTACTGTATTTATGTGAATGGGTACATACCCATTATCGTCCGTAGGTATGCTACAACAGTTACTGAAGGCAATTATTGTGTGAGCGGTAAAGGTAAGAGGAGCGGTTTATGTGGGAAAAATAATGATTAATCCTAGACTTGAAGTGGGTAAGATTGTAATGGCTGGGAAAGTATTTTATCTGGAGTCTGTTCCAGAAAGCAACAATTCTTGGGAAGAAGCTATCCAATTGAAACTTACTCCTTACTAAAGCAATACGAAAGGAATGAGGGTCTCAGTGTCTGCAGTGTGTCAGGTCTCAGGTGGAGGAGTTAGAGTTGAAGTAACAAAAGAATGTGACAGTTTGGTAATCAGTGATCCATTTCTGGGCGGATCTGGCTTAGGTATTTCTGCAGCGGTACTGGAAACCAATTTTTTTCCTAGCATCTGTAACGATGTATTTTGATTTCTCAATAATTACCGAATGCAACATTCATCCGAGAAAAAAAAAAAAAAGGCTGAAAAATTGTGATAAAAACAATAATTTATTCATAAAATGAAAGAATTTAATTTTAAAACCAAATCAAGAACCTTCTCATGGAATTTATGTTTTGCACTTGTAAAATAACACATATATCAAATAAATTTGTAGTTGTTTTACTATTTCCTGTCATATATATTAAACGTTCACCTGTTCACATTTGAGATTGGATTACCTTACTTTACCGCTCTTCCATCCTGCTTGACATTTGAGGCGTAAACACGTTGCCATTTCAGAAAGGGGCAGAAGTTAAGCGAAAGCATTCACCCCACATTGAGATCGATAACCTGAATTTGAGGCTTCGTGAGTCATCAACAGAAATATAGAAAATAATAGATGACGTTTATTGTAAGGAAACTTAACATGCAATGGTAGATTTCCATTTAACTACTTTAGCAGTCACTTCCGTTCTTAAAGAATGATTTTTACTACCCCCAAAATGACGTCTTTATTTAAGTAAATTTTCAATTGCTTTCTATAATATCAAAAGCTTTATTTTGATTTGCATATTCTTGAAGATGCAAAACAACATTAATTGAGTAAAGTTAATGCCATAATTAATTTAATGTATTAATTAAAAATAAATGGTGTAAAATTATCGTTAGCTAAAGTTCTTCTGCCTTTTCATGCTATAATTAAATCTAATTCTTTAAAATATTCAAATATTCATATATTTAGGACGCGCACGTAGAGTAGTGTTTATAGGCGCGTAATGTAGGCTCGACAGGTCGAGGTCGTTGTGTTTGCTTTGCATAAATCCTCTTACGAAATGCATGGATCCATTTCTTCTGCTCAGCACCCAGCTACATCACGAGAGAAGAAAAGATTGATTACGATTTTAATGTCCCTAATTATATGAATAAAATTATTTTGCACATTTTCGATTTAATTCCATCAATAAAAGCATTTAATTAGACGATTGTACATAAATTTTGAATGCCTTATTTTCAGTATCATGATGTGTACTAGTCTTCGTTGAGGCTTGTATCTCTCTTCGTACTGGTCTCCGTTCAGGCCTGTATCTCTTTCGTACTGGTCTCCGTTCAGGCCTGTATCTCTTCCGTACTGGTCTTCGTTCAGGTTTGTATCTCTCTTCGTACTGGTCTTCGTTCAAGTCTGTATCTCTCTTCTTACTGATCTCCGTTAAGGTCTGTATCTTTCTTCGTACTGGTCTCCGTTCAGGCCTGTATCTCTCTTCGTACTGGTTTTAGTTCAGGCCTGTATCTCTTTCGTACTGGTCTCCGTTCAGGCCTGTATCTCTTCCGTACTGGTCTTCGTTCAGGTTTGTATCTCTTTCGTACTGGTCTCCGTCCAAGCCTGTATCTCACTGGTCTTCGTTCAGGCCTGTATCTCTCTTCGTACTGGTCTCCGTCCAGGCGTGTATCTCACTTCTTACTGGTCTTTGTTCAGGCCTGTATCTCTTTCGTACTGGTCTTCGTTTAGGCTTGTATCTCTCTTCGTACTGGTCTCCGTTCAGATCTGTATCTCTCCTCGTAGTTGCCTTCAATCAGGTCTGTATCTCTCTTCGTGCTGGTCTCCATTCAGGTCTGTATCTCTCTTCGTACTGGTCTTCCTTCAGACATTATCTCTCTTCGTACTGGTATCTTTTCAGACCTGTATCTCTCATCGTAGTGGTCTTCGTTCAGGCCTGTGTCTCTCTTCGTACTGGTTTTCGTTCAGGCCTGTATCTCTCTTCGTACTGGTCTCTGTCCAGGCCTGTATCTCACTTCTTACTGGTCTTTGTTCAGGCCTGTATCTCTTTCATACTGGTCTTCGTTTAGGCTTGTATCTCTCTTCGTACTGGTCTCCGTTCAGGTCGGTATCTCTATTCGTAGTCGTCTTCGTTCAGGCCTGTATCTCTCTTCGTACTGGTCTTCGTTCAGGCCTGTACCTCTCTTCGTACTGGTCTCCGTTCAGGTGTGTATCTCTCTTCGTAGTGGTCTTCGTTCAGGCCTGTATCTCTCAAACTAACTGATCAGACTTTCCCCTCAACGAGAATTCTCTCTCCGACCAAATCTTTGCTTACCGTCCTCTGCCTATTACACTGCTTTGCTGGAAACTAATGGTCGGCTTCTGAATTGCCCAGTTGGTCAAGATTCATCCGGCAATGGGCAGCCTAACATTACTTTAATCTTTACCGTGATTGTTAATATAAGTCTGCAGCCGGAAATCTTCAATGTCCAGCTTATTTTCACTTTTTACCGAATGTTTTCATTTATCTCTTATTTCATTGTCTTTTGGTCACACCCCACTTAGGATTTGCTGTTGGTTATAAAAAGCGAAATACTTAAGACTCAGATAAAATCACTCATCATCCCCTGTGTGTTCGATACTTTGATTTAGCGGTGAGCAAATCCACCCAAATGATGTAAAATTAAAGGCATAATAATGTTAGTAATTTAATGTATTAATTAGAAATAAATTAAATTATAATGAAGATAACTTGCGTTCCTCTGCCATGCTAAAAATTTAAATGATTTTTAATATATTTATACAGCGTATAATATATTTATATAGCGTATAATAAATTTATATAGCGTATAATATGTTTATATAGCGTATAATATATTTATATAGCATATATACTGTTGTATAACCCAAAAAGTGTGTAGCAAAAAACCGATGATAAAATGAGTGTAAGCTTCGACGTCAATATATTACTGATTTTCACCAAATTTAAAATCTATGTAAAAAAAAAAACCGATAACATATCTAGAGTTTACAATGAAACACTGATTAACTTAGATTTTAGAAGTATTTTACAGAACATTTATCGTGCACATAGTTTTTATTTATGTTTTCCATTCTCGTTATATCAGTCAATTATGTGTTATGCGTGATACACACCTAGGCGATCATGTATCTTTCGATAAATGACTGACGAGGCAGATTTTTCCCACACTAGGTTGCTATTTCTTTCTGCGGTAGACCACTTGCTATTCAACGGTATAGAATCTGGTCTATCCTGCTATTTACCCATAGCTGCGGGGGGGGGGAGAAGAAGAAGAAGAGGATTCATACCTTTTCCAAGAGTATTAGCACGTAAGTACTGAATGTAATAGATTCGACTGCAATTCGAACTCGGCTCTCCGATTCCTCAATCCGAGGGGTTATCCATTACTCCATTGTGACTCCGTCTCATTATACAGAAAAAATATTTTTCGCACAAGTTTTTATTTTTCTGTAACAGAAAAATATAGCTAAGCTTCAGCGCCATTGATTTTCACATTTTTTCATTGTTTTCTATTCGAACAGAATTTTGTATCAAGCATTTTTCTTTTTACGCATGTCAAGACTGAAACTTCTTTCTGCAGATCTCCATGTTCTTGTAATATGGCCATGTTCTTGTAATATCTATGATACTTCCAGGAAAAAGTTAGACACAAAAAGACCCCAAAAAACAAACATAATGTATCTAATCCTAATATTATATTTTTATTATATTAATATAATATAATATTTTTTATTTAAATTCTATTCGCCTCTAATGTCTGCTATAGGAAAAGATTTATCAGATTTAGAATGCATTAAATCCTTACAAATAAGATTATACAGTGCAAGTATTTTTAGGAAGTAGACAGTTCAAGCTTAAAAAAAATCTTAGCTATTTTCATAATAAATTTCTCCTGTACGAGGCCCGAGAGCCACTCAAGTTAGAGAGTAGAGAGTTACTGAATGAAGTTGATTTATAGACATAAGAAGAGCAGATAAGAAGTTCATGTTATGAGGATATGTAGGATAGATAACGGTTGACACGAGACTTGAAGATTACAAAGATCGAGGAAGCATCCTCTCAGGAGTCTGTTCCACAAAACAGTGGCTATTGGGAAAAATCTATCCGAATGAAACTTCCTTATTATTAATGGAATACGGAGGGAATGAGGATGTTTCAACCTCGTCTACATAACATGGCGGGTCTTTTACTGTTGACATTGTAAGCAAACTCGCTTCTGCCTTAAGCTCTGAGTAGGCCGTAATAGTTCTTTTAATCTGTCTTATTTCCTGGGACCACAATCTCGTACACTAGCGCAATTATACAGTTATTGTGCACTACGCTGAGTTAAAGAACAGAATTCTTAGGACCAAAATAAAATAATGAATAAGAAGTGGCTGGAGCCATGAGTCAATGGCTTAATTTACCAGATTGCCATATTTGTAATCTGAGGGTTGAAGTAATTACAACGTTGCGAACAAATTACTTATTTTGGCTTCATTGTATCATTGTCCTGTCTGTGTCTGCGATTGTGCCAACAATGACACAATGTGTAGCAAGCTCGTCTCACAGACCAATTCGTTCGTGTTGAATGTTCGAGCTCCTCGTGCCAGACTAAGCTAATGATATAATTAACGTTTCACATGGCGGTTACGGTAATGGTCCATACGATCATCACTATTATATCTATATTATATCTATATTGTTGCTTGGGCTGTTGCTGATTTTTGCTGGCCTTGTTTTCTTGTTCAAATGAAGGCGTTTACAATTAATACCATTTGGGGAAAAGGGAAGGTTATGTTTCGGTCGCCAGCAGGCGAATGGAAGAAAGAAAGAAAGAACAAACGATCCTTCACATGCCCCAAACCTCGTCAAGCAAATTCTTCTATCCCTTTTTTCTCGTTATGTGTCCTAGAAATTTCAATTATCTCTTTATGTTTCTAATTATGAGTGTTCTTTTTGTTTTAATTTTCCTTAAAATTTCCTCATTGATCACATGTTCTATCTATGGTATTCACAACGTTCATCTATAGGATCATATGTCTGTTGGCTCAAATTTCTTTTTCATCAGTGGGGAGATTGTTCAACATTCAAGGCAATATAGGAGGATTGATATTATATTAGGTTGGTGCAAAAATAATGACGTAATAATGTCGTTTTTTGACGTTACAAAATACGCCAAAAAACGACATTATTACGTCATTATTTTTTGCACGAACCTAATATGTGTTTAGTATTCGTTTCTTTGTTTCAGAAGGTATTCGTTCTGTTTCTTAATATTTTGTTTTAGTTTTTGCAATAAATCTTTTGCTTTTCTAATGCATCTTCGGATTTCGGTGTCATATTTTCCGTTGTGTGTTATAATATTTGCCAGAGAGTTCAATATTTGTACTTGTTTGATTCTGGTGTTTCAAATTCCAAACTCGCATCTTGGGTCGTTCCTCTTTATAACGACCATATATTTTGTCTTCTCATTGTTGAAGTTTTAACAATGAAGTGTCGAAAAAAACAAAAATATTTTTGATAAACTCTAATAATATTTTATTATCCCCACAGAAAAATAAATGATTTGGTTTCGTTTGTTTTGCTTTACAGCATATCAATCTCAATGGGTTATTTAATGCTGACAAGATTTTTATTGCTGGTAATATTTTTTCTTCAAAAATGTATTGCTAGTAATACGTTTTCTTTCAAAAAATGCATTGCTGGTAATAGTTTTTTCCTTAAAAAATGTATTGCTGGTAACATTTTTTTCTTTCAAAATCATCTGCTGGTAATATTTTTCTTCAAAAATGTATTCCTGGTAATAATGTATTGCTGGTAATAATTTTTCCTCGAAAAATTTATTGTTGTTATTAAAACCTATTTTTACACTTTCATTGTGTTTTGACCCCAGTTTAGGGGTTAACTATTTGCCCATAGTTGCTAGAACCTCAGGTCAGGGTGGACCTGAGAACAACAGCAATTAAAAGGTGGTTCCACATGCCTCAAAACCTCCCGATCAGAGGTCTTGCTGTCGGACGTAGTTTATCGTCTTACCCAGGACGCGGACGTAGTTTATCGTTTTACCTAGGACGCGGACGTAGTTTATCGTCGTACCCAGGAGACGCGAAAAATAAATGCTTATTAAAATCGTTTTTAGTGTTGTATGTGAAGACTTTGTGAAAGATTATATATTACCCAAAATTTAAAGTGATCTTTAAATTAAGAAAATCATTTTTCTTTAAATTGCACATATGTGACATTATCCTTGTACAATAGTAATGAAAACACGAGTCCGAATCTCTGATGATAAACAATATATTTTATTCAACTCCGTCAGTTACCGCCGGCTAGCTTGTGTATATCTGGCCGCGAAATCTAGGAAACGTGCGGCTGGATTCCAGAAAGATACCGTCTCATATCTGGGGTTGGTCTTTATATATCTGCCTGTTACATAGTTTTTACTAAGCACGCACATTCCAGTCGCAACTGGGCCGATAAAGGTGCTCGCATTCAGTGGTGGGACTGGGTGTAAAAATATTGGTTGCTAGGAGGCCCATCCACAATTACAATGCTATCATTTAATTTTCATAATGAATAAATATAGACTTACGTCCATATCACGTTGAAACACTGTTTCGCGTACGATCACCGCAGTTAAGCAACGTCGAGCCTGGTCAGTACGTGCTGCAAGTTTGGATGTGCGGGTGGTGTAGTGGATAAAATCTCAAAATTGGAAATTGCAGGACCGAGTTCCAATTCCAATCTGGTCCGTTATATTCAATTAAGCGCAAATAGCCTTGGGTAATGTAAGAATCCACATTCTCTCCTCCAACTATGGGTTAATTAGTAAGATTTGTATCAGTAAGATTATTATAAACTCCAAAAAATTCTTACTATTTAAAAATAATTTATGGCTTTAAATAACTCGCAAAAGGTTAATAATCCTTAAAAAACATTTACATTATTCGGTTTATTGTTCTAATCTTTGTTGCCATATTTATCACGTTTCGGCCGTTGTACGCTCCGGCCTTTTTCAGGTGGTTGGAATGTCGAACTGAATCCTTAAGGACACATGACACAGTGGATAAAGGCGTTGGTTAGATCCAGTAACGGGACCCAAAGATTTGTGAGTTCAATACCTGGTTAATGCAGTGGAAAACTTGGAGCGGTGAATTAACAGGAGATAACTGATAACTGACATCCATTAGATATGCCACGTGGAACTAGATCAGTCTACCCCAGCGAGTGAAATAAAGGGTTCTGTTCGACATTCCAACATCTTGAATAAGGCCGGAGCGTACAACGACCGAAACGTTCCTTTTCAATGGATAGCAACTTGTAAATTTTGTCAGAGAGCAAATTTCTTAATCTAGTCTTTATGATCTTTGAAAACGTCCACTCGCATTGGCCGTCAGTAACTGACAGTGTGCAACTGACATTATAATGTTCTTATTTCTTCTTATTATTAAAATTTTGTTTCTTTATTGCATTTTTATTTGATATAGGGCACCCACTCCATCAGGGGCCAACTTGCCATCGGGCATGCTGACACCCTGGCTAGTCCGCTACTATTCACATTGTCAGGGCAACCAGTGCTATCGAGTGAATCGTCGATCTCCACCCCTAGCTAGAATGTCATCTCTCAGGTCAACACTACATCTGGTTTTACTGAAGGACACTGAGTGCAAAATATATTCTGGTATGAGCGAAGACGAGCCACATACTGCCCGTAAATTAGTCCATTTTCAAACTACAATTACAAATTGAGATATTAACGTTTCGTTTCAGTTTCCCGCTCATTTACACTTTTTATTGTGCTTTCTTTTTCAATATCCAACCAAGGCAAATGTTTTTTCATCTTGTTTGCAGTCTCATACTTTCAAATTCCGCAATACTCTCGATGTGAGATATCGAGGCAAGCAAATCATCGTCATCATCATCATCTGAGACCTGTTTTGGGTTACTCGAATATCGTCTTGGATCAACGGTACGTGTCAATAACTTCCACTTTTCACTTTCGCTACTTCTGCCTAGCGAAGAAGACGTAAGCGCTTTCCTCAAAGAACCAAAAAGGTATTTGATCTTTCAACCGGTAAAGATAACCACTTTTGAAAGGCTTGGCTCAACTCACAACGCAACAGACCACGGTGGTGAGGTATGTTGTTATTTCTGTCTCTTTTTTAGGCAGATCCACTGTAAAGATCAACTAGTGTTGTCTGCGCCAAAGTAGCTTTCGAGATAAACAGGGCGTTCTTACCGCAGTCTCGGTATTTTTCGTTTTTTTTTTTTTTTTTTTTTTGTTGTATGGTACACAACGCTGGATCGCTATACATTACTTCAAAGACAGGCATGTTGTCAAGAGGTATAGTGTGTGTATGTGTGTGTGCGAGAGAGAGAGAGAGAGAGAGAGAGAGAAAGAATGCAAGAGGAAGAGAGAGAAGAAAGCTAGAGGAAGGGGAAAGCGGAGAGAGAGAGTGAGAGTATGAAAAAGGAGAATGACGATAAAGAGAGAGAAAGAGAAAGAGTAGTAAGAGAGAGGAGGAAAACTAGTTTGCAAAAATGTGCAATAACTGCGTACAGAGAACATTATAACGAATGCGCAATTAATTACAGACCCCAACCCAATCAACATAAAAATAAAATTCTTTGAAAACAGCTTACGAAAGCCGAAAACTCTCAAAAGATATTGGCCAATTTAATGTCGAAATTTTCCCCGGGTACCATAAAAACGATACAAACCGAAAAAAAAAAAAAATAATGTTTTTTTTTCTTTTAAGCATATCACCCCAAGCAAGGCGGAAATGCCACTAGCATGCAAGCATGGGGTTACAGAGAGTGAGAGTAAGAGTCAAAAGGCATTGTTCGGGGGAAAGGATAAAGAGAAGGATGGGGATCAAGATCAAGACATAAAAATATGTCAATTGATATTATTTTTTTTTTTAAGCATATCACTCCAAGCAAGGCGGGAAGCCACTAGGACGCAAGGGGTTACAGAAAATTTAGAGCAAGATCAGATAGGAGTGATAGAAGAAAGGATGAGGAGAAGGGTAGTGGATAGATCAAGGCAAGTGGAGATGTCGATTGACATTACACTTGAATAGCTGGAGATTATAGCTCTCAGGGAAACTGGAATAGGGAAGGGAGTTCCACAGGCGAGAGATGCGAGACATGAAGCTATTGGATTAGAAGAGACGGCTACATTTAGGAGTTTCGGCAGTGAAGGGGTGAGAGCGGGATGCCAGCCTCGTAGGGCGCTTGAAGTCATGAAGTCTGGGAACCAGCGAATGCAGCTACTCGGAGCAATTGCCATGAAAGTATTTGTAGAACAGACAGAGAGAGAGAGAGAGAGGCGACGGCGCGTCTGTGAGAAAGTGACTGTAGACAAGATGCCAGAGCAGGGCCAATTATATTGCATATCCGCCTCTGGAGCCTATCAAGAACCCCGAGACGAACAGAAGGGGCACCAGACCATATATGGCAGCAATACTCCATACTTATACTAGATATCCATACTTATATTGGAATATTTGAATATAGCTATCAGAGAGCCAAGTAAGAGAAAGGGAGTTCCACTGTCGGGAAGTGCGGGATAAGAAGCTGTTGGATTAGAAGAGTCGGCTACATTTAATCGTTTCGACAGTGAAAGGGTGGGACCGAGATGCCAGACTAGTAGCACGCTTAAATTCATGCAGTTGGGGAACAAGTGAAAGTATCTCCTCAGAGCAGTTGCCATGAAAATATTTGTAGAAAAGAGAGAGTGAAGCCACATCAGGTCTTTGAGAAAGTGATTGTAGACGAGATGCCAGATCAGGACCTATCACATTGCATATCCGTCTCTGTATTTTGTCGAGAACCTCGGGATGAATGGCGGGGGTACCAGAACGTATATGACAGTAGTATTCAATGCAAGTACGAATGGTTGATTTGTAGATTTGAAATTCATAAGACACACCTGAGGCATAGTAATAAATACGCATATGAGACAATGTAATAAACGAATACACCCTACAATAAATCCATGTACAAGCCGCTATAACGAATGCCTACATGCATTGCTTAAAAAGTCATATACGCCAAATAAATTGCGAGTTTAAAGTTCAGTGAGACATGTTACAAACATGTTTTGTCAACTCACTTCCAAATTCATACGAGGTGGTAAAACATTTTATAGTAGAATTACCAACAATAAATTTTATAGCAAAATGGTCAACTACATCTTATCTGTAGTTGAAGGCATGCAATTGTGCTCAGAATATATTTAGTTGAAGGCATACAGTTGTGTTCAAATTATTTCAATTTTGGCATTAAATAACCAATAGAGTTTGATATGCCGGTAAACAAAATCAACGAACGAACGAACCAAATTTATAAAATTCTATGAAGCTGACTTTCGTTAAGGCACTGGGTTAGAATAAAGGCATTGAAATAAAGGCATTGCCGCGGCAGGTGACTAATCAAATGTCATTGGATATTCAGACATATTGAGATATATAATTCTATAATTATTAGGTGGGTGCAAAAATAATGACGTAATAATGTCATTATTACGTCATTATTTCTGCACCCACCTAATAGCTTATCAAAGATAAAAGTTCGATGACTTAATGACGTAGTCGAGTGAGGCGAATACGCATAAACTAGTCGCATGGTTCAATGGCGCGTTATCATTACGTAACTTTAACCAAGGAACACACATGTATGAGAACATGAAGACAATATGTATACTCATTGGCCCCTTTTATTTCTGTCCCTATTTTTCTTTAGTGTAATTCCCCATCCCTTCCCTCGTTAGGTGATCAGTGATGTCAGTTCTCAGGTAGATGCAGGATGCCTTTCGTTTCGCGTGTGTGTTTTCGTATTTGTTGTTGTGTTTGAATGAATGCGTGTTTGTGAGAGTGCTTTTTTTATACTATTATAACCCCAGATTTTTTAGGTCCAGTTAACTGATGTTTCTGACACATTTAGGGATTGTGTTTCTTTTTTATTACTAACCTTATTTTGTTTTGTTTTCATGTAAATCGTATTAATTTATATTGTAAATAATCATTGGAGTTTTTAAATTGTTGTTTTATCCAGAGCAAGACTTTGAAATGTACATATGGGGACTAGTTAGGATTTCATAGAGACATTGGGGTATTCTGGTGTATGTAGTAAGAAATGTAGGAAAGAATCTGTTTTTTGGTGTTAGGACTATTGTTGGTATGTTTGGGTCAGTATTTGTGGCTAGTTAAGTTTAGAATTAAGACAGAAGAAAACAATCCTTTTCCCCAATCCCCCTTTTGGCATTGGGCCATATTTTGTACCATCATACAAATAAATATCTATTCGCGCTAAGGTATTTCTTCCATATCTTTCTGTTTGGTTTAAGATTGTTAAATGTAATAACATGATTCGGGTAAAGAAACTACAGCCCTTGTTCAATTCAAATGCATTATATTATAAAGTTTGTAGGATGAAAAAGAAAAAGACTACGGTTACAGGACTTTGCCGATAGCTTTGTAGGGAAAGGATGACTTTGCCAGTAGTTTGGAGGGTAAGGATGAAGGTAATAAAATAATTACTAAAACCTGAACCTTGCCATCCTCTGTGCTAAGCTCTTTGACAAAGGAATGGAGGGGAGTCAATTGAAAGTGATGGAAAGGAGAAGAAAAAGAGAAGTGTTTTTTCTATTACAATAAATTGTTCTGATAAACGTGATTTTTAAAAAAATGAATTTTCGAACCAGTTGTCCGCCAAAATCTTTCGGGTAAACCGAAGCCAATCTTTTGGCTATAAAAATTCCTGCAAAAAGACCATCAAGTTTTCGTGTTGTATTTCACTAAGTATCTCTCGTCATTTTCGTTATGATGTGCTTTGTTGTCGCTTGATCTCCATTGTCGCTTAACCAAACCCATAAAAAATATACATTAATAGTTGTTTTTTTTTTTATACTTTCACGTTGATACAGCCGTAAAAAGAGATTCCTGTCGGCTATAGCGGTTGAACAGATAGGTGCTTCATCTGCTATTTCCGAAGTTGCACAAAAGCATCTTTTACCCAAGAACAAAGTTCAATGGCACAATTTTTTATATGCAGTTTAAAGATTTCACTCCAAGAGGCGTTGTGAAGAAGTAAAAAAATCACTCACTCAAGAAATAGATACAAAATCTACTTGTATTTCTTTTAATTATAACTGTCATGAGAAGATGATTTTAATTTTTAAGGAGAAAAAGGCCAAAATAATTATCACTGTCCATTGTCTATGGCAATACAAACCCACCGCAATGTGTCTAAAACTCTTTCGGGTGGCCCACTGGAAGTACATGCAGCGACATGGCACTGCAAGTACCCCGATATTATGCGACTATTGATCAGGGCAGCCTCTCTAAGCGCTACTAAAGGGTTCGGGATCTTTACTACAAGACGGGATGAAGTAACCAGAAAGCTACCAATCTCGTCCCCACAAAATGGCACGTCGCAGTCACTGATCATTTTGATCATTAAAATTAAGTTTAAATCTATAGAAAGGAACCGGTAAAACCAACAGGAAATAAAAGATAATCAACTGTTCCTGTTAAATAAACATGAAAGGATTACAAGCCGGGCGATACGCAAATATATTTACTCCTCTTAAGCTGTTCACCGCACAGGGGAATGGGTGTTTTTATCGAGACATCATCTCACAGGATGTTACCGACGAATGCTTTAAACTTTTTTCCCCCGTTTCTCTGCTTCGTTTTTGGTAATGCCTCTTTCGCTAACCTAATTTGTATTCGGATTTCGGTGCCACTTTTTCTATCCTCTGCAAAAAAAAAACAAAAAAAAAACAACAAAAAAAAAAACAAAAAACAAAAACACTTCCCAGATATTTAAATTTCTACACTTGCATTGATTTTAGCAGATGGAAATATTTCTTATAAACGTCCGAACTAATGCTATCATCTTGATACAAATTTAGTTACAGGGAAATTGCTCGAAGAGGAAACTGTCCTTTGTTCACTTATACCAATTTTGTTAAGCCATCGATGGTCGACGCCCACGTCATAGTCAATAAAAGCATTAAAAGCAAAAGTTTTGTAAAGCCCCCTACAGCGTTCCTTTTTGCATTCATTTCATCCTCGTTTTTTTTTTGTTTGTTTTTTTTGTCTACCCTTTCTTTTTTATTTCTCCTACTCGTTTTTCTTCCTCATTCTGTTGTCAGGTGTTTTCAATGAGTAATGTATTCAGAACACTTGTCTGATGCTTGCAAAGATTACATTTGATGGACCGTTGGAGGAGAAGTAAGTCAATATTTGACCTTGAACGAATTCCTTAACGTTTAACCAAGCAAAAAGTAGCATTAGCTCTTGTATTGTGGACGTTTCACATGAAGGGTAATCCTATAGGGCTTGGTAGCGTATTCATGTTGGTGGGTAGGTTTCTTTTGTTCTTCAAATTCAGGAAGTAAAATTGCTACTCACTATTTCTCAACGATGTGAGGGGTAACAGGGAACTGATATTGTTGGGACAAAACGAGACGAAAGTGTCGACGATCAATACATACTTTAAAGCTGGAGAGGTTGGGGTAATGATTGCAAAGACATATATGTCTAAAATATTCATTCTAGTGTCAGCTTAGCGGAAATTTGTATTCATTTATAAAGATTATGAGATTATTATTGATGTTGGGTTTATCTTTGTTTGGCACAAGGCCCCGTTTATGGGGCACTTTTAATTTAAGGTTAATTGCACCAGTCGAAAAGTTCTATCGAGGTAGAGCTATCCGTTTAAGCTAATCATGTCAAATGTGACTTTAAAACTCTAGCGAGGACAAAATATAATAACGTACAATATTTTTTTAATCGTTTCACGCCAGGCAAGGCGATAATGCGACTAAGACGCAGGGGGGGGGTTCTACAGGGAAGGAACATGTGGCCGAACATTGTTTTCAAGAAGATTGGACCTTGTCTTCTGGAAATATACATTGCAATTTCTGATATATTTGATCGATTACTTGGCAATATTTCTCAGCTGTGATTGTTTCACTGAGACTCGGAAAGCTGTGATGAATAAATACTGCTTCAGACCATCAATCATCATAACCTCATTTTAGTGGAACTTTGACCTTGGTAAGGGTTTAGGAATTTCATTTCGATCCAACTTTTTTCCGCAACTACGTCGGTTCTCACATAGGATCTATTTCTTATCACGCGGCACAAAGCGATCGAGAAATAGGTCATTTTTGTTTCGCAAAATTAAAAACAGCCGAACAGACTTCATAACAATTCTTTTGGTTTCCATTCGATTCTTGTGACACCTATTTGTCCATCTTCTTAGACTTTTCAATTTTATTCAGAAATTGATCCAATCTTTGCACCTAGTTCTATTGCAAGCTCTCGAAGTAAGGATTTGCCTTCATTAAGGTTTTCAATTTCTTATTTTTAATGGAAGGCTAATAATCAAAGACGTTTCTAATCTTCAAGGCAGACTTCTGAATTTCTGAAACCAATGTTGCACTGCCCATTTGTTAACACATCCTTCTCACCAAATTTTATTCATGTTTAGAGAAGTCTAAGCAGAACGACGGCCCATATTATATGCATAAAAGGAAATTTGACGAAATTCCTGAAAAAACATGTATGTAATAAGTGAAAACAGTTGTGACAAAATGTAGATAAAATACTCTTTAAAGCAATAAGTTTTACCTGTTTGCATGTTTTTTACATTTAAAAAATAGACTAAAATATACAATAACGAAATTAATTTCTGCATTAATTTCTGAACAACTTAATAAATTAATTGTATTTTGTTTTTTTATATGACTTATATTCGATATTCAATTAATAATGAAAGAGTTAAATCAAGTAATGTAGCCTAACATTAGCCAATTCAAAAAGAGTAGATATGTTTAACTATCGTTCGGTTCACACTTCTCCCCGGTCTTTTTTAACAGGAGTAGAGGTTCACACTTAGTTTCTTTTTTAGGAGTGGGTTTCTGGTCCCTTCTAAAGTCTACATCAACTCCTTATTCCTAACGTCTTCGTCTTAAATCTGAAATTTCATTCACTAATTAAATCTTGACCTCTTCAAAAATAGAATTGGCTGTTAATTTTTCCTGTTACCTTGTCCTTTCTTACGCTAATACAACTCCATACAGTAACCCTCTACCTTGAGTGGTCATGTATTGGGTGAACATTAGTAAAAAAAAAAAAAAGAAAAGAAGATAGATTGGTAGATAGATAGATAGATAGATAGATATGAAGAAACTGAGATAGCCTGCCGCCCGGTTCATGCTCCTCCCTGGTCTTTTGAACAGGGGTAGAGGTTTTAAGCTTTGTTCCTTCTAAAGTCTACTTCAACTCTATACTCCTAACGTCTCCTAAACTCTGAAATTTGATTCCCTAATTAAATCTTCAAGTCTAGAAATAGCTATCTTTCCTGTTATCGCTAATACAACTCCGCACAGTAATCCTCTACCATAACTGGCTCTTGGGCTTTGTATTGGGTGAACATTAGTTAAAAAACAAACAAAAAACAAACAATAATTTAAAAAAAAATGAATGAGAAGGTGTGTGGCTCGCGTTGCTGGTAATGAACGTAGCCGGTTATTATATTTACCATCATCGCAAGCTTTTTCTGAAAAGGGAATGCTTCTCTTTCCTTGCGAACTGAACATCTAAATAAGACTGTAGTTCAGTCAGCCCCAAAATTCTTGAGTTGATAATGACTCTTTGAAATGGAGTTAATCTTTTGAAGAGGTTACTTGTAAAACGAGGTAACGGTTCACGTACGAGGTTAGGTTCGCTTTATATCAAGCGTACTTACCTTTCGACAATCGCCTTTTACATAAAATTAGATGAAAGAGGAAAAGATATTTTTCAAAAATGATACTGGCAAATCAAGTAGCTGAAGAAAAAGATCTTATGTTCCCCCATGAATCATTCCAACGAATCATTTTTGTTCTTTGTAGCGTTACTCACTAACAGTCTATTCTGTTTGCAGGAATAACCATTAAATATTTCCTTTTCAATGAAATCAAACCCAGGAATAATTGCTTTTCTTTTTTTTTTTTTTTTGAAGATTCTATTTAGGGTGAGATATTGTTAAGATGTTCTGGAGGTAGCCATCATTTTCTTTATTTAGAATTCGCTTAATAAATCCATGACTACTTGCTCGAAAGATAACAATAGGTTTGATTTCTATCGAGAGTTACAACAAAACTTTAGATGATATTCTCCGGTAGACGTTAATTTCACAGTTTGTGAATAAACATAACTATGTACCCACTAAAATAACATTTATAGTAATAAGAATTATATATATATATATATATATATATATATATATATATATATATATATATATATATATTGTAAGAGCATGGACGCAAATTTAACGTAGCTGAATTAGCGATCAAGGCACTTAGTTCAGCCACAATAAATTTGCATCCAGACTCTTACAATATATCACCATTCTTGGTAGATTATATATATATATATATATATATATATATATATATATATATATATATATATATATATATATATATATATATATATATATATAAATTAAGGCTGGTAAATATATTTAATATTGTTTAATTAAAGAACACCATTTACTTAAATAAATTTTATTTGTTAAAATAAGGTATAAATAGAAAATATATTAAATAATTAACGGACTTAGTCCATTTCATCGTATATATATATATATATATATATATATATATATATATATATATATAGTTTTAAGCCATTATATTTATGGTTTAAAGTGCTCACTATCAGGGATATAAAGGTAAACATTGAAGAGGCGATAGACTGTTTCATGCCAAACGCAATCGTCATGGTCTGACGATTTGGCATGGAACAAACTGTCGCCTCCAGGTATTGACTTCAGTGTCCTCTTACATGTCCTCTTATATATATATATATATATATATATATATATATATATATATATATATGTATGTATGTATGTATGTATGTACGTATATATATACATATATATATATATATATATATATATATATATATATATATATATATATATATATATATATATAACATATATATATGAAATAGACAGACAGAGAGAGAGAGAGAGAGAGTAAGAGAGAATGAGAGAAAGTGAGAACGGAAGCTGTTTCGAGTCCATGCTTTAAACTTGGTGTAAATAATGATTGGATCTTGGAGAAGTTCTAACGTAACTGTTTATTTGTGGGAAAGCATCATCAAATGTTTTTCTCTTATTAACATTATTTGGTTTAAGATTAGAATTTATCTTTTGTTATCGTTATCCGGACAAGTGAAGAGTTGTTCAGCCTAAGTAATAAATGGTTTTACTTAAAAAAAAAAAGAAGTCAAATATTAACGTGAAAATGTATATTGAAAGTGTACTTATTTCGGAATCCTCTACAAAAAAACTTACGTCCAGGATTACACAGTACATATCGTTTCCTTACAAATCTACTGCTCATACAATGTGGGCAAATTAAAAACAATAGCAATAAACATAAAAAAAAAACAAAAGTTAAATAATTCGAAACAACAGATATAATAATAAAACTTAAAACTGTGTGTCTTTTTATCTTTGACGTTTTGATGTAAACTGTAACATGCGTTGGTCGTATTTTCTCAACCTCTATATATTTTTATATATAAAAATAGATTCTATTAATAAAACCGGTAATCGTTTGAAGAAATTCATTCTCGGAAGGTTTTCCATTTTGACATTTACTTACCAATTATTTAGAACTTGAAACCTTCCACATCCGCAGTCTTCAACTCATTCTTGGATTGTCATGGCAAGATCAAATACCGCGTCAATATTCTCTAACGTAACAGAAGCAGAAGCATTGAGGCTCTTATTATCCAACGACAGCTCAGGTGGACTGTTCATTTTATCCGGATGTTCGAAAACAGTATCCCAAAGAAGATCCTATATGGCGAACTTCCGGAAGGCTAGCGCTACGGCGGAGGACAGAAAAAAAAAAACGCTTCAAAGACCACCTGAAAGGAATGCTAAAGCAGCGCGGTATCGCTTGTAACACGAAAGATAAACTGAAGGCAAGAATTATGACAGCATTCACCAACTTAGAGAAGGAGAGCGCCCAGAAGAGTTGTAGGAGATTTGTCTGAAGGCCGTGGTTGAATAAATTTACTCTTTAGTATTTCAAGATATTTTTGTGTAATTTTGGTAAATATATTTCTTAAAATGAGATTTCAGTGTTATTTTCATTTTTGCGTAATTTAGACGACAATTTATCCGTCGCATATACATATATATATATATATATATATATATATATATATATATATATGTATATATATATATAAATATATATATATATATATATATATATATATATATATATATATATATATATATGTATATATATATATATATATATATATATATATATATATATATATATATATATATATTTACCGGGTGTAACAAATCGTGTAACAGCAAAATTGTCCAATTGTCAAATTAGAGCTTTGAACCGTTGTATCTTAGAAAGGAATAAAGATATTGAATATTTCCGAGATTTTTATGATATTATTTGACTCTACTTTGAGCAATAACAGTGTATAATTAGTCTCCAACCTTAACAGAAGAATCGTGATGAAATCGATCATAAACGAAAATGACATGCTCATCATTAATTAAATATAGTTAAGGATCGGAAGCTCATGAAGGATTGAAATACTGTTCAAATATATAAATATTATTTCAGGATCAATTTCCAACTTATTCAAGATGATCTTCGCCCTCTCTAGCATTCTAACTTTCTGTCCTGTAGTAATAAGGTGCTTCACAGGTTTAACGTACGATTTCATCTTTTTTCACTGCTCTTCAGACTGTCATAGCTGAAATTCTTCTCTCATGTGGCAAACGCCTTATGAATTGATTTGGATCTTTTTTAAATGATCTCTTTAGCTCTAAGTTGAAATGATGATCCCTCTTCCTGTTGTGACCTCCTGATCCAGTTTTCCTCTCTACTGGTCCATCTTTTAAACTTATTCTCCAATCTCTGGATGGCTCTTGAATGGATTTGAAGATGGAAGCTACAGTATGAATGTTGGTACCATTACTGAAGGCCTTAATGATCTTTTTCCTCTCACCATTGCTCAGTTGGTAAGACAGTGGGTCTGACGCAAAACGATTTTAACCTGTTCTCTTTTTAACTGAATAATTCAAATGGTTTTTCAGCGATTTTTATGATAAATGGTTTCAAGATGGCTAAACGTTATATCTAAAAACCTGGAAAAAAGGAACTCAATTAGTTTAGTGTTTCCTTAAATATTAAACATTTTGTGGGATGGACAATCATACTGTTATGCAAATTGAGTTCTCTGGGCCGCTGGCGTATTTTGTATAGAGAAAAACGATGGCGCAGGGATAAGATATCTGACTGATGTCGAGTTTCAATATTGGCTTGAAGCAATTGGACGTCCAGCCACACTGAGGAGCGAAACAGCCTATCTGTGGATGACTATATATATATATATATATATATATATATATATATATATATATATATATATATATATATATATATATATATATATATATATATATATATATATATATATTATTCCAGACGTTATTATAGTGGAATAAAAATCTCGGATTAAATCTATCTATATATATGCAATTTTACAGATCATTTTTTTTTAAATGTTCTTACTTTTAATAATATTTTGTCATTGAAAATTTACCAGGAACAAATTAAATATTCTTTATGCTACTAATTGCTAAATTGCTATTACGCATTTACGTTACATGAGCGATCTTGTTGAAAATGAATATCGATACACATATAAAGGCAATAATAAATATACTGTAAAAAAGAGTTTCCTTCTTTGGATATATATATATATATATTTTAAGACATTTTTATGTTTATACATTCTTTTTATAGATACAAATATTTAAGTAAATGCTCTGTTTTTAATAAACAGTATTAAACAACATTTAGTGGCCTGAATGTCCGAGAAATTTTCACAGAAAATATTCGTCATCCGACAGAATATTATTATAAACAGAGCATTTACTTAAATATTTGTCTCTATAAAAAGAATGTATAAACATAAAAATGTCTTAAAATAATTGTCGGACTTTGTCCATTTCATAATATATATATATATATATATATATATATATATATATATATATATATATATATATATATATTGGTGTTGGCTGTAAATTACCGACGCGACCAGTATGATACAAAGTAAGGTGGTGGTAAATGCCGGGGATAGTTGCGCCAATCTTTGATGTCTGGTGGGTCTTTCTTCCTTTGACAATTACTATTTGAAGAATTTGTTTTTCTTACCTAGGCTGGAGCATTGTATAAAGCGCATTCATTGACAAAAGACATCGATCGGCTTTCAATATGCAGATACCTTCATCTATTCATTGTACTCATAAACTTGAAATCTTTCATAAAAAAAGATGACACATTCACTTCAAGAGTTATGCCACCCACTCACCTGCCAATGGAATGTTACAAAAGACGGCGAGTAAATTGCTTACTCTTGAAAGATGAAGACGACACGCAACAGACAGTAACTAATGTCATAGTCAAAAGTAAACGAAATATAAGCAAAACTAATTGTAAAGACAGGTGTAATGGTTGCAGTGTTACGAAAAGCCACGTTTGAAAGTATTCTCTCTTGGACAGCAATACAAACCTTTTCTTTCTTGTCTTTAAATGAAATAGCAAACGTGCCGTAATACAATCTTCTTAATCAGTTTTCGCTTGTGGCAATGAAGATTGTTTACAATAAAGATTTCTGTTTACAGAAGAATCCAAACAAATAAGAAAAAAAAAAAGACAAAAGTCTAACAAGTGTGGCAGGGATGGTAAATCGGCTTTAATTGCTCAATTTGTTTAAACGCAATTTTATGATTTTTTCAAAGCTTTTGTGGTGCCATACTTTTATTGGTGAATCATTGGCTACAATAAAGTTTATATTTTTTAATCAAGTTCACTTCATAAAAGGCGTTAAAGCCAGAGACACAAGGGGTTACTCGGTGTGAAAAAATTAAAAAACAGAAACATTTCTAAGGAGCGGTTACAGAAGAAGAGTAATCAAGATGACAGTAGATAGTGTTTGACATTGCATTTAAATTTTTGAAGATTAATGTTGGCTGGAAAGTATGGAGCCGGGAAGGAGTTTCACAAGCGAGAAGTGCGAGAAAAGAAACTGTTAACATAGAATTTACGGTTACATCTAGCGAACTTAACTGTATATCGATGAGAACTTATCGCCAGTCTAGTGCTGCTTTTAAATGCATACTACGTACTATAGGGAAGAGTTCATCCGTACAATTACCGTGAAAATATTTATAGAAAAGGTACTGGGAGACAACTTTACGGCGGTGCGAAAGTGACTGAAGCCGAGACGTATGTCCACGACATGTGATATTCTTCTTTGAATTTTATCAAGGATCTCTAGACATACAACAGGAGAACCGGGCCATATGTGTCAGCAATAATTCTAAGCATAGACGATTGGTAGATATGTAAGAAATATTTCTGGAGAGAAAACATGTCTAGCACGACACAGGGAACCAACTTTCTTAGCAGTTTATTCTTCCACTTAATGTTAGCCGAGAAAGTTAGACCTAGAAGCTACAACGAGTTATTCTCCTGGAGGTTAGCATCAGCCATACTGATAGAAGGCAAAGAGAGCTATCTCAGATGATTAATGGAGAGCAGTTAAATTTTGCAGACGTTAAAATTAACAAGAGAGCTTTTTCTCCAGTTAACAACAGTCGTTTTGGACATCAGTAGCCAATTTGACCGCATGCTATTAAGGAGAGTGGACAATAGAAGAACAAGAATTAAGAAGACAGTAGATAACGGTTAACATTGTATTTAGATTTTTGAAGATCAAAGTTGACTGGGAAGCAAGACGTCGGAAGAGATGTCCACAAGCGATAGAAGAATTTGTTAGCATCGAACTGACGGTTACATCCTGCAATTTCAACTATAAAAGGATGAGACCTTGCCGCCAATCTAGTACTGCGTTTAAATTCGTGAAAGTCGAGGTAAATTGTGGAAAGTTCATCAGAACAATTACCATGAATGTATTTATAGAAAAAGTTCAGAGAAGCTATATTACGGCGGTGTGAAAGGGACTGAAAGCGAGATGCCAGATCAGGACAAATAACACTGCAGATTCTTCTTTGGATTTTATTAAGGATCTCTAGATATATAGTAGGAAAACCAGTAATGTGGCAGTAATATTCAAAGCATGGACGAGTGGTAGACTTATAAATATGTAAGATAGATTCCGGAGAGAAAAATGTCTAGCACGTCACAGTGAACCAAATTTATTAACAGCTGATATAACAATGGATTCAATATACTCTTCGCACTTCATGTCAGCCGAGAACGTTAGCCCGTAAAGGTGTAACGAGTCAGTCTCCTTGAGGTTAGCATCAGCCATACTAATGAAAGGCAGAAACGAGTCTCTCACGTGATTATTAGAGAACATCTTAGTTTTGGAGGCGTTAAAATTAACAAGCCATCCTTTGCTCCAGTTAACAACAGACTGAAGGTTGTTTTTGACATCAGCTGCCAATCTGACCTTATCAAACAGATCAGCGTTACCATCGAGACAGAAGTAAATGGTAGTGTCATCAGTACAGATATCAAGAGAGCTGATACCATCGGGAAGGTCATTAATGAAAATTAAAAACAAAATACGACTAAGGATAGAGCCCTGGGGAACGCCGACATTAATACGAAAGGATCTGGAAGCGTGGTCATTCAGGATAATTTTTATTTCACTATTTGGCAAGAAAGACTGGACGTGTTGAAAAATTTGTCAATTTGTGAAGAAGACCTGTGTATCAAACCGTATTGAAAGCTCTCACTGTTCTTATCTAGAGCTTGATACATTCTTTCCGCAACTATCGTCAGTATGTCGGAGTTAGCTACTTCTTAATTCCCAAATTGTCACTAGGGGTCATTCTCCCTATACTGGGCGACTTCTCGCCTCGATCTCTTTTTCATTTCAGCAGCTACAAAGTAAGCTCTCTTAGAAGATCCGCGTCTTCACATTGGTGGGAGACGCCATGAACATTATACACACATACACGTACGTAAGAACATTCGCTTATATACGGACATTCACCTAAATACGAGCATTCACTAAAGAACAGACACAAACGTTCACACACACACAAATATTATTGTCTATGTTTATTTTAAAATTGTTTTGTTTAATACATATGTTTATATATATATATCGGTCTTGTTTGTCTTTACGTCTTCAGTTGGACTTAATTCAAGTCCGGCCATTTTCTTGTAGTTGGACCTTTTAATATTCTACCAGGAGTTACACAAGTGTTTCTAATACAAGAACACGCAAATCCACACGTTCCTCTACAAGTACATCAGCACTTGACTTGGAGAAACGAAAGCTGTATAAGGTTGACTGGAAAAAGACCCTGTGATGTGAGAGGCTTAATCAATTCAGCATTGATTAGGGTCACTAGTAGTTTACCAAAAAGAGGTAGAAGATCAATAAACCGTTAAATGGAAGTGTCTTTATTATTTTGTTGTTTCTTTTCATTGTTTTATGGTCAGTTATTTTGATTTTGTTATCAATAAAGAGAAATTATTTTTCATATTGTCTCTTCGTTGTTCATCGGCGTTCTGCTACTGGTATTTTGATCTACTGAAGTTGAGTTACTGACTTGAATGTCTATTTTAAATTTCGTTATTTTTATCTTTACGAAGTCAAAATTTGAAAATCACGCACATAATAGAAATAAAAGAAGAGATATGGCTTATAAAAAACAAAGAAAACAAAACTCGTCCTGGGTAAGACGATAAACCACGTCCAACAGCAAGGCCTCTAAACAGGAGGCTTTGAGGAGCGTGAAACCACCTCTTAATTACTGGTGTTCCCAGGTCCACCCTAACTCGGAGTGGTAGCACCTGTTAGGGTCCCAGCTATGGGCAAATAGTTAACCCCGAAACTGGGGACAAAACACCATGGAAGTGTAAAAATAGGTTTTAATACCAGAAATACTTTAGAAAATTATTACCAGCAATACATTTTTGAAGGAAAAATATTACTAGAAATAGATTTTTGACAAAGCAAAATATTACCAGCAATAAAAATTTTGTCGGTATTAAATAACCAATTGGGGTTAATATGCTGTAAAACAAAACAAACCAAACTGAAAACAAAACAAAAGCTATTTTGAGCGTTTTTTTCTTCCTATAGACAATTTGTGGAGTTTAGGGAAGGCTGCAACTTGTCTAAATGACGTTGATGTGGCTTCAGGATCAAGTGAGTTTTACGGAGCCTTGACGTTAGCTGACGACCTTTAAGATGAACTTCTTTACAGAGCTAACGTTTTTATAATGCCATCTGCTTTCAGGACTGAGTCGATCAAACCTCCACAGACTTATTTATCTTCATCATCAATGAAACACCATGACGTTTTAAGAAAGATAATAGAGTGATTCCCAGTTCCCTTTTCCACAGTTTGAATTTAGATTATTCCTCCTCCTAGATTGACTGCTCTACAAGGGTAGAGAGTTCAGTCTACCTTACTATTTAACTGATAACCAGATAGATAGATAGATAGAAAGAGAGAGAGAGGAGAGAGAAGCAGAGACAGAGACAGAGTGAGAATGGCTACATACATTAGTGCGAAAATGAAATGAACAGACTAAGCCGGAATTTGAAACTGGATCGCTAATTTTACTTTTCGATCCTATATAACTCCGTCTCTGCTTCCATTTCGTAGATCTATCGCCCCCTGTCCCAGTGTTAAGAAAAACAAAAGTCATATTCTTGGTGTCGTCACTATATGGTGTATTTGATCTTCACGCTACGTGCATCTCGACATCTGCAAGTCGAGAGGCAACCAGATTGCACGGTTGCTGTAATTCTGCTGAGATTGTAGGCGTGACATTCCCGCGGTCGTAGTAAATTTTTTGTCTCTGCTGAAAACCAATTTCACCGCACAAACCAACAAACTTTGTTGATAATTAAGAACGGGTTTATTGTAGCGGCCTCCGTAAAAAAACGCGATAAACGTGTTTAAAGCATTTATACCCACTGTCCCTATTTTTGCAATGATGGCCATTAATAGGTAGAAAACTATAATTAATACTCATTTTTTATTTATAAATCTCGGTACTGTCAAAGAAACATGATACCTAAAATTTAAAATGAATTTTTAAAAATGAAAAATCTTTCTTGAAGCTTTTATTTTAGTTTTAATTTCAAGCTAATAGCTTAAATATAATATTTCCAATAATCAAAATACAGTGCTGTTCGATAAAAGTGACTCACCTGATTTTTTTTACTTAAAAATTTTTTCGCCGATTGTTTTTGGGGTCAAACTAATTTTTAATCTTACTAATATAAAGACCCCCTTCTCGACCACCTAGTAAAAAAGTTTATTCACCCTAAGGTATTCTATTGATAATTATAATTTTGGATATAAATGAGATTTAGGGAAAAACTCTGTGCAAAAAATGTGACTCACTTATTTCCTGCAACTAGCAATCAATAGAAACATAACCGAACAGCTTTAAATAAAGAATAATAGAGATATAATTTATTTATAATAGGTAATATAGTTTGAAATATTTAATAATCTATGGGTCCTTTATTTTAAATAACCTTTTCAACCCTTTTTGGCATTGACTTGATTAGGTTCTGGCAAATCTCATCTCCAAGCATTGAATTCCATTCGGATATGAAATTCACAATCAAATCCTCTTTGTTGCTTAACTGCTTTTTCGAGAGCCTGTACTTTATAAGTTTTCTATGGGGTTGAGTTCAGGAGATTGGGGAGGCCATGTCATAACACTCACCTGCTTCTCATCAAAGTATTCCTTCATCAATTTTGATTTGTGACAGGGAGCATTATCCTGCATAAAAATGAGCTTGGTGGGGTCGATTTGCACCCTTTCAGCAGAAGGGAGCAGACAAGACTCTAAAATTCTCTTGTACTGCTTGCTCCTGAGGGTCTTTTCAATAGGTTTTAAGAAACTAGTTCAATGAAAAGAAAAGCATCCTCAGAACATTATACTGAACGGATGCTTGACAGCACTTACTGCTAAATTCAAAGAGCTTTCAAAGCTTCTTCTTCGGATTTTAGATCGCTTATCCTTTGAATTTAGCTCAACTTTCGTTTCATCGGAGAAGAGAACATTCTTCCAGTCTTCTACAGTGAAATTTTTGTAATAGTGAGCCCATTCAAGTTTCTTAGCTTTGTTGGCTTTGCTTATTAGCAGCTTAAACCGTCGTGTACAAGATTTGTAGCCTTGTTCTAACAGCCACCGACGGACTGTTGAAGAGGCAAGACTAACACCTTGCTCTTCGCTTAGACTGGTTTCAATTTCTTCGCTAGTTATAGTCCTATTCTTCGCAACTTCTCTCTTGCTTACCCTGCCAGTTCTATCATCAATCTTTTTCTTTCGCCCCCTTGTTTCCTTCCTTGGAGCAGGAGTGGTATCATTATGTGCACTAAGCACTCGAGAGACAGTTGATTGCGAGGTTATAGCAATTTCTTCAATTTCTCTCGTAGATTTGCCTGCTTTTGAGAGGGCAATAATATATGCCTTAAGTGGTTCTGAGTGGCTATTTCAAGCTGTTTTTATACTGTATGAGGCTTTCTGGAATATTCTGGAATACTCTAGATTTAATTTATGCTGTTCTAGAATTGTCGAATATTGTTCTGGGTGTATTGTAAAATAGTTTTTAATATTTTGTCAAAGGTATGTATATAGGTAGGTATGTGGGTTACTTACAACATGACGAGCTCAACGATACCTCATTTTTATTTCTACGCCACTGCATTTAGCGAAAAAACGCGAAAAAACAAAAAATCAATTTCAACACAAATTGATTTGAACACAGATTTTAAACTAAAACCTCCCTCAATTATCAAGAAATCTAATACAAACTTCACTCAATTGTAGCCAACAATAAGTTGATTGTTTAACAGTCATTTAACTTGATAACTGAGTTATAACCCGCGTAAATAGCAAAAAATGGCGATTTTTACCGTTTTCTTATTTTTTGCTGATCTTTCAACCAGTTTTCATAAAACTTAAAATTGCTTCATAGATGTATCCCCTTTTACGTCACTGGAAGCACATTGGCAAATTGAATTTCAAAAACTCCTGGCCTGAAGTGGGTCTTCATGTTGCCTGTTTTACCCCTTCATGTCTTAGGCTAACTTCGATTGAATAAATACAGACGACTTCTGTTATATCAGTAACGGCATTAATTCAAAGTGTTTTTTAAATGAAAGTACTTTAAAGTAATTAAAGAAGTTAGACTCTGTTACATCTAAACATGATGCTGTTTTTGCTCCATTCTAATTGAACACTTTTTCTGATCGACCAATCGACTGGGTATGGCTGCTAGCGTTAATTATTTCCAGCTTCAAATCGTCATTAGGAATTCTTGAATACAAAAGGTGTTTTTATTATATTTTAAAAATACAGTACAGACATCTTGTTTCACTTGCAATATATTCATTGTGCCATCTCTCTTCAGGATATGTTGGTCATCAAATGTTATTCTTTGTAGTTCTTTAGTAAAAATTCTATCTTTTTGTTATCTCTTCTACATCCTGTTCTGTCAAGCATTTAGACAAACTCGTTAGACAGGGGTTATGCGCTGTTTCCCTCTGTCCATCTTTGCTGCCAATATGTCCTGAGCGTGTTAAATGTTCCAAGTTTTCTTTTCCTCATCAAAAACCCTGGAAATTTCTCTTATACGTATTTTGTTTCCATTTTCTCTAAAACTTCATCTATGACAATGTAACCGTCTTAGAAAAGTAATTTTATTAAAACATGAAGTGGTAGGCTTAAATGTAGGTACCTCCTCGAAATCACTAAAAAATCAGCATACCACGATGAAAAGATGCTCCAAAATTAATGAATTGAAGAAAGACAAGTGTAAATATCCTTTTTCTTTTCCTTCCTGTACCTACCTTGGTCCCACCGGAAAATTTTCGTTGTTTGTTTTTAATAAATCTTTATTATTGAAGATAATTCCGCTTGTCGAGTCGACTATTCTCACGAAGACATTATCCAATCATTATCCAGACAAAAAGAATACCACGGTTCGGTTAAAACGGCAGAAAGTAAATAATCTTTCTTTTTTTTTTCGCCGGGAATCACAATGCAAACCACTAAACGATATGACTAACTTGAATAGCACCATAGCCCACGGGGACACACCCAGCAAGATTACCATAGCACGGGTGTATATTCATTTATGGTGACGTGATGACCAGGATATGTTCATGTTCATACATCGTTGCTCACATGCTCAGTGGATGATATTCTCAGCATCCTTCTGTAGAACAATATTTCTATCAACACAAGTCCCTTCTTTATTTGTGCGGAGATGGCCCACCATTCCCTGCCAGAGTTTAGTAAGTTTCGACGTAGTCCATTTGGCGTGGCTGATTCGTCGTCAGAAAAATAATTGGACTATTCGGCACATCCGTTTAGGCGTCAGACTGTTTCGACGTCACTGTCTTTGACTGGAGACACCCCCCCACCAAAAAAAAAAAAATAAATAAAAGTATTGAAAACATCCAATTTTCAATATGACTTTTTAGTCATTTAGGGAATTAAGGATCCTATTAAAACACTAAAGAAATAATGTATATTAAAAAATTAAAATTAAAAATGTATTACAAAAAAAATTAAAAAAACTTATTAAAGCTATTTTTCCATCCTTCATATGTAATCTCACTTTACATCGATATTTCTGTTCACATCACCAAAACTTTAATTAAGGGTCCCTTGGAAGGCTTCTCTTCCCGATCTTCATGGGTGTGTTCATTCAACTGGTGTCCCTTTTTGCTCGTTGCGTCAAAAATAAAGAAAAGGCATCCATTGTGTATCATTTTGTTTCTTCCACGTTTTGATAAAATATTTTCTTCTATTTTGGAATAAAAGGACATTGACGATTGAAAAATAGGGAGCTGAACCGAAGGAAATATAATATAAAAAAATACCTCCAACAACACTTTTTCTTAAATTTAAAAATACCTCCAACTACTCTTTTTCTTAAATTGGACTATTCGAGCATGTAACGACGAAGTACTAATTTGACTACTAAACTCGAGAGAGAGAGAGACAGACAGACAGACAGACAGACAGACAGAGACAGAGACAGAGATTTGACTATAGCGACAAATCTGACGTCTGATCGTCCTTCTGCCGAAAAATTCTTATGTCGAATCAACGATGCCAAATAGGCTACATCGAGACGGTCCCATTCCTAAAGAAAAGACCTTCTAAAACTAGTTTCAGAATATGAAGGGTACATTTCATCTTAATGCTAACTTTAGATATTTATCATAATAACAATATCTTTACTTTCAAATTATTCCTCCAACTAGTCTTTTTTTTTAAATTGGACTATTCGAGCAAATTTGAGTATAACGATAAAGTACTAATTTGACTACTAATAAACGAGAGAGAGAGAGGGGGAAAGAGAGAGGGGGAAAGAGAGAGAGAGGGGAGGGAGAGAGATAGGAGAGCGAGAGGGAGAGAGAGGGGGAGAGAGAGGGAAGAGAGAGAGGGAGAGAGAGAAATTTGACTAAAACGATGAAGTAGTAATCCTCCCTCTGCTGAAAAATTTCTACGCCGAATCGACCCCGCCGAATTAGCGATGCCAAATGGGCTACACCGAAAACGTCCCATTCCCTCCCTGCCATATAGAAAGACTGATATTACATAACAATTCAGCAATCCTTTCTTTGTTTCTGACGAAATTTTCTTATTTCTTAATACTTAAACTATCCGAATGCGACTTTAGATTTCGTTGTCACAATTTCTGTCCTCTTTGAAAACAGAGATATTTCAATTGCTGTCCTTGCTTGATTTTGGTATCTTCAATTCATAATTTGCATGTTGGACTGTTCCTTTTGCTAACAGCCATGCATTCTATCTTCTTCCAATTGATGTTTAGTCCTTTCTTCTCGTTTTCCTTCACTACCTTTCTGTGCCTGCTATCAATACTGTATCAATTGCATATCTTGTATTGTTAATATTGTGGCCACCAATTATGAACATTGGTAGGTTCTAGATTATTCTAATATCCTTCCCAAATATGGCATGGTTGTCTTCTGTGGCGTACTTACTGATATTCCACCTACAAATGCTATGTGTTATGCCTCCACGCACCTTCGCCGCCTATATTTTGGGCTTTGAGCGGAAGAGGATATGCAAGCTTGGATAATGTAAACAGACATACAGATGACAGAAAGGTGGCAGGGAACCTTTTCATTTACCTTGGGGGAATTGTATGACAAAGTGGAAAGATTCTACTTGTGACACGTTTCGTCATTTAGGACTTAATCTGACTAAATTTGTTATGTTGGTAGGACTACACGACAAAAGGGTGCTGGGAAATTTAGAATTTTTTTTATCTAGGTGAATTCATTTAGAGTCTTTTTCTTTCCATCACTTTTCTAAGTAGGTATTCCACACTTTGGTATTAGAAGATCTGACAGAAATGGTGAAATGTTGTAAGAACCAGAGCGCAAATTTACTGTAGATGACCTCGCGTTTAAGGAACTCTCTAGACATTTACATCGTAGTGAACTATTTCTTCCTTCGATCAGAGTAGCATTTTTATGTCAAAATTGGGGTTAGTCTCGTTACGGTGGGCAACAAACGCATTTGACGTATTATTTTGTAAAATGTTCCTTTTGTGTTCATATAATCTCTTGACAAAATCAATGTTAAAATGAACGTTAAAAGGGATGTAAAATGAATGTTAAAATGTTACAAGGAATGATAAATAAATGTTAAAATGAATGTTAAGTTGAATGTTAAAAGGAATGATAAACTGAATGTTAAAATTTACAGCATAAACAGATATTTTTCCTGCTCGCATTTTCTGTAAATAAAAAGCCTTCACGGAATTTTCCTTCACCTGTCTCCTCCTTTTCTTCTCGCTGGTGACTTGGTTCTACTGCTAAACCAAACTCTTTCATCACTACGTGGAATGCGCTGTCATTCGTTGCTAACCATTTCAGCCTGCACTTGTCCAACACACTCAAGTATTTCTCTCCGTTACTGTCAACATCCTCAGTTCTCGACTGACCCCTGCGACTTAACATCGTCTTACATCTTGTGTATATCATCTCACTTTCGTTTTTCCTTTGTTTTTGGAATCATGTTTAGCGTAAAAACAAAAAAACAAAACAAAAAATAACACATATAATACACATGCATCTACTTGCATAAATAAAAAGTGAGCTTCAGTTTCAATCTATACGTAATGGTAATTTTCTAAGCGCGGCTTATATGCGGCACAAGGCCAAAAGTATGGTGCACCAAGTGAGGATCGAATTCACTACTCAGTCGTAAATGATCTACCGAGACTAGCTTGCTAACCATCACACCACGTCAAGGTGTCCAATTATTTTCTAAGCATAACTTACATGTGACACAAGGCCGAAAAATGATTTTCTAAGCGTAGCTTAGATGTGGTACAAGGCCAAAAGTATAGGGGCACCCAGTGAGGATCGAATTCACTACTCAGTCGTACCTAATCTAGCGAGACATGTTTGCGAAGCATTACACCACATCGAAGTACTCACAATCTCTACGATGTGAATAAACATCGAAAGCTAAAAAAAAAAAAACACTAAAAAACGATCGCATTCCTCTTTGTTAATTAAATATTCATTACATACGGGTATTTTTCTTTTTTCGTTCTTTATACATTTGTGAATCTTGACTATTCCTTACTAACCAATAAAAAGTTCAAATAAATAATCCATATTATATAAAATATTAAATATATAAAAGATAGATATATATAATATATAGATATCTGAAATATTTTGTAATATATATATATATATATATATATATATATATATATATATATATATATATATATATATAATATTGACGATTGCATATAGCATGAAACAGACTGTCGCCTCTAAGTGTTGACTTCTATGTTCACTTTTATATTTACACACGCTCTATCTCTGATATTGAGCACTTTATTTCATAAATATAGCACACCTTAAGACTATATTTCTTTATATATATATATATATAGATAAATTATATAAAATGTTATATTAAATATAGATATATATATATAATATAGATATATTATATAAAATATTATATTAAATATATATACAATATAGATATATTATATAAGATATATAAATATATATATAATATATAGATATATTATATAAAATATATACATATATATAATATAGATATATTATATAAAATATATAAAATATAGATATATATATAATATATAGATATATTATATAATATATATATATATATATATAATATATAGATATATTATAGAAAATATAGAAAATATAGATATATATATAATATAGATGTATTATATAAAATATTATATAAAATAATCCATATTATATAAAATGGAAAACCAATTCTTTGTCTGTCACACTGCCTGCCTTTGACATTGCATGCATACATGTATATAATGTATATGCATATATCTGTGCTGTGTGTGAGTGACTTACTTCTGCTTGTGTTATTTAATGTACTAGAATTTGTTTTGCAACACGCTGAGGGGTGTTGAAATTGTCACAGTATTTAGTCTTGTTGAAGTGGTCGTTAACATTTTTTGTCGAGATTTACAAACTCTATATTTCGTTCAATTTCACAAAACAATCGATGAAATTTGAATAAACTGATTTCTTATATTATGCAGATTATTCTGACTGTTATCCTGATCTTCATTGTCATATTAACAACATTTCGGCCATTGTACATTCCAACCTTCTTCAGGTGATTGGAATTTCGATCCGAACCCTTATTTCGTCTACCGGGGTAGATTGTTCTACTTCCACATGCTATACCTCTTCCGCATGTCTCAGTTATCTCCCTTTAATTCAACTCTCCAAGTTTTGGTTCACCACTGCTGTAGCCTGGTATTGAACTCACAACTTTTGGGTCTAACCAATACCTTTATCCACATATGGATAAAAGGGGGACATCGGTGTATGAATTTTAGGGGCTAATGCCTCATGCCTCACTGATAATTTTTTTCAGTGCTCATATTGTAATTTGTCTGTTACTGTTGCATTTTTTACCAGCTTACATTTCAATTTTTGTTGTTATTCATTGGTTCTCTCTAGCGCTCCTTATTACTGGTTCCCATATTGAATTCATTTCTATGCTTGGTCGGCTCAGGAGATTTTTTGGCCCAGCATATGTGCTGATTCCTTACGTTTTCGTATTTTCCAGTGATGTTCTCTGTTTATTATTTCAACCTCATCCCACAGGGGGGCGGTGACCACCCTTTTCCCTCCATATGTGGTCAGCTGCGCCTGATTTTTCTATTTCGCATTGCATTACAGTTTTACGATGTTCTTTCAGTTTTACCTTAAGAGGGAGGCTTGTTTCTCCTTTATATTTTTTACCACAGACGTCACGTTCTCCTGCATGGGGTCTCTTACTCGGAAGAGGTGTCTGTGAAGTGTTGAACCACTTTTGAAGGCTGTCCTGATGTTATATGATCACAGATCTTTTGTATTTTCTCCGATTATCCCTTCACATAGACTGAACCTGTTTTCTGAATGTTGTTATCCTCTTGTACCCTTCTATCACAGTTTGTCGGAGCTGTTGCTATGTACCCGGGGTAGTTGTTACGTTGTAAGGTAGTGCTTATACTGACTATTTCTTGTTCATATGTATCTGGTTCGACACTTATGACTTTTGCTCGATGTTGTAAGCAGTGGAGATCCCTTTCTTTACAGTATATGTGTGGTGGAAGTGGTGGTATTGTCCGGTGAATGTAGGCTTGCGGTATACGGATAACTTGAACCCATTCTCTGTTCGAGGAAGGCGAGTTTGTTGTTGATTTCTCTTTCCATTGTGAACTGTGTCAATGAGTTCACACGGTCCAGTAGTAGCTGGACCTCTTTCTGGTATGGCCAGAATATGAAGGTGTCATCTACGTATCTCAGTCATAGGATTGGCTATAGTGATGTAGATTCTAATGCCATTTCCTCAAAGTATTCCATATATAGGTTTGCCATTGCTGGTGATAATGGCGAGCCCATTGCTCGACCATCATCCTGTCGACATATGTCTTATCCCATTCCGAACTGTGTTGTTTGCGTACAGAAAGTCAGCACCTCTATCAGGTTATCTATTAGTATACTGGTCTGTTTTCCTAGGGATGAGTCCGAGTCAAATCTGTCCATGACTACCAAGAGTGCCTCCCTCCGTGGGGATCCATGGTGAACAAACGCATAACGTCCAAGCTCACCATCTGGTTGGATTGGATGGCAGCATCATTGATTATTTCCACGAAGCAGACGGAGTTCTGGACATATGAAGGTGACTTTCCTGTTAATGGGTCGATTATATCTACAAGGAAGCGACTAAAAGGGTGGCACACAAAGCCTTGGCAGCTGACAATCAGCCTGAGCGGAATACCATCTTTGTGAATTTTTGGGAGACCGTATATGTAAAACAGCTTGGTGTAACGCTGTGACAACTGCCTGTATGTCTTAGGTGCGAAGTGGTCCTTATTCTTGATTTGGATCTGTTTTCATTGTATGATCTTTACTGTAGCTACCATTCACAATGAGGTCTTCCAGTTTTCCTGTATATGCCATTTTGTTTATCACTATAAAACATTGGAATAATATATTCTTGTTTCAGGTTTGGTTTGTTTGTTTTGTTCCGTTTTACGGCATATCAAACTCAATGGATTATTTAATGCCGACAATATTTTTATTGCCGGTAATCATTTTTTTAAAGATGTATTGCTGCTAATAATTTTTTTCCAAAAATGGTAATATTTTTTCCCTCAAAAATGTATTGCGGGTAATAATTTTTTTACAAAGGTGTATTGCTGGTATTAAAACCTATTTTTACTCTTTCATAGTGTTTTGACCCCAGTTTGGGGGTTAACTATTTGCTCATAGCTGTGACCCTAACAAGTGCTACCACCCTGGGTCATGGCGGACCTTGGAAAACTATCAATTAAGAGGTGGTTCCATGCTCCTCAAAACCTCCTGATCAAAAGCCTTGCTGTTGGATGTAGTTTATTGTCTTACCCAGGACGCTTTCCCTTACAGTCAGTTTGAACAACCTCTACGCTGGGCTGAACAACAAAATCATAAAGTTGAAAACTAAAAATAATAATCTTTTAAAGTCGAAAGAAATAAAATAATTATGAAGTTTTAAAACTTTTCGGAAATTATTTCGTATTGAATAGAATTTTTAAATAGAATTTTTAAAGTTTTTTATGAAAAATATTTTTAGGATTGTCTTTAAATTTAAATATACATGCAGACACACAGACGTACGTCCATAAAAATATGAATTAAAATGATATGAACATGTGTGTCGCAAGGGCTAATTTCCTTTTTTGTCTAGAAACAATACGTTGGAAGTCATTTTTATGACTCCTCCTGTATTTCAACAAAATATATATTCCAATAAACATTGTAAATGGACAAACAATTTAAATTAGAAATTTGATCATCTTACTGACAGCGAAACGACAGGCACGAAACTAGAAACATAATAATAATTAATAATAATAATAAAATTATTATTATTATTATTACTACTGTTATTATTATTTTGACGCATGCGCAATCTTAGCAACTTGGCAATGACAGCTGACGTGTTGAGGTTTCTTTTTGAGATTTACTTGCGAGACTAACAAATACAGAGTGACAGACGGCAACGCACAGATCAGAACGGTTGCCAGGGTAACTATTTGGGGGTGTCTTTCAAGTGCACAGGTGTGAAAAATGACGGGAATAAGCTAAAAGTTGTTTGGGAAAGGAAGATAGAGAGAAAGAAGGTGGTGGGGCAAAGAGAAATATAGGCGATAAATTAGTTCACGAACGAAAAGGAGTCAAAAAAGGAGTGTGTGTGTATTTGAGAGAGAGAGAGAGAGAGAGAGAGATAAAGAGAGGGAAGGAGAAAAAAAAAGAATCGTGTCTAAAGTGAGCGACAGAGGAGAGAGAAGGAGCATGAGAAAAGTAAGAGGGACAGAATATAGTGAATAGGAAAAAGAAAAGGACACGGAAAATAGAAAAGAGAGAGATGGGGTTAATGACAAGGTTTTCGGCTGAATCACCATTATTGTGGAGAATCTTTGTTTTCGTAATTTGAGTCGTACTGTGATCATTGGAGCGTACTGTGATCATTGGAGCGTTCGAGTGAAAGTGAAAAATAGGGAGGGAAATCGAGAGATAGAAATAAATGTGAAATGTTGGGAAAGAGGCTGTCAAAGAAGCACCTGCTATATAGTGCAATGGTTAACGTGCTGATGTCGCAAGCAATTAAAAGTGAGTTTAGTTCGAAAAAGCCTGAGTTCAACCAATAATAATCAGACAGGATGACAAGATTAATAGTGAAAGAGGCCTTATTTGCCCCCACCCACCATCACCACGGCCACCAGTACACGTACACCAACAATAACAGAATGAAATTTTACCGGGAGCCTAACACGTACATACTGTACAGGTAATGCAAGAAAACCTCTAGTTCATTTTCCCTTTCATTTTTAAACAAAATAGTGCTCAATGTGGTTAGACAGAGCTAAGTGTATATATCTCTATCTATAAAAGGCAGGATGTGTGTATGTGTGTAACGAATGCACGGCCGCAATTTTCGACGGATTTTCACCAAAATTTACATGCACATGCTTTAGGTTTTCGGGAAGGCCAAGACCGACTTTGCATTTCCCAACTCCAATCGATAGTGGAAATAATCGATTTTTTCATGCTTCTACAGCAGTTTTCATGTAGTTTGCAGCCATTTTCTATTGGCCAGAGTGAGAGCCTATAGCTGGCTGCCACGAATAGGCAGGCAAATTCTATTGGCCAGCGTGAGAGCCAACAGCTGACTGACACGAATGTTAACTAGCATGCTAGCATGCAAAAAAATTGATAGCTGCATTCGTCACAAGTGGGAAAAATTTAAATCTGCATGGCACTTTACTCCAATTGGCTCATTCGCTTGCTTAAACTCAACGTTGATTCTGATTCTGCAGAACTGGGTTAGATGTGAAAAAGTATTTGTTGTTAACATTCTTTTTTCATTCGGTTTTTCCACTTACGAATCCTTTTTTAAAGCTGATCGTTTTGTGTTCATTTTGTTTAGTTCTTTTTTCGTAACAGATTTAATGTTTAGTATAGAGCTTAGAAAAAATTCGCAGTGTGAGATAGGCAAGATGTAAGGCATGTAGCAACATCAGCACAGCAAAGGGCACTGCTTTAAAGGCAAGGAAGGGCAAAAATATTTTAAGTCAAGTGATAGCGATTGCTGTATGAGTCGTACGATTTTTGAATTAAGCACGTGCAACGCCGGGCCATACTGCTAGTTAATAGATATACATATACCTACGTTTGAAGTGCAACTTAGTTTCGTTGTTAGAACAATGAAACTAAATTGCACTTCGAACGTAGGTATATGTATATTTATTCACACACACACACACACACACACATATATATATATATATATATATATATATATATATATATATATATATATATATATATATGAATAAATATACATATACCTACATTATATATATATATATATATATATATATATATATATATATATATATATAATCGCGCTTATGTAGCGATAGAATCATATTTTTTTTTTAAATAATTATAATTTAGTCTCTACTTTTGTATTGAGCACTGTTT
Source organism: Acanthosepion lycidas (assembly GCA_963932145.1). Lineage (NCBI taxonomy): Eukaryota > Metazoa > Mollusca > Cephalopoda > Sepiida > Sepiidae > Acanthosepion > Acanthosepion lycidas. Next base: position 18,420,908 of record OZ010582.1, on the reverse strand, counting down.
TTTAAAAATAAAAACAAAAATACTAAAGAACTGCGGATTATTAACCTTACGGTTCTTTTCTATTTTTCTATATATTTGCACACACACACAGACACACATATGTATGTATGTATGTATGAATGTATGAATGTATGTATGGATGGATGGATATATTAAACTGGATAAATCAAATAACCAGATATTAGCAAACGTATATACGTGCGTTAGCGTGCATACACATGTAAGTAAATAAATATTTACTTAATTTAAGATCTAAACAAAATAGTGCTCAATGTGGTTAGACAGAGCTAAGTATATATTAATAGATATACATATATCTACGTTTGAAGTGCATCTTAGTTTCGTTGTTAGAACAATGAAACTAAATTGCACTTCGAACGTAGGTATATGTATATTTATTCATATATATATATATATATATATATATATATATATATATACACACACACATCTGTCCCGTGACCTAGTGTGGTCTCAGTGTCGCATGTGAACACATGACCAGTTCCCTCCACACATTTGGGTTAAAAGTCATTTATGTATAGCGTGTCTTGGGCAAATAAATGGCTTGTAAATTTCAACGCCTCTACAACAAAACAGTTTTCATTTAATCACCACAGAGAACCTTTTTTTTTCTACTTAGCATCAGGATGACTGATACTGAACACCAGAAGAGCAAAAATCGACGCCTTCTTGGCCTCATGTTTTCCAATGACATGGGATGAAGCGACTACATCGAATCAATAGCTGCATCTACTGCAAGGAAAGTTGGTTTACATTCTGACGAGAAAGTTTTTTTCTCGTCAGAATCCATCTTGCACATTTATAAATCTACCATTTGTCCGTGCATTGAATACTGTTGCCATATTAGATCTGGTGATCCTGCTGTTCATCTCGAAAATCTTGACAAAATCCAAAGAAAGGTTTGCAATCCAATCTATCGAGTCAATTTCTCATCGACGTAACGTGGATTCCTTCTGTCTGCTCACATGTTCAGTCCATGATATTCTCAGCATCCTTCGGTAGAATCACATTTCTTTTGCCTGAAGTCTCTCCTTCTTCTGTGATGATATTGACCAGCATTAACTGCCCTATAGGAGGATTGCTGTTACATAACATTTCAGTACGCTTGTCTTTGATTCTAACGAATTTTTCCTGTTTCTTAATATTTTGTTTAGCTTTTGGAAGGCCACTTCCGCTATTTCTATAGGCCTTCCGTTTTCATTCCCTGTTAAGACACTTCCTTGATATTTAACATTTTACTGGATTTTGATATTCCCAGTTTGTACATTCCATGTCATGCTGCTTCTTTTGCTGTCAGCCATACATTCTGTTTTCTTACAATTTCATTTAATCGACAAAGAGAACCTTTTCTATCTACCATCAGGATGATTGATGCTGAACTCCAGGCGAGCATCACTTTACGCATTCCTGGCTTCAGATTTTCCACTCACATGACATGGACCGACTGTATGAAGTCAGTTACTACGTCTGTTGTGAGGAAGGTTGGTTTACTGTGTCGTGTCAAAAGAAATTTTCTTATTAGAATTCATCTTGTATATTTATAAATCTACCATTTGTCCGTGTATTGAATATTGTTGCCATATTAGATCTGCTGATCCTATGGTGCATCACGAGATTCTTGACAAAACCCAGCAAAGGGTCTGCAATACAATCGATCCTGACCAGACATTTAGTCTCCAGTCACTTTCTCACCGAGATGAATTTAGACGTATTACTAGATTGGTCTCACCGTTTTAATGTTGAACTAGCTAGATGCAATCTCTACTTCTACTCCAAAAATTTCTTTTCTCGCACTTCCCACCTGAGGAACTCTCTTCCAATTTCTTGCTTCGCCGATAATTACAATCTTCAAACATTTAAATGCAACGTCAATCACCATCTTCTGTCTTCTTGAACCCTGTTCTTTTTTTCACTTTCCTCAGTGCTCCCCATTTTCAATCTTTTCAAACTCTTTCACTCCCTGTAGACCCCTTGAGTCTTAGTGGCATCATCGCCTTGCTTGGGACAAAAAGATTAAAAAAACAAAATACTGGTCAAGCCAGAGTTGATGTCCTCGAACCTGAAAGCATGCCTGGGTCACGGATACATAGTCGTTGATTCTACCGGGGAACAATCCAACCTGGTTGAGGACTTCAGTCTAAGATAATATGCCAGCCGCCCAGTGATGCCATGTCATCACAACCCTGGTTGCCCACATCGCAATGGAACTCATTCTGCTAGACGGCCGTTGATCCTACACGGGTCCATCCGCCATTTAACAGGTTATGATTTTAAACATTTTTTGTATTTAACCACCAACCTCAGCAGAAAAATGCCTGGTAAGGGAACCGTTTAATAGTCGATGACCCGACCACGTGGGTGGGTAGTTCTGGGTTATATGGTATTTGTAGCACGGTGGAGTAGTGGATAGAGACTTGGATTGAGGAATCGGAGAGCCGAGTTCGAATTCCAGTCGAATCCATTATATACACTTACGTGCTAATATCCTTGGCAAAGGTGTGAATCCTCTTCTTCTCCCTCCAGCTATGGGTAAATAGCAGGACAGACTGGGTTCTATAGCCTTGAATGGCAACTGGTCTAGGAGAAGGACAACTCTGAATTCAAAACCTGCGGAGGGTCGTTTGGGGACTTGTGACACGTAGTGCACCAAGTCTCTGCATTCGGCCCTTCAAAAAGTGTTAATGGTCCTGCACGAAACCCTCGCCACTATAATCATGTCTCATGTGCTGGTGTCGGGCTGTCGGTTTCCTAAGAACTGATCTGCTTGATCCTCATATGTCGAATTCGACGGGAGAGTCGAGTGTATGTATGTATATATATATATATATATATATATATATATATAATATTATAAAATTTCGAAATCCTATGTGTCAGAGCAGAAAATATATTAGCGGTGAATTGTCTGTTAAAATTTTGATTATAAATGGTTTTTTTTTTGGTGGTGGGGGGGCTACTCATTCGAGGAGTGGTGTTGTTGATAATGGGTTTCCTTGTGGAAAGTATACTCTGACCACATAAGGGACGTCTTCCCCACCCCAAATCCTAAAAGCCTCTTCCCCTAATTCGAAATCATACTCCCCAACTTCCACACCGATAAAGACAAAACAGACTAATGCGTTCACCCTGATCATTTTCAAACAAAGTTTCGCAGGCGAGGAATAAAGCAGCGATCGGATTTATACTAATAATACCATCTACAACGAGTTCACACCAGCCACAAAAACACTGTTGGTGAGTTTTCCCCGTTTCTCTGTTTATTTCTCGCACCGCTGATAAAGGACACAGGCGTGCCCGAAAATTCCGGACTAATAGCATTAATCTCTGTACTTCATTTCTGTCTTGTGATTAACAATCAATATGTAATAAATTCTTTTTGCACTGATCACATTGGTACCTTTTCGTTTTGCCTTGTTTTATTAACCAACCTATCTCTTTTAAATACTACAAGAAGCACACGTGGACTCTTCCCCCTCTCTCTCTCTCTCTCTCTATATATATATATATATATATATATATATATATATATATATATGTGTATTTAGGCAGCAAATTCTCTTTTAGGCATGTCTGATTAAAGAAATTACAAACATTACGTCTGCTTATTTTTAGGATAATCTGTTCATATTCACGGATATTTTTCCGTGCATTACAATCAAATGATGCAAGAAATGCACTGTAACAATGAAAATCACTTTTATTTCCCAAATACTTTCCATCTCTTTCTGAGATCATCTACACATAGTTTTTGCCATACTAGTTGTACCCCCTGATGATAATCTCAGAAAGAGATGGACAGTACTTGGGAAATAAAACTGATTTTCACTGTTATAGTGCATTTCTCGTATCATTTGATTGTAATACACAGAAAAATATCCGTGAATATAAACGGAATATACTAAAATTAAGCAGACATATTTGTAATTTATTTCATCAGATATGTATACATGAATATAAAAATTACAAAAACAGTTCAGGTTTCCGATCTGAAATACTGAGTTTCACGCTAAGGTGATTTTCAGATGAAAAAGATAATTTTAAGTTCCTGAGTGGTTTTTGGTGTTGCTACAGCTCTGACTTTAATTTCTATAGGCACTGAGCATTTTAAGTTTCTTTTATTTTGGTAGATGTCTGTGTTTTCTTCTTTCTTTCTTGTTTGTATTTTTTTCATGTTTTCTTCTTTGGATGAATCAATCTCTTCATTCCCCTTAGCTAGGGGTTAGATAGTAGGACAGACTGGATGTTTTAGTCTTAGTTGCCAACATGTCTAAGAGAAGGAAATCTCTGAATTCAAAACGTAAGATCGTTTGGGGATCTAGTGACGCACTATGTGTGGATGGTACTACACAAGCCTTCATCAATAGAATCAAATCATATCATATCAAATCACATGCGGACCGTTATATATCGAAATCAGTGGGTGAGTCCATTATAAAATAATAATAATAATTTACGGCATCCGTCCGTCTCGACTATTCTATCGTCTCTCGAGACGATGGAGTAGCGCGGTGCGCTACGAGCCTGGGCGGGATATATGGAGAACTAGGGCTGCCCGGACGTCTAATTCCCCTCTCGGCTTTGCTAGCAGACTCCAGAGGAGAGGATAAACCAATACAGTTTGGTACCAGCGCGGCTGCAGGAGTTGCCGGAAGGTATCACAAAGTGCCGTCCATCCGCCTTAGGGGCTCCACTCCGGGTTTTGAATTCAGAGTTGCCCTTCTCCTAGACCTGTTGCCATCCAAGGCTATAGAACCCAGTCTGACCTGCTATTTACCCATAGCTGGAGGGAGAAGAAGAGGATTCATACCTTTGCGTAAGTGAATATAATGGATTCGGCTGGAATTCGAACTCGGCTCTCCGATTCCTCAATCCAAGCCGCTATCCATTACTCCACCGTATTAGTATTAATATTAGTATTATAATAATAATAATACCACTACTACTACTACTCACAAAATCTGTGAAAATTACCAGAATTTACCGTATTTTTAAGGCTAGCAGAACTTTTGCTAAAAAGCACACTGTAGATAACTTGAGCTATAATATTTGGTGTGGCTGATTTTTAATATTTTTCCTTTACCTATCACTGCGATTATTCCATACATGCAAATATATATATATATATAGAAATCTAATATATAACACGTCAATATCTGTCTATGTTTCTGAGATGAGGTATTATGTACACTATTTACATTATTCGGACTATGGGCACGCCGAGGCAGTATAATGGTTAGCAAGCTTGTCTCGTTAGCACAATTACGAATGAGTAGTGAGTTCGATCCTTACTGGGTGCCGCTTACTTTCGGCCCTGTGCCACATCTAAGCTACGCTTAGAAAATCGCTACATTATTCGGACTATTGTCCTCATCTTTGTCGCCATATTTATTACAACGTTTCGGCCTTTCAGTATCTGTCTATATTTCTGAGATAAGGTATTATGTACATTATTTACATTATTCGGAGAACTTTCAGAGGGAAATTAACAGGAGATAACTGATAACTGACATCCATTAAACACGGCACGTGAAACTAGAACAGTCTAATCTAGTGAGCGAAATAAAGGGTTCAGTTCGACATTCCAACCACCTGAAGAAGGCCGGAGCGTACGACGGCCGAAACGTTGTAATAAATATGGCGACAAAGATGAGGACAATAGTCCGAATAATGTAAATAATGTATAAAACGCCAAGTTTGTGTGCGTATATATGCACGCTGGAAGCCTTGAAAATTAAATATATATGAGATTGGTTATCTGTCAATCTATATATGTATGTGTGTGTCTGTGAGGGCAAATATTACGTAAAACGGTATCACCAAATAGATGTCATTTTATTGTTAATATCTACCAGTATGTGTTATACATCTTGCTCAGCTTAACGGTTCATTCTAAGTTGAGGCGACCGTGCATATACAACATACAGCACAAAGTAGAGACGACAGAACAACGAAAATGAGTCAACAAAAAAGCTGGCCTTAGATAGAAGTCACATGCTGCAAGAAACGGACGGATAGATAGATAGATAGATAGATAGATAGATAGATAGATAGATAGATAGATATGAACAGTCTGAGATAGATAGATAGATAGATAGATAGATAGATAGATAGATATGAACAGTCTGAGGTAGATAGATAGATAGATATGAACAGTCTGAGGTAGATAGATAGATAGATAGATAAATAGATAGATAGATAGATAGATAGATATGAACAGTCTGAGATAGATAGATAGATAGATAGATAGATAGATAGATAGATAGATAGATATGAACAGTCTGAGATAGATAGATAGATATGAACAGTCTGAGATAGATAGATAGATAGATATGAACAGTCTGAGATAGATAGATAGATAGATAGATAGATAGATAGATAGATAGATGCTTAAGCGGTCACCCATCTAGGCAATGACCAGGCTCGACAATCTTTGTCGATTGGACTGGAACCGATGTTTCAGCGTGATATGGCCGTAAACAAAGAGCGAGAGAGAGAGAGAGGGGGTGAAAGGGAGGGGGGAGAATGGAAAGGAAAAGTGAAAGACGATCGAATGCAACAGAAAACTGAATGAAGGGAAAGAATAAAAGATACAAATGCGAAAATTAAAGACGCTAATTGAACCGCTGGAAATTAAAATGAATGGCCATTCTGTACACGACGTCGCAGTAACAAGATAAAAAAAGAAGAAAAATAAAGATGTAGCAATTAAAAAGAGACTAAGAAAGAAATGACTGATATGGACAATGATGAGAAAATTTTATCTGGTGATTCTTTTCTTAAGCGCCACCTACTGGCAAAAATTGGCTAACACCAGCTGTGTTAGAAACACTTGTCAATGATTGATTACCTTCCATTTTCTTTCAATGTTTGAGATGTCTTCAACTCTTTTTATGACGTAACAATTTTTTTCTCTTTTGATTTTCGTCTCCGATATTTTTAATTTCCAATTCGTCAGCATTTCCTCATTTGCTGATTTTTTTTATTGAATGCTAACAAAGAGTGAATAAAAATAGGAAGAACACAAGAAAAGTTCAGCGTGCGGAAAATCCATTCAGAAGAACTTTTGATATAAAATCATCATTAATCATTAACGCCGTTTGAGTATGTGATTCAGAACGGAAAAAAAACTGTTATTTAACTTGAATATAGGAATTCTTTTCCACACAAAGGCCAAAACAAGGGATATATAATAAAGAGACTGTTAGAGGCCGGGAACAGAATATTTAGTCCCTTAGGTAAAACGTGGTCTTGCCCGGTAGATTTTCACGAGGTAATTATACAACATTATTCGGATTCGGAACCAGCTCCTTTTCTAAGGACTTTACTATTCCAGTTTGTCTGGTGTATAGCAGCGGCCCTGATTTACCTGGGGAGCGGCGTTTCTGACAAGCGTCATTGCAATATCTGTGAAGTGGGGCTCGGATCAAAGTCAAATGCCGTTCCTCTGGACACCTGGCTAAGATCAAATTATAGTATCTATTCTCTTCCTCTTAAAGCTATAAGAGAAGCGTGGTAGCAAAGATTGCCACCCTGCGGCAGCACCACCCCTGCGGCAGCACCACCCCTGTGGCAGTAAAGTGGGAGAATAACATGGTGCATGACAACATGACAGTGTGACAGTGGTGGCGGGAACAGAGTAATTTTTACCTTTGGTCCAGTTAGAATAGACGAAATAGAACAAATAAAATAAATACATAAATACATAAAATACAAGTAAAAATAATCAATCCAAATAAATAAATAAAGTGAACAATAAACAAACCAATCCCGCCAAAATAACCGTTAGAATAGACCACAACAATCAATCCAAAAATTGGATGAGAAAAAAGTTATAACTGCTATATAACGATAAAAAATGACTGCCTTACTCAAAAATCGAAAACAGAATAGAGTAAATGAAAATATAAAAAATAAGGAAATAAATAAGAAAAAACAAGTATAAATTAATCCAAATAAATATATGAACAAATTTACAAATCGCTCCTGCTAAAATAAACATTAAAACTAATAAAAATAAGCATAAATAAAGAAAAACAAGTAAAAATAATCAATCCAAATGAATAAATAAAATAATAAACAAATTAAAAACTGTCCCCCGCCAAAATAGCAGAATAGACTGCGGCAATCAATCGAAGAATTGGACGAATAAATAACTTTATCTTCCCAGACCAAAACAAACTATTAAATTAGCGACCTAAGCAAATACCCACAATTCTTTTGCTATGTTAATAAAACATCGAAAACCGAAAAGAATAAATAAATATATAAAATAAAAAATGAAAATAAAGTAAAATAAATTAACCCAAATAAATAAACAAGCCACTCCCGCCAAAATAACCGCCAGAACGGATTACCCACAATGCACCACTGACCCGTATATATAAATAGTTGAGAAAAAGATCCAACACTCGCTGCCTGACGATTGCGTCTAGCATGAAACAGCCTGTTGCCTCTATGTTGACTTTCATGTTCACTTTTATATTTATATTTACATGCGCTCTATCTCTGATATTGAGCACTTTATCCCATAAATATATCACACCATAAAACTATATTCGTTTATATATATATATATATATATATATATATATATATATATATATATATATATATATATATATTTAAAACAGGGCTCAATACAAAAGTAAAGCAATAAATATTTATTTATTATGCGGTGGAAAATCAAGATGCTACTCTATATAACACTCCGTAATATATATATATATATATATATATATATATATATATATATATATATATATATGTCTTTAAACAACACAGACGTCATACCTTAGGAACCTTTCTGCTAACACTTTTTCAAAGGTATTCGTTCAGTCCATGAATCTGCCATTTTGCTCGACAACTATGCTTGTACCTCTGAATATGAAGACACGTGGTTTTCAGTATTACACAGCGCTCCGAGTCTTGGGAGCTCTTTTTATAAAGTGTCATTAACCTAGCCTGTGTAGACAAAAGGAACATATTTTACGTTCAATAGCGGTTGTTGGAGGGTTTCTCAGCGTCTTTTTTCCATTTTATACTCTTGTGGAACTGGTTATTTTTTCACACACCTCCTTAGTCAATTTTAATCGAGTATAATGAAAAATTTCTCTTTCTAATCGCGTTCCACATTCCCCTCCTAATTTACTTTATTGAGTGTGTCTTCATTTGTATTCCCAATTGCCAACGAATA
>OZ010582.1:18404194-18409194 GCA_963932145.1 Acanthosepion lycidas | reverse complement strand
ATCATTGCCTCCAATCCCTTGCAACATTACTATCACATCATATCATATAGACCCGTTATTAAATCAAACTACCCTCTCACCCAGCATATTAAATATTAAACATCACCATATATATAACCAATAAGGATTACAAATTTCTACCTGTTACATATACACAGTCAAAAACAAACAAATAACCAGCTTTAAATATAACAAATAAACCGCCATTTTTTTTCAAAATTTAAAAATAAATATAAATAATAATAATTTTTACCTATCATAATTTCACACAAACCCCACCACACGTATATACATACATGCGAGGAAATATTATTCAGTGGAAAAATAAAATATATGAGATGTATACATTGACGAGACATTCACGAGACATTTCCGCCACACTTCCAATCTTTAAATTTCAACATACAAATGCGTATGTATAGACACAACACCACCCGTATACATACATATGTCATATCCGAAACTGCCCACATATGTTTATATATGTATGAGTCCCGATGGACGACCAAGTATGTATATGTGTCTGCATACATCGATGTTTACCTCAGTACGATGAAAAAACGACGAAGTTTCCCCCACCACTTCCACAATAACACCAATACATGCAATCTACATAAAACCAAATTTTAAAAAAAATTAATCAGTTTGTCTGACGATCGCTAAAGCGTGAAACCCAGGATCACAAGCTCACATCTATCCAACCACACACACACACACACACATCGTCAGGGAAAAGCCGGCATTTCCATGACGATCCAATTAGGTAGGTTTGCCTGGCTCTTTAGGTTTATCTTAGGTTTGCTCTACTTCGTTTATTGAGCACTTTACGTAGTTACTCGTTTTGGTTTTTTTTTCTTGGACTCTGAGTTTGAACTCCGGACGATTGTTTTCGCCTCAATTTCATGTTCTTAGTTCTTTCTTTTTTATTCTTCATTTTTCCTTTGGTACTAGTTTGTTCTTCTACAAGCCAATATACCCTAGTTTTTTCCAAACGAGTACCACCATTTATATATATATATATATATATATATATATATATATATATATATATATATATTAATATACATACTTTTCTCTCGTTGGAACCACTACAACCTCTTTCTTTTATATATATATATATATTGTACATTTAGCAACAACCTTTCTTTTATACATGTTTCACAGAATGTGCCAGACAAATGAAATCGTATATGTTTTATATTAAGCTTTATCTGTTGTTCTTACAGTTTTCCGTTTTGAGTTCTGGACGCTATGAGAACGCAGAAACTTTAAGTAATGGCGTTCGGTCATTTCATTAGATATTATCAAGGGGTTCGTTTTAATATGTTTTCTATTATGTTCTAATTTGTTGTGTGCTGAAGCAGTAGTAATTCTAAGCTGTGCTAGAAGAAATATGGTTGTGATTTTATTTTGGTGTGTCTTTTAAAAGACTTCAAACGCGTTATTATTATTGTCGAATACTGTAAGGTTGAGGCATGGCTTGAATTGTTTTATATAAAGAGCATCCATTATCGACAATTCCATTTCTTTAGAATGATAGTGTTATCAACAAGAATCATTCTAATAGGGGAGGGCAGTTGTTTCTTGGTGTCTAGGTGATTTTTTTATGGGATTGATGTTTCCCCCATAAATACCAAATAATTACAGCAGTGTATATACAAGCTAATTTATCTAGATCCATAATGCAAAAAGAAAAAGAAGCACCCCCCCCAAAAAAAAAAACAAAACAACAAAAAACAACTCCCTCAGTGTCACTCCATGTTGAAAATATTTTGACCAACGTGAAAAAAATTCCACTGTTGGACAACACAAGATTATCTTCTCATTGAATAAATCTTGAAAGAAAATAAAAAAAAAATATTTAAAAACTAGTTTCAGTTGTAAACTTCGCGTAATAAAATTCAAGTGCCATACGTGATAGACACTTGGGTGATCATGTCTCTTTCGATTCATGACTGACTAGGCAGAAGTCATTCACGCATTTGTCTGTCGTTTCTTTCCGCAAGGCTTAGGGCCATTCTGGAGAAGATGCTTATTTGCGTGTAAGTGAATGTAACAAACCCAACTGGAATTCGAACTCGTCTCTTCGATTTCTTATTTCGCGCCATTACATCACACTGAACATCCGCAAGCTTACATGTACATTACGATGAAATATTGGTTCCCGTACGATCACCGAATTTAAGCAACGTCGAGCCTGGTCAGTACCTAGATGGGTGACCGCTTGGGAATACCAGGTGCTGTAAACTTGGATGTGCGGGTGGTGTAATGGATAATGGCCCAGAGTTGTTAATCGGGTGGCCGAGTTTCAATTCCATTTGGGTTCATTATATTCACTTAGAAGGAAGCATTTCGCATTTACTGACCGAGCTTTCAGTTGAAATTTATAAAATCTTTCTCTTAAAATAATTTTTCAGAAAATACGTTTCTCAAGACCATTAGCTGTTATCAGAGCGATAACAGCTACAGAACTTGAGAAAGCTATTTTCCAGTATTGATGGGAGTTTCCTTCCTAACTTTTTATTTGAAGTTGTATGGAACGTCAACATCTTGATTATGTCAATATTTTGTATTTGAGTTGCATGTGTTATTTATTTTAGTTGTTGCTGCTGTTAGTAGTCCCCAAGTGATGTGGTTTCTGTTATTTGCTACAGTTCTTTTTTGTGATTCACTAGAGCTTGTCCCCAATCTTCAAAGAAGGATGGTTTTCGTCAAGAATCCAAGCCTTCACTCAAGCTGTTTTTAACCTTTGATCTTAGAATAATTTAGATATTTCTGAACGGATTTGGTACCACGCATAACATCCATATATAAGTCTCAATCTGGCGAGGATTTTTAAGTACATGAATTGAGTTTTCAGATTACTGTTTTGGTTTTGTAGCAATTTGCGGTATTGTGCGAAACTATCTCTAGCACAGCCTATTCTATATTCAGTTTCCTTTTCTCCTATACTAAATTGTTATATATTGTTTTTCTAAGCGTAGCTTAGATGTGGCACAAGGCGGAAAGTATTGGGTACCCAGTGGGGATATTTACTCGTAACTGCTTTAGCGAGACAAGCTTGCTAACCATTACACAGCGTGTAGGTGCCTAACTAAATTGCTGATCAATACGCCGATGTATTTATAGGCGAATACATAGACAGAATGTGCAGCTGGTGTCATGGATATCGCGGTGCGATAAGTGGAATGGGCGAATCGAGTTCAAATTCAGGGCTAGTCTGTTGCGTTCACTTTCGCAGAAATACCATTGGAAGCATCACGAAGTCATCTCTTATCCTTCCGGCTCTGGGTTATATAGCAGGTCAAACTGGATTTTTAGCTTTATTTGGGGTGGGGGGTAAACTAGTCTAGGAGAAAGAAAACTCTGAATTCAAACTTAGCCTCAAGAAAGATGTTTTACGTCAGGTTAGTTTGCTACTGCTCTTACAGCTGCTGTAAATATGGTACACCAACAACCGTAATGGGAGGCGGTACTTGTGAATCGTGGGCAACATATATAGACCCTTGTGCAAATTAATTGAAACAACCGTTTTAGTTTCCGTTTTTTCACCATACGGCCAGTTTTAGATCCACTGGAGTGACAGGGTGTAATCGATTTCTATTTTTTCCCCAGATTAGGTCATTTGCAGGGGTGTGCAGTAATATGAATCTATTTTCGGAGTTCTATGATGAAATTTATTTGGCCTTGGAAAATATTGCGTCATACGTGATTGCATCAGATTTTTTACCACACCTAGACACTATTGTCTCGACTGTCGATTAGTTGTCCTACTGTCGATTAGTTGTCTGCGATCGTTGTTACTCCAAGGAAGCTTACGAAAATTGTAATGCTGTAAGAACACACTGGCAAGATTTACCAGTGAGCAAGTCAAAGTACTATAGACTGACCTGGAAACTCGACTGTTTTAAATCCAATCGAAAATCCGTGGTCAATGTGCAAGGAACGACTTCGTGGAATGGACATAGGAAGTACTAACATGTACACTGGGTCATGTTTCATTGGAAAAATACGAAAAAACATAAATAATAACGAAATTATTCGTTTTGTTTCAATTAATTTGCACAAGGGTGTAGATACATGAATAGTTTAAATACACTGAGCTTTTTTCTATTTTAGAAGTAAAAGATTGTGTGTGTGTGTGCGCGCGCGCCCTAATATGTTTTTGCTATTTTCTATACCATGTGAATATTAGATTTTTAGATCGTAAATGTGTTTATTACACCAATGCCTGTTCCAGGAAGGCGTTATTGACAATCTTTTCTTTTATTGCCACTGTTCCCTAAATTTGTTTACATTTCCTGAGACAAAATTTAATTTCAGTGTTTCGCTTATTTATTTATTCATTCATTTATTCATTTATTCCCTTCAAGGAAAATAATATTTTTAAGTTACGAATCTTGCACTCTGTGACCCGGACTCAGGTCAACGAAGCCAGAGAAAAAGAATATTTGAAAGGGCGCGAAGTGCGTTTAAGCAAATTGTTAAATCAAGCGCCCGATGTTTCAGCGCGCACAAACAAAATGGCTTCTAATTAGAGACGGCATAACGTTAAAAATGATAATCTAATCTTGTTGCTTCCATTTTATTTGCAAGAAATTATAGAAAAGAAACAAACTTTAACACGAAATTTAAGATTTAGGCTCGGGTAATTTATATAATAGATGTGCGGGTACTGTGATGTGCGGGTACTGTGATGTGCGGGTACTGTGATGTGCGGGTACTGCAATGTTTACCAGCGCAGAAAGTGGAACGGTCAAGCCGAGTTCAAATTTCGGTCCAGTCTGTTGCGCTTAAAGCCATTGATAAAAAAAAAACATGAATCTATCTCTTGTTCTGCCCAGTCAGAGAGCAAATACGAGGGTAGCTTCTCATGCCTTGGGTAACATCTAGTCTAGGAGAAAGAATATTCTGAATTTAAACTTTTGAAGTATGCAAGAGGAAGCCACTCCGCCCTCTTTTCCAAAAGGCCATAGCAATCCACATATATTAAAAAAAAA
>OZ010582.1:18396694-18399194 GCA_963932145.1 Acanthosepion lycidas | reverse complement strand
GATTAATTTCTCGGCAAAAAATTTAAGTTAATTCTTTAAGTCTTAAAAATCCTGATTTGTCATAAGATTTTATTGAAATTTGGGAAATCATTCAATAATGAATAATATTTCTTTAAAGTTTGTTTTTTTTAATTTTGTAGAAGTGTGTCATTGGGTTAAAATATACATGCACGCAGAATTTGAGTGAAATTAAAATGGACATCTATATCGCAATGGCTAACTTTAGGGTAACTCGAAAAAATTACGACTCCTTGAAGTCGTTTTTATAACTTCTGTATTTAAATCAATGATTCCCAACGTGGGGCGCATGCCTCACAGGTGGGGGCATGGTAATTTAGTGGAGCATGCGTAGGATGTGCACTCTTCAGCTTACTATACCAACGTAAACTCAAATTTCATTTTGCATTATTATTTCATGATTAAAATGATCAAAGTATATTACAGAATAAGCTTTCATTCAAATATTTTATATTTCTGCCTTTCAGTTCTCTATTATATGTTTTGAAACGATATATATTTAACTGTCTTTTTGTTTTTTTTTAATTTTTCTCTTTCATGGACGCCATGGTCTTTGGAGGCTTGTTTAGAGACGAAGTTAATAGCCTTTTATGCTTCCTTCACATGAATTGCAGTAAAATTTTGAATATGTAAGAATTAAATATTACACGGTGGGAGGGGACCAGAATTTTAGGAATACCAAAGTGGGGGTATGGGCCAAAATTGGTTGGGATCCATTGATTTATAGTCTCAATCAATTGCTTAACAAGTGGTTGATGCAAATCATAAGATCAACAAAGATTTACATGGACTGAAAGCAGAACGAATGAAGGAACACAACATTTTACACACAGACTTTAGTATTTGCAATTTAAATTGCTTAATTATTTGAATTTTTTTTTTTTTACTGAATTTATATCCTCCAAGATGCTAATATTAGACAGTAATATGATCAAATGGTGCCTCTGCTCATGTCTACATAAATATGAAACTGTATCTACATTACAGCACAAAGCTAATTTCATATTTCATTTCAGTCTCTTATAAACTGTATTCTTATATCATGACAAAATAAATGCTTCTCCTTCCAATAAAAATTATGAATACTGTCAAGGAGTTTATTACCAGAGATGTTAAAAATGAAATAATAATTAAAAAAAAATTGTCTTTGGCAAATGGTGCCTCTTTGCTGAATCATTAATTACCAACTATCCCTCCCATGTGACCTTATATCAATACAAAGAGAATACATGTGGAAGCAGAGGACTATACAAGAAAGAGTCAACATAGAGACCATGATGAAATGGGTGTGGAATAGCAGGATATACTAAGAGGACAATCATTTCTACCTGATGGTAGTCATGCTATGACAAGTTAGACAGTCAACACTTTGAGGTGAAACAGTTTAAATGCAGAATTTGAATTCGTCTAACCAATCACATCTATTCAATTATAGAAGCAAATATTGGCAACAACTGTATCAATAAAGACGACCAGCAATAAACTAACCACTGAATTATAGGTTTCTACCAATAACGCCAAAACGGACTGATGGGAATTAATTGGTTCGCACATCAACTCATTTTTGTCATAGTAGAAAGAATTAATGCAGTCTTGTAAGTGGTAAGAATCCGTTCGCCTACCTAGAAAACCAGCATTCGAAGATTTTTGGGGGCCTTGGCAAAAAGATCGACTTTTAGCATTAATGGGGAATACATAATTATCTGATCCTTAAAGCAAGACATGGCTGCCTATCGACTTAATCCAAAATAGGCGATATATTAACATAAAAAAATCTCGTATTCTTTTTAAAGTATAGGTGTGTACAAACCTAACGGCATATCTGATCGATAACTAAATTCTTTTACATTTGACTCCTTCCAGAAATATCTTTTATTCTGAATGCAAATTCAGACATAACCGAATAAATGTCAAAAATATATATTCTTTAATTAAGACAACATTGAAAACTAATTTAAAATTGTAACCCAAATTAGACACAAAGAAGTTCGTCTCGCCGGGTTATTGCTATTGTCATGAGTTGGTGTGTATAGTTTTAACGACATACTACTACTTCTGTGTGCCATGACTCTTCAGGGCGTTGACATTCATGGCTCTCCACAATTTCCTGTCCTTTGTAGACCTTAGTAAATTGTCTTTTACTATCTCTTCTAAAGCCTATTCTGTCATCCATTTACGCAACCTCGTTAGGTAGGTTATACGCTGTTTTTCATCTGTCCCTTTTGCATTCACTATGTCCTGTGAGTGTCAAATTTTCCAAGCTCTCTTTCCTCGTGATGTGCTATAGAAATCTCAACTGTCTCTATCTGATATTAAGTGTAAGTATCCTTTTTCTTTCCATTTTATCTATAAAAAAAATGCGTATGATACTATGTTGATTACAGGCTGTGGCGAACGGCCGTCAGTACAGACGCAAAAGAGGTCTCGATTCGCATGCGGGCATGTTTATCAACATCAGTTACATCTAAAATTTCCCGTTAAC
>OZ010582.1:18376694-18391694 GCA_963932145.1 Acanthosepion lycidas | reverse complement strand
TAAAAGAAATTTTTACACTTTCATAGTGTTTTAACCCCAGTTTGGGGCTTAACTATTTGCCCATAGCTGCAACCCTAACAGGTGCTACCATCCCATGTCTGGGTAGACCTGGGAACACCAGCAATTAATAGTTGGTTCCACGCTCCTCAAAACCTCCTGATCAGAGGCCTTGCTGTTGGGTGTAGTTTATTGTCTTACCCATGACGCCTCATTGGAGGTGTAGTCGACGTATTCTGAAGCCCTAGCCAACTAGGTTGCTTTTCGCGTTTTCATAAAGCAAGAATTTATATATAAGAGGAAACAATATATAAGAAAATTATACATAAGATAAAATAAGTCAGAAGACTAGAACGTTGGTAGCGTTTAAAGGAAAATTGAGACGGTAGAAACAAAAGAGGGCGTGTGTTTTTAGCACTAAGAAAGAAAAACTGTTCATGGTATTTTATGACTGTATTACGTGAAATGATTTATAAAACTTAGTAACGATATGTCGCTATAGTTTCTTCAAAAGAAATAAACTGATTAATATAAACATTTGATAAAAGTGAAGTACGTCCTCATCTTATTTTTTGAAACTCCATTTGTGTCCGCCATGTTTTTGGTGCGTACACAAAACTTGACTGTTTGATTTTATTTTTAATTAGATTAAATAGAAAATGAAATACTAGCATTCACTTAACAACGACCAAATGCAGAACACATCCAAGGAAGCTCGTAAAAAAAAAACATTATTTAACTCGATATAATAGAAAAAACAAAAATAAAACCCCAAATTTGTGGAATTTAAAAATGACCGTATTTATCGGCATATAAAGCGTGTTATTTACAAGAGAAATGACGCCAACTTCAGCTTATCCAATACCCATAAGAGTTCATTTCAAATTTCGGTAGACATCAATTTTCATCCACCCTTATAGATAATAACAGAGCATTAGCCGTCATTTCAGATCATTTTTATTTGATAAAGTGTGCATCTGATATGCTGGCAAACGTGGATCTTCTGTTTTATATTGGAGTGCCAGTTGTCACGGGTAGCAATATATAGGTGACCCTAACATAGCTTGACCTAGTATAAATTCGCAGACTTAAATTTGTTGTGGTCTGACATCTCATTAGTTAGAGGTTGCTTATGGCAAGATGATATAAATTATCAGAGATCGAACGGAGCATGAGGCGTGGGACAATTCCATTTCTGAAACTGGAATCATTTGACATCTCGCGATCGTCCTGTTTATATACCGCTACTACCTAATGGAAGACATACCGCTCACTGTGGACAGCGCAGTGGCCTAACTCGACTCCTTAATGATTGTGAATGGAGGCATTTGTCGCGAATTGTCTGTGGCAGCAGGCAAGTGACACTGGCTCAAATCACATCCACGTATAAGATATCTATGGGTTCATCTAGCTGGGGGGGGGATTAATTTTGTTTAGCGGCATATCAATCTTTATAGTTTATTTAATGCCGAAATCTAAATATTTTGAAAACAATTATATGGCTTCAATTAAATATATTTTGAACGAGGCTACACTTGTTAGCACTACGAATCATACGCAACGCCTCAGCTGACGTCGCTAATTGGACCATGGAGGACTAGCAACATGTGACATGGTCCGATTAAAAAATACAGCTAATGGTTTCGGTTCAGATGTGACTTAGGACCCACGAGGCCATGAATGGCATTTGTCAACAAGTTGCCCAGAATTGGTTTGAGGAGAATTCTAAACAATTCTGATAACTATTTGGGTTACAACGTTTACCCAACATGAGCCCAATAGATCATCTATGGGACGTGGTGTAGAGATATATTCGTACGCGAGAATTTACACCAACAAATACTGGGAAGCTGTAGACAACAATCGAGACAACATGGGTCAACATTTCTCCAGAGGACCCTATCATTATTTACACTCGGACTATTGTCTTCATCTTTATTGCTATTATCACATCCTTTCGATCGTTATTCACCTCGGTCTTTGCTTCCACTAAATCTAAGTCAGTACTATCCGGGCTATAGTGATATAGCTGGCCATTCGTATTCGAGGCTACCCGTCTATTAGTACGACTAGCCAATCCCTATTGTAGACGCTTGCTCAGGCGCATTTGTGTTTATTGGACATCCATAGAGCCCACCTGTAGTTTATACTGCAGCTATGATGAGCAGACCTTAGTTACAGTTTCTGGGAAAGAGCGTGTTATCGAGCGTGATCAACAATTTGAACATGGACAGCACGCTCAAGCCCTCGACCACGATGACTTGTGACTTCGTGCTAGCACAGCTATCGACTGTCCCTAAGGGTTCTGTCTACACAGTTCCACTTACAAGGCTTAGGTCAACCCGTGGTATGGTTTTCAGGTACTTTCCAAAGATGGCTCACGCTGGGATCGACACCTCTAGTCCGATAAAATGAGGAAGTTTCCTTAGTGACAAATCGACTATGGTGAGATTCGAACCCGGGTTTCATAGTCAGAATGCGAACGTTATAACCACTTGGCCACGTGCACATAGTGACATAGTATCTGTGTGTTAAATCCCGGGGTTTAGGAATACAGACTGAAACCCAAATGGAAACAGGGCGAGCAATAACTGAGCAGTACTAAATAAATAATTGATCACTTAGTCTATTTATTTGAATAATGATTCGTGGCTGGAATGAACAAAGGGATTATGAATGAAAATGAGGATGGAGTTATAGAAAGTTGAGAAAATTAGAACGGAAAAAGAAACGAAACGAAACGATTAATTAGAGCGTATAAAAAACGTTGATTAAAGCTTTGCGGTTTGAATTAGTAATAATCAAAACCTGTATTCTTAATTGAAAAGAGTATGTACCTGACACAATCCTTGAATGACAACCGAGGAAAAATTATCTGAATATTTTCCTGTTCGCCCCAGAATGCATCTATTTCTTATCGGTCGACCCTACATTGGAAGATATCTATGGGTTCATCTAGATGGTTGGTTAATTTGGTTTAGCGGCATATCAACATTTATAGTTTATTTAATACCGAAATCTAAATATTTTGAACACAATTGTATGGCTTCAATTAAATATATTTTGAACGAAATTGTATGTCTTCAACTACAGATAAAATGTATTATAGGTAATTTTACCATAAATAGGTATTGTAGGTAATATTTTATATAATACTGTATCGTTGGTATTTTTACTATAAAGATATATTTTTATACTTTCATAGTGTTTTGTTTTTGTTTGGATGTTCACTATTTTCCCATAGCTGGGACCCTAACAGGTGCCACCAACCCTGGTCAGGATGGAGCTGGGAACAAGAGCAATTAAGAGGTGTTACGCGCTTCTCAAAACCTCTCTAATCTCTCGATCAGAGGCCTTACTGCTGGATGTAGTTGATCGTCTATTGATTTACTTCTATCTCACATAACGCGTATCGCTAAACTGGAGATGTTTTTTCGTTATTTCTTTTTAACTTTTGTTCTGTTTCAGGTACAAATATCCGTTATTTAATTATTTTACTCTGAGGGGGTATGTTAAAATATTACTTGACTAAATAAAGTCTCCCTCAAAGAAAACCTTAAGTGATTAGACCACGCTTAGGATAAAATACACTAACAAGAGACCATTTGCTGCAGTTACTTATGTGGTCAAGTTAATCATTGAAGGGTGCTTTCTCTAAGTATTAGGTTGGTGCAAAAATAATGACGTATTTTTAACGTCAAAAAACGACATTATTACGTCATTATTTTTGCACCAACATAATACTTATTCACACACTCTTTTTACTTTTACGAAATACAGTAGAATCCCTCATATCTGGAACCCCTCATATCCGGAGTGCCTCATATCCGGAATCCCGCATATCTGGACATGTGTATATTTGAACCATTTGGGTGATATGTAAGTGATTTGAAATTTCTGTTTTTCAGGAAATTTTCTTTGTATAATTGCTTATGCTTATTTCACCCTAATGGCTTGTATTGGTGCCAAAGATGATGGGAATAAGAGGAAAGGATGACAACGAGACACTGTCACCCTTAGTTGCGTTACAGAGATGTCTATAAGAGGGACATGAAGGCCCTGGACATCAACAGTGACCACTGGGAAGACCTTACTGCTGACCGTTCTAGGCGGAGAAGCACCCTAACTAAACAACTAATGTCAGGAGAGGAGAAACTGAAGAATGCAGCAGAAGACAAGTGAACCCGCAGAAAAGAACGCTGCAGCATAGACAACTGTTATAGTGGAACACACCTATTCTATAAGTAATAGACTCTCCCACCTATAATAAGTAGGAGTAGTAGTAGCAGTCAGCAGAGAGTTGGTCAGTCAGTCGATGTCGGACGACCGTTAGTCGGATATTAAAGTATCAGCCACCCCAACTAGATTACTGCGTCATTACCTATTATATCAAGTTCCTAACGTTTTGTACGTCGAACCTATTTCAGGACCGACTTAGTACAAAATACAAGCCTCCACTGTGAAACCACTACATAACAACAACACACAGAAAATTCATATATGTGACTTGTGGGACAGAGAGTGCCACTAGCACATCGGCCTGTTCAGCCACAGGTGGCGATGTTCCAGAGGTGCAGATGGGTGGGATCAAATCCATGGCCACTGATAATCGGTGGAGGCCTATATTAGCTAAGAGCAAAGTTTAGTTTCTATCTTTAGCTTATCTGATAGCTTTCAAATGTGGGGACTTCGATATGTCAATGTATCGTTAATGAGACTCGATAACGTGTCTCAGTCGGGTATCGATGACACCACATTGGGGACGACGTATTAGATATTAAGCTCATCTGTATTTTGCCGAATGACCGGAAATCCACATTTCGAACGGAAGTGAAAATGTGTAGAAAACAAGAAAAAGATTTAGTAAAAAAATGAGATTTTAATAAAGAAGAAAAGTAAATTGCTGTTGTTTACTGCAATCACAATACAATAGAATCCCTCATATCCGGAATGTCTCATATCCGGTATCCCTCACATCCGGAGTGCCTCATATCCGGAATCCCGCATATCCAGACATGATTTTGATATGTATATTTGAACTATTTGGGTGATATGTAATTTATTTGAAATTTCTTTTTTTTAGGAAATTTACTTTGTATAATTGCTTATGCTTATTTCACCCTAATGGCTTGTATTGGTGTAAAAGATGATGAGAATGAGAGGAAAGGATGACAACGAGACACATCTGCAACAAGATAGTAACGAGATGCATGACTGTGATGAAATTGGACTGAAATTGAAAAAGCTATTGTAAAAGTTGTCAGTTTTATGAAAAGAAAGCCAGCATTCAGCTATGACGATTGCAATAACGCATGTAGAGTTAAAAAGGGTCTGTCGTTTTAAAAATTTCAAGAACAAAAGCAAAACGAAATGCGGA
This sequence comes from Acanthosepion lycidas, assembly GCA_963932145.1. Classification (NCBI taxonomy): domain Eukaryota; kingdom Metazoa; phylum Mollusca; class Cephalopoda; order Sepiida; family Sepiidae; genus Acanthosepion; species Acanthosepion lycidas. Next base: position 18,386,320 of record OZ010582.1, on the reverse strand, counting down.
AAAGTTAAGAATGACATTAGAAAAGAAAGAATCATCATGCAACAGCGATTAAAAAATCCTCGTTACGTTATTTGTTTTGCATACGTGGCATAATTAATTAAATGAATTTTCATTAATATTATATAATTCATTTCCTTTTTCCGTAAAATCAATTCCGTTATATTTCACTCAACATTACCTTATTTTGTTTTCTATAAAATATTGAAAATAAATGTTAAACCTGATTTCAATTCTTTTATTTTAATCTAAATACAACCCCTAATATCGTGACATTGCAACCAATTCCTCATATCCGTAGGGCCTTCTTACGCCAGTTATCAGGGTTTCTATTGTATTTATAAATTCACTGATTGCATGATCAATAACAAGCTAACTAAACTTCAAATATTCCGTTAAACATTTCGCTAACAATATAGAAAAGATATCGTTGGGAATTTTTTCATCAACTCAATACATAGAGACAATTTCTTCTTCTTCTTCTTCTTCTTCTTCTTCTTCTTCTTCTTCTTCTTCTTCTTCTTCTTCTTCTTCGGGGCGGTGGTGATCATGGGACTCCACAATTTCCTGTAACTCTTAACAATTTTTTCATCTTTTTCTCATCATTCCTAAACCCTGTTCTGCCATCCATTTACCCAAGTTCACTAGTTAGGTCACACATTGTTTTCCTCTGTCCCTCTTGCTGTCAATCTGTCATGTGAGTATCAAATTTTCGAAGTCCTCTTTTTTCATTATGTGTCCTAGAAATTTCAACTATCTCTTTTTGATGTTAAGTATAAGGATAATTTTGTTTCCATTTTCTCTAAACATTCGTCGTTTGTCACATGTTCGGTCCATGGTATTCTCAGCATTCTGCTGCAGAACCACATTTCTGTTGTTACAAGTCTCGTTTTCATCTGTGAGTAGATTAAGTCTGGTTTTCATCTGTGAGGATATTAAGTCTGGTTTTCATCTGTGAGGAGATTAGGTCTCGTTTTCATCTGTGAGGAGATTAAATGTCGTTTTCATCTGTGAGGAAATTAAGTCTCGTTTTCATCTGTGAGGAGATTAAGTCTCGTTTTCATCTGTGAGGAAATTAAGTCTCGTTTTCATCTGTGAGAAAATTAAGTCTCGTTTTCATCTGTGAGGAAATTAAGTCTCGTTTTCATCTGTGAGGAGATTGTCCAGCATCCACTGTCATATATGAGGATTGATATTACGTAACAGTCGAGTAATCTTTTCTTTGTTTCTAACGAAAAATCTTTAGTTCACTAAATAAAATCTCTCTAAAGACCATTCTTAAGGATAGAACGCGATAATAAGAGATCATTTTCTGCTGTGGCTTAAGGGGTTTTAATCATGATCGAGTGGTTTATCAAAGCACTTACTCAAACACTCTCTAGTATTTGTAAATTCACTGACTGCATGATCAATAACGAGCTGGCTAATTTTCAAACATTCTGTTAAACATTTTTCTAACAAAGTAAAAAAAAAAGATGACGCTGGTAATTTTTTCATTAATCCAATACATAGAGACAAATCCATGCAGTTATGAATGCGCAGATACGCGTATGTGCGCATGCGCACACAAGTGTAGATCTATATCGAATAACAGTGACCCAAATTTCCAGGAACCGGTTCTATAAAGGCAGATAATCTTTGGGAGACTATTCTGCTTATTTTCACTTCTATCTGAGCATGGATACAAAACACTTTATAGTTTAAAAAAGAATTAAACCATTTTAATAATTTAGCGGAAAACATTTATTTATTAAGATATTTCCACATTGAAATTCTTTTCTCGGCATATTTCTGTTCAGAAGTATGATGCTTTTTGACTCTAGTGTCATCAGCTATGTTATGGTTTCTTAGCCACATTTGAACTGAATTGCTGCAGTCCCAATGGAAGTCCTAGCAAATTTATAACTAGAAGATTTGCAATATTTTTTACTTCAAGATGATTTCTTTTGTCAGACTAAATTATGTTCATCACAGAAAACCCTCTCTCAGTCTCCGTAGAGCTTACAGCAATGTTATTAATTACATTTTTAGCTCTTTGGATAGCTTTGGGCAAAACATATTTATGGTAATTTCTCGGAAATCATTATTGTTGTAATAGGGGACGGGAGCGTGTGTCTATTTGAGATTCACTAGCGCATGCACGAGCTTAGCATAACTAACATTTTACTTAATCTATCGGTTATTAATATAAAAGATTATTTTCGGTTAATTCAACAATCAGTTCGCTAAGGTTTTATAATTTTAAGAATCGGTTGCCGTGAACCGGTAGGATGCCGCCACTGTCTATATTTCTCTTCAAAAAGGAGAAATATTGAGAGAATTTGAAAGTACCTTAACCAATAAAGATTTTTAAGACTTTATTTAATAACAGATTTAAATTCGGCTGTCGTCCTAGAGTATTAACAAGAAAGTTCGAAACTTCCAACTTTTATGCAAGAAAATTTTTCTTTCTATTTGTCACAGAACCTATCGACACGACATTCTTCACAGCAGAAATAACCAGAACTTTAATACCCTTTTAAAATCCATTATTATTAATAATATTAAAACGCATGAGGTTAGTTACGTATGCAAAATACTAACTTCCCGCTTCGGAGGAATTGAGAAAATGACCGGAGAGTTCCATAAGGCTTATACTACGCTGATTAGTTAATTCATCTTAGTAACTAATCTATTAACGGAAATTTCAAAATGAGCGTCATATTAAGGTAGTTTTAGTTTCATGAATTCACGCTGGCGGCGTTTCAATCGTTTTGATGCCTTCATTACCAGTACAGCTGTTTTTTTCATGACAAGACAAGCAACGTTTGTACAAAGACTTACAATTTTTTTGCAAATTTATATATTTTTATAATTTAAAAACTTTTTTTTTGAAATATAACCTGAAGAAGACAGACATACTGTCGAAATATTGTGGAACATTGTCAAACATTGTGTCTTTTATTTTCTTTTTCATTTCTTAAATAGCACTCTTCTTGTAAGCATTGAAAATATTGGAAGAGTTGCGTCAATCATTTTCTTTATTATTATTATTGTTGTTGTTGTTGTTGTTATTGTTGTTGTTATTGTTGTTGTTTTTGTTACTGAGTGAGAGAGCAGCACGCTAACAATGGTACACATGAGTACAAATATATGAAGCCCAATATCCCTATCATGACATCCAATCTGATAAGGGTATAACATGAACAAGCATTCTTCTTATTCTTATTCTTCATATTCTGATTCTTTTTATTCTTATTCTTACTTTTATTATTCTTATTATTCTTATTCATCTTATTCTTCCTATTCATATTCTTCATATTCTTATTATTCTTATTCATCTTATTATTCTTATTCTTATTCATCATATTCTTCTTATTCTTATTCTTATTCTTCTTATTTTTCATATTCTTATTCTTCATATTCTTCTTCTTATTCTTTTTATTCTTATTCTTATTCTAATTATTCTTCTTATTTTTATTCTTACCATTCTTATTCTTCTTATTCTCCTCCTCCTCCTCCTCCTTCTTCTTCTTCTTCTTTACATGATTGGTGTCTGTTTAGTACAATCCCTTACCGAGTTTTTAGCCGAGACCTACGGCAAAATAACGTAGTAAATATCTGCATTCTGTTTGCACAAATTCTGATCTTAAGTGATACTTAACATTGTGCATTGTTCATATTTTATTTACATTGATAACAAATTCCTCGGTAGATGAGCAGTTCCACACATTGCAATTTATTTTGAATTTCCTTTAAACATGGACCGACAGGAACCTTGTTAATTTTCTTGCCTGTACTTTTTTGATCGTATACAGAGCCCCAGCTATTTTTGTTAATCATTTGACCCCAAGCAAGGCAATAATGCCACTAAGTCGCAAGGGTTCACTGGAAATGAAAGATAAGGACGAATTTATTGAGGAGAAACGAAAAATAAAAGAACGGGATTCAAGAAGACAAAAATGGCGATTGACGTTGCATTTAAATTTTTAGAAGATTGTAGCTGACAGCGAAGCAAACAATTGGAAGCGAGTTCCAGAAATGAAAAATGCAAGAAAAGAAACTGTTAGAATAGAACTTACGGTCCTCTCTAGCTATTCCAATATTAACCAATGTAGTAGTACGCTTAAATTCTCACGGTCGATTTAAGGAGGAGAGCTCATTCGAACTGCTATGAAAATATTTGGAGAAAAGACAGAGGGAAACCACATCAGGTCGGTGGAAAAGAGACTGGTGTCGATATGCCAGCTTAGGACTAATAACATTACAGACCATTCTTTGGACAATCTGGAGATACACAGCAAAATCACCAGACCAGCTATGACAGCAATATTCAATGCATGGACGAATGGTAGATTTATAAATGTGCAAGATTGATTCTGACAAAAAAAAAAAAGAAAAAAAAATTGTCTGTCCAGACACAGTGAACCAACCTTTGTAGTAGCAGACCTAACAATTGATTCTATATAATGGCTCCATTTTGTGTCAGTAGAAAAGAATGCGCAATGAATTGCTCTCCTGAAGGTTAGCATCAGCCATTGTTGATGGACGGCAAAAATAGTTCTCTATGATGATTAAAAGATGCCAGTTTCGTTTTGGCGGCGTTAAAATTAACTAGCCAGTTCTTACTCCAGTTAACAATTGATTGTGGGTCATGGACAGTAGTTGCAGACTACGACATTTTTTTTTTCAATTTCAAGATCTTTATATTTACATTTGTATTGCTTTTTATCATAATATTCTGAGTAGAAATACAGCGTTCCTCGTTTCAGCGTCTTTAACGAAACTGTACTGTTCTGGTTCTATTCCCGGTCTAATAAGGTCATGTGATCTATTCATCAGGCTTCGGATGATGAGTTTTCTTATGTGGCTCATTAGACCGATTGCTCAATGGAGCTCGCACTTATTTGCACATAGCTTTGTAGGCAGGATCTAACATTAGAAGATTTTTTAAAAATATATTTTATTCGAGATAATCAGTCGGTCGGCGATTTTACTGCATGATTGTATCATTCCTAAAGTTGCAAATGCGACGCATCAAATGACCATGGACCTGAGATGGCAATTCTTCCTCATGCAGCATATTCTTAAATGCTGTCACTTTTAAATCATTGCTTAAAATTATCTGATCAGAAGTTCTAACGTAACGAAGATAATGATCATTGAATCTAAACTAGGAATCGTTCTTTTGTGATGAACTACACAATTAACCTGGCGGTTATTTAGATTACTTAGAGTTGAACTAATCTCCTCATCTTTTTTGCTGTTATCACAGTGATTCGACCGTTGTACTCTCCGGCCTTCTACAGATGTCCGTAATTCAGGGAATTTCAAACTGAACCATTTATTTAATCTACGGGGATAGACTGAGGGTAAAAAGTCAAACGTTGCTTAGAGCTGCAAGGGACCGGAAGTTGTGAAGAGCCATAATCACCCACGTCATGAATGAACGTAGCACATAAATGATGATAATCCTATTATATTGTGAAGTAGCACAAAATGTATCATTGCAGATTACCTTTATAAGAAACTAATTTCTGGAGAGAAACATGTCTTGTCATATTTACAATATTTAAAAATAACATTCAAATATCAAGAAAAACTATTTTTCTCATCTTTGTTTTTATTATTGCAACGTTTTGATCGTTGTACTTTCCAGCCTTCTTCAGGTCTCTGTCGGTCGGGGTAACATCCAGGGAATTTCAATTTAACACTTTATTTAATTTCTGAGAGTAGATTGCTATTCTTCCGTTTTCCTCTCTAGTAGTGCCTTGTTCTTTTTTTAAATACTGCTCAGTTATTGCTCATTCTGTTTCCACTGAGTCTAATTCTGTACTACCCGGACCAAGGATTGAACTCACAATTACTTTGTCACTAATTTTCCGAACCAACGCTTTAATCCACTAGGCTATTATCACGTGGGACAATCCTGAATCTAGAACTTGGAATCTGAATGTGTAGAAATCGCGTAGAAAAATACTCTGAAATACTCGGGATAATGATGTTATGAATTTATATAAATAAAAGACCTTATAACAAAAATGCCGAAAACATTTGCATCAAATATGACTCTTTTTTGTCAATGATGTTGGGGATGCCAAATACATGTGAGTGGCCTTTATGGTATCTATTCTAGTTAAAAGTAATTGCCCGAACATTAAAAAAATGAAAAGTAAAACACAGTTGGGGAGAAGTCGATAAAGCGTAAATAAGTTTTATTTTATACAAAGAGAACACACTAACAAAATAAATGTATTACATTCCTTCTCTCCTCCCATGAAAAATAAAAGCAAAACGTGGCAAAGAAGCATCTTCTCTAGACAGCGTCTATCCCCAAAATATGATGTAAATTGTGAACTTCACACTGACTGGCCAGTAAGGATCACGTGACAGGCCATGCGCGGTAATTACAGAAGAGAAAGGAAAGTTAACTTGTTGGATATCGGTTGAGAAAAGACCTTTGGCCTTACTTCCGCTGTATCATTGTTTGAGCGGAAATCAGAAATTGTGATAGCATAAAAAATGCATCCGGTGGCTAAAATAAACAGGTCGCACAGGTATTCTGAGCCTAGAACTGGGCGCACATGTGCCCTGAGCGGAAGGAAATACGTGATTTCGTGGACATATGCCAGAAGAGACATGGCCACAGGAAGTTGCGTAGGCGACATACCGGAAGAAGGCGTAGCCACGTGAAGTTGCGTAGGTGTCTAAATGTTATTTAACCGGTCCGATTCTTGATCTGGACAGAGAAGCCGGCTAGAGGTTCACCGAAGATTTGTATCCGTCAATTCCTGCGTACACAATCCTAACTTTTTTTATTCTCCCTCACTCTACGCATTCGCCGCAGATCGAACAATAAAGATATTTATATATTTATATATATAAGTGTTTGTTGCCTTATTTTAGCCCAGCAGCAATATGCAGGAAACCCCCAAATGCCTTATGGTTAGTCAATCAAACCTGCAGTGAATGAAATTCACAGTGAGTGCTCTAGATATGTGAACTCATGGCAAACTCTGGGAAAATACCAGTCCTAACCCATTTCGGAATCTTAGGTAAAATTTTCTGAGGACTTTGTTCTTTCTGGCGCCATTTTTTTTTTTTTTTTGGTCTCACTAAGTATTACTGTTTATCTCTTTCATCACAACTTTTTAAAGCATTTCACCCCAAGCAAGGCAGGAGTGCCACTAGCACGCAAGAGGTTACAGAGGATTGAGAACAAGAGTAAAGAGGCGTGTTTGAGGAAAGGATACAGAGAAGGTCGGGGAACAAGTTCAGAGTGACAGATGTCGATTGCTTTGAATATTTGAAAATTATAGTCATCGGGGAAGCAAGTAAGGGGAAGGGAGTTCCACAGACGGGAAGTGCGAGAGAAGAAGCTGTTTGAGTAGAAGAAATGGGTGAAACCGAGGTCCCATCCTGGTAGTTCGCTTAAATTCATATAGTCTGGGAACCAGGGAAAGCAGTTCGTCGGAACAGTTGCCGTGAAAATACGTGTAGAAGAGACAGGGGGAAGCCACGGCAAGTCTGTGGGAAAGCGATTGTAGACTAGATGCCAAATCAGGACCAATCACATTACATATTCGTCTCTGAATTTTGTCGAAGACCTCGAGACGTGGAGGGGTGGCATCAGACCATATATGACAGCAATATTCCATACAAGGACGGATGGTTGATTTATAGATTTGAAAGGTGGACTCAGACGAGAAAAAACTTTCCAGTACAACACAGAGAACCAGCTTTCCTTGAGGTAGATGAAGCTTTTGACACCGGGTGTTAAATCAGCTCCATCTGCATCAATCAACGTTTCCAGTGCCTCTCCACGACTTAATACTCTTTATAGTTCCTCCCAGCCTCTGTTCTGTTATTCATTTACCCAAACACGTTAGGGATGATACTCGGTGTTTCCCTGTCCCTGTTGTCTTCGGTATGTCCTGTGGGTGTCAAATTATCAAAGTTCTCTTTCCTCAGTATGTATCCCATAAATTTTCAACGTCTCCTGGTTTTTAGTATCCTTATCCTTTTCCTTAAATTTTCCTTATTTGTCGCATGTTCCGTTCACAGTATTTTTCATTTATAAAGAAATTATTTATAATTCACTGCCACATCGAAGAACTGATCGCAGTTCACGTCAGTTTTCTTTATTTCTAACGGATTTTCTTGTTTCTTATAAAATTTTAGCTTTTGGAAAGCATGTTCTGTTTAGAATGAAAAAGGTCCATTTGTCAAGCAAAAATCTTTCACAAATGTCATCAAATACTTGACGGTCAACATGAGCTTTTGTCAGTAATTCAAAGCTGCCCGCATTTCAAAAGTGAGAATTAATGCAACACCCATTTCTACGTTCGTACTTCCCCTTGAGGCAAATTCAATCGTTGCAGCGGTCACACTTTGTACCTCATAAATTTAAGGTGATGATGCATAAATTCAACCAAGAAATATTAATAAAAAATGTTTAATGAGTTGGTGTTCAGATCTCAACTTTATATATAAGAGACGAGTGATATTTCTGAATAACAGTTTAGAAAAAAAAGCGGACTTTCTTCCGTCAAATACGGTAATTTGAGATGGTAATGATTAAGATCATTTTAGAAAAGAATTCGACAGTCTATAAATTTCTTCCTGGGTTGTTTTTTTTTTTTTTTTTTTTTAAGCGAGTCGGAGCAAAAGAGAGAAGACGAAAGCTGGGAAGAAAAGAGAAGTGGAGACATGAGTAGATAGAGAGAGTGAGAGAGAGAGGGGGGGGCAAATTAATTATATATCTACATCTGATTCATGAATGAACTTATTTGGTAAGACGACGAGTTGTCTAAGGCAAATTCAGTCGGTAGCAACGGTCACTGTAAGATTAAATGAAGATGTCGTTTCAGAAAAAGAATTCGTTAGTCTATAAAAAGCGCCATCAGATTAAAACAAAATTGGTCGTTTCAACTCGGTGATAAAATGTAAACAGTAAGTTCTTTCTGTGACATCAGCCATACGCCTTCTCGACTGCATTCTCTTATAATATAGCACCTTTCTTTCTTTCTTTTATTACTACTTACGATAAAAATTCACGGATATATTTCAATATCTATAGCATCAGTTATTCTTTTAAGAAACAAAATTTTATGTGTTTTTACACACACACACACACACACACACACACACACACACACACACACATATATATATATATATATATATATATATATATAATGTAATGGGCAAAATCCGACAATTATTTTAAGACATTTTTATGTTTATACATTCTTTTTATAAACACAAATATTTAAGTAAATGCTCTGTTCATAATAAACAGTATTAAACAACATTTACCGGCCTGAATGTCCTAGAAATTTTCATAGAAAATATTCGTCCTCCGACAGGATTCGGACCTGTATCCTATACGGAACCGTCATTTAGCCTGATGTGCCTAAACCGATTCGGCCACAGAGGAGCGTTCGGTTAGCAAGGTCGAATTTACTGTCTTTAACCTTCAATCTTCCATGAATCTCTCACGTACATTCATATCTGCTCAAAGCGCATCCAAATGTAAACAAATGACATCACACATTATGAAATGGACAAAGTCCGACAATTGTTTTAAGACATTTTTATGTTTATACATTCTTTTTATACATACAAATATTTAAGTAAATTCTCTGTTT